>CAUOFW020003946.1:2935478-3291790 GCA_963454935.2 Ilex paraguariensis
CACAATTCGGACTTTCCAATAAAGAGTTATGATGAAATTAGCGAAAGGTAGTCTGCCGGACAGATTTTTGGACAGTGTAGACACTACTTCGTAATATGGACATAACTCCTTCCTCCTAGTTCCGATTGAGATGATTCAAGGTGATATGGAATCCTAAGAGAGAGCTCTACAAATTTCATGTTTTAAGTTTTGAGAGATATGGACTGTATCAAGGTCGAAATCGAGCTTGATGTTACAGCCAGTGCACTGTTCATCCCTTTTTCATTCTACCAAATTCAAACACATATCACTACACATATCCCCATTTTTACAATAATTATTTACTATATATCTATATACATATATAAAAGAAAATGCGGGGTGTTACAAGGATGGAGAAATCATCCTAATTTTAGTTAAAAAAATACACAACCCACAAATCAAACACAACGTCCACCACCGCCACAAAATCAACAACAATATCCACCATATCAACCCCACATAAAAGAACTCTGGAAGATACTATGAATCAATTTATTAAAATTCGAATGAGTTTTAATACTCAAACAACTCAAGATTTTAATGATTTTACAGCCCAAACTTCTCAGAGTATTGAAGATATCAAAAGTCATCTAGCTAAGTTGACTCAGTCTCTCAGTATGCCAGAAAAAGAAAAATTTCCATCCCAACCTATACCTCCACAAAGTCAAAGTCAAGCTAATGCTATATCCTCTGAATCTTGTCCAAGTCAAGTACAAACAATCACAATATTAAGAAGTGGTAAGGTAATTGATAAAACTAATAAACCTAAACTTTCCAAGAATATATGTAAGTCAATTCCTGTTAATGAGCCAATTGAACCTGAACCTTCAATTGAAAAACGACCAGAAATACAAAATGAAAAAGGTCATCCATCTCCTTTTCCTTTACCTTTTCCTCAAAGGGTCAAAAAATCTTCATCAAAAAAAGATAAAGCTGAAATTTTTGAGCTATTTAAACAAGTTAAGATTAACATTCTTTTGTTGGATGCCATTAAAAGAGTTCCAGCTTATGCTAAGTTTTTAAAAGATCTTTGCACAATAAAAAAGAAAAACAAATGTACCAAAGAAAGCATTTCTAACTGAACAAGTTCGTACTATAATACAACATAACACTCTTCTTAAGTACAAAGATTCAGGTAGTCCTACAATTTTATACATCATTGTAAATTTTTGAATTGAAGAAGCTGTGACGCCCCTAAAACCAGTGGTCCCGTTGACCATCCGTCAACTTGCGGAATTACCCATGAATGTCACGTGGTTCGACACACTTCTATCATATCCCTGTAACCAGGATTACAACTCACACATGTAACTCATGTTTTTTTAATCATTTAATTCAACGGAGGTCTAATGGGCTTCACTATACCTCATTTAATGTTCATTTGTATCATTGGAACTAAAGAAAATAATGTTTCAAAGGTTAGCAAAACAATTTTTGATTTTTTAGATTTTTGGAAGAGCTACCAGTAGGTGTTTGTTATAACTACCGGTAGAAGTTCTACCTGTAAGCTACTAGTAGTTTCCTCCTACTGGACAGGTACTACCTGTTGGCTACCGATAGTTATTGTCACCTACCGATAGCTCTTCCAAAAATCTGAAAAATCAAAAAATTATTTTGCTAACATTTGAAACTTTATTTTCTTTAGTTCCAATGATACAAATGAATATTAAATGTGGTATAGTGAGGCTCATTGGACCTTCGTTGAATTAAATGATTAAAGAAACACGAGTTACACGTGTGAGTTTTAATCCTGGTTACAAGGATGTGATAGAAGTGATGTCGAACCACGCGACATTCACAGGTATTTTCGCGGGTTGACAGATGGTCATCAGGACCCCTAGTTTTAGGGGCATTACAAAAGCGCTGCTAGATCTTGGAGTGTAAATCCCACCCATTTATCTTTATATAGGTACGTAGGTTTATGTAGAAAGTTATTATTTCTTTTGGAAATGTTAATATGAAAATTTGAGGAAATAGTAGTTAAAACTTAGTTTAGCTTGTAAATATATGAAATCATCATAATAGAACTTGTACCAACTAGGTTTGATGTACAAAAACATGTTGAATAAGCTTTGGGTTGGATTTGGAAGGGTTTGAAATGGTTTTGAAATGAAAAATATAGTACATAGGCAAATTTGGACAGGACCTACCGGTAGTACACTGTCCAGTGGATCCGAACTACCAGTAGTCAACAGGTAGTCAGTGGCGAGTGGATCCTAACTACCAGTAGTCAACAGGTAGTAAATGTACAGCAATTTCAAACTATTGGTAGCTCAATAGGTAGTAGGTTGCCAGTGTATCCAAACTACCGATAGCTCAACAGGTAGTAGGTTGCCAGTTTATCCGAACTACCGGTAGCTCGATACAAACTACCGGTAGATAGTTAAAAAGTCAAGATTTTTGGCTTTTAAAACCCCATTTTTACTACATTTACTCCCATTCTTTCACACCACTCTCACCCCACACCTCTTATAACCCTAATACAAAGACTTAGAGAGGAAGAAAGAAGGGGAGAACAAGAATTCTAAAGGAGATTAAAGATCAAACCTAGCTTCTCCAAGAACATCAAGGTAGGTGGTTTTCTTCCATTTTTGTCCATTGATGCTAGGGCTAATACATATGTATTCTTTGACTCTAAATCTTATATATTTGCTATGAAGTCATCTTTTCTCGGTCTTCTTGCAAATGTTACCATNAAAAATAAGACAATGACCTAAGAAGAAGACGATTACAAAAAGAAAAAGTAGAAGACTACAAGAAGAAGCTATTAGAAAAAGAAGAAGAAGACTACAATGACAAAAACAGAAGGTTACAACAAGAAAAGAAGAAGACTACAACAACGNTCTCATTTTCTTGATATAAAACCCTAGTTTTCAAAAGAGATGGACTTTCTTCTTGAATCTTCCTTTGTTCTTGACTTAGAAAACTTTAGTGCTTTGAGTTGAGTACTAAATTGATATTGATGATGATCTCTTGCATTTTCTTCACATGCTTTATTGAAATGCTACATGGGAAATTTGGGATTTATGGAATTGTGTGTTATTTGAGGAAATTATTGGTATTGTATCTCTTGTGTGGCTGTTGGATAAACATGGGCTACTATTGACCGGGTATCTTGGAGTGGGTAGACGCCTTCTTACTCCGTGTGGGTTAGAACTTTTTCTGCCACTTATAATGGGGTTAGTGCCTTGCGAGGACTAAACCATTATCACTTACGGGTTACCATTGAAAAAGAGGTTAGTATACTACTCTTTGGTTGGATACGTCATTGCCATGGTGTTGGCATACGCCCTTCCTAAAGGTTGGATATCCTTACGAGGATTTGTGTGGATTGTACATGGGCCATGGTATTTTCGATGGTATTCATGTGAGATCTTACTTCATACAANAGAGTATAAGAAGAAGAAAAACACAAAAGAAGAAGTAGAAGCAGATGAAGAATACAAAGAGAAGAAGACTAGCAGAAAAGAAAGAACACTACAAGAAGAAGAAGAAAACTACAAGAAGAATGACATAAGAAGGAAAAAAAAANTACAAGAGATACGAATACAGTGGTGGGTTATTGTTCATTATACCAGAAATAGTTTCTACAAGAATTTTGGAAAGTATGGGATTCTGCAAGAACTTGAGAGAAATGGTTTAAGGTGGAATGGATTATTAGTTGTATATTGGTTTCACTTATGCATTAAATTACTGATGTTGCTTAAACTTGAGATCTGTTTAAATATCCATGTTTTATTGCAAAATTCATATATGCTATTTGTGAAAGGTGACCAACCATTTTTATATACTTTTCTAAACCTTGTTTGAGTTTGGGAGGAATGTTGCTATAGAGCTTAGTGCTCACCCCCCCCCCTAAAAACTATATTTTGTAGATTATGTACTGGAGGAGGATTTGGGAATTGAGGAACCGACGCACTGGGAGATTCCCGTAGATGGGCATGTTGATCCCGAGGTGAATGCTTAGAACAACATTACTTTTTTTNGAACACAAAAAAAGGAAGAAGACTACAAAAACAAAACCACAAGAGAAAAGAAAAGACGAAAACTATTAGAAGGAGAAGAAGAAGAATAAAAGTACAACAAGATAAAGAAGAAGACTCTAAGAAGAAGGAGAAGAAGAAAAAAGAAGAAGACTACAAAAAAATAAAATAAGAAGAAAGACTACAAGAAGATGAATAAAGAAAAATACAAGAAGAAATAGAAGACTACAAGAAGCTTACAAAAAGGAAGAAGAAGAAAAGGACGACGATAAGAAGATGACTAGAAGAATTAGAATAAGACTATAAGAANTAATTATCTTACTTTTGGGATCATATTCTTTTGGGGATATATTCGTCTTGTTTTGGCATATTCTTTTGGGAACGAGATTGTAAAGATTACCTTTGATGTATGAAATTTCTTTATGGATGAATTATTTAGTTGCTCTCATGATGTGAATGGTTTATAGTTTGTAATGTCGTCCAGGGTGGGTCTTGGGGTGTTACATGGAGCCAGTTGTAATTTAATGTCATATTTAGTGTATACACAATTAGGATTAAGTGAGTTGAAACCTACTAATGTTACACTACAATTAGCAGAGCGATTGATCAAAACTTCAAAAGGGATTATGGAAGATGTTATTATCTAAGTTGATCAATTTTATTTCTCAACAGATTTTATTGTTATAGATACACAACCAATTTTTCATGCATCTGCATATATACCAGTTATTTTGGGTTGATTATTCCTAACTACATCAAATGCATTAATAAATTGTAGAAATGGAGTTATGAAACTTTCATTTGGTAATATGAACTTGGAATTAAATATTTTTAACAGTGTAAAACAACCTAGAGAAGAAGATGAAATCCATGAAACAAATTGTGTTGAATCGTTAACTCAAAGTTTTTTTGAAAAGGTGTTTCTAGAAAAATAATTATATACATTAGAGTTTGTATCCAATGATGAATCTGAAATATAAAGAATCCAAAATGTGAAAATTTGTTGTCTAACTCTATGGAGTCCAATGTTAAAGTTTTTAAAGCCAGATATCCTAATTGCTGAAAGACAACAGATTGCTGATTTTTAGTATTAGTACTAATTTTCAATCATCACCTCATTGCAGATAATGTCTAATTTAAGTTGGGGAGATATGGGTGTAAATGTACTTTTGAATGAACTTACTTATATTTGTGTTTAGTTATTAAAAAAAAAATTCGTTTTTGTGACTAGCAGACGTTAAAGAACCGGATAATGAATCAATTTTTAATAATTTAAAAAATGATAATAATAATAATAATAATAATAATTTACAATGGATGAAAAACTTTTCTAGTTAAGTTTAATTCTACTACATCGTCTTCCAAAAGATATACATGCATTGATCATGCAAAAAGCTAGAAAAGTTAGAAATTTAGAAAATTTTGAAAGTCAACCAAGACCCATATGTAGAACAAGTACATTTGCTAAACGCCAGAGATCAAAGCATCTCGGTGGATGTGTAAGATGTGGTCATTTAGAACGTTTGAGACAATATAATCAGTGTGCAGAACCAATTTCAGGTTGAGTGTTAGATCGTCTCTTGTGGATTAGGTATGGGCAGAGTAAGGAGTATTCTAAGACGTCATCCTATTCTACCTCAATGTTAACAAGATACGTCAGAAATGAAGTTAACCGTGTCACTGGTGTTATTGATATAGATAGTTTTGACACTAAATTAGTGTAATCGATGTATAATTTTGGAATAGTGTAAATAATTGTACATAACTATAAATTAATTACAAAAATCAGTAAATAATCAATGACAAATAAAAAAAATTGAAACCACCAAATTTTTTGTTGACAAAAAAAGAGTGATTAGTAAAGTTTGGTGGAATAGATAAAGTTGTATTTAATTTCATAATCTGTAGGAATTTGCAAGGAAGAAAGCAGAATTTTAGAAAATCAGACGAAGTAGCCTGCAGTACGCAAAGTAAAAACCAGCTCGGTACCAACATCACCCAAATAAATCAATGCTTGACTGATTATGAGCAAAATCAAGTAGAAATGCTAAGGCTACTTTGAGAGCATTTTGAAGGAGGACCATCTACTTCATAAACACTGGAGATTCTACACAAAAACTTTGCTATCTTTCACTCATCTTTTAAATTATGCACATTTACTTTATGTTTTGAACTTGTTTATGTTTTAAATTTATATTTTGAACTTGTTTATGTTTTGAACCTATTTGTGATTTTGAGTTTGTTTTTGTTACTAGATTGGAAACTTATGTTGTTAAGTTAGGAAGACTAGTTCATATGATTCATAGTTGAGTTAAGTTAATATTCTAATGCTTAGCAAGAATAGTCTTTAATCTGATCACATGAGATTTTCATATATTGGTTGTGAATTATCTTAATATTTTTGTTTAAACTTAATCTTTTGAGCACAATTAAATTTCTTTATTGATAAAAATCTTATGAAATATTATAATCTTTACATATATAGTGAAAATGCAAGACCTATTGTAGATTTTGAACCAATCTTTTCTTGGAGAGATATTCTACATCTACTCAAATAAGAAACTTCGATTCAGTGGTAAACTTTCTTTGAATAATCTCATTAACTTTGTTTTGATTAGCACTGATTAAATTATATTGTTCAAATCTTCCTTAGACTTTCATTTAAAGATTATACTAATGTATGATTTCTAAAAAATGATCTTAGGCCATTTTTGATTAATCTTGAGTCTTGACCATTTCTTTTACAAAATTAAATCCTTAGTCAGCCATGATTGAGCTTAATAAGAATATGAATTCTTTTCTTGAAGCCCGAAAAATACCTGAGGTATATGAAAATATATTAAACCTACCTTTGCTATCTAATTTTCTTGCACCCTCTTCTAAAACAGCATAATACAAAAAAGCAAAAGAAGAAAAAGAAGAAGAAAAGGTAGAAAATAATCACTGCTCAAAAAGAAGAAAAAAAAAGTTGTGAAAGAAATGTAATGAAAAAGAAAGAAAGAAAGAAAAGAGCCAAGAAAGTGAAAATGGAGGAAAAATAAAAAGGATTGTCATGCAAAATCTTGACAAAATAAAACGAAGTGTGCCACAATATTAAGAAATAATAGCTTTTGAATCCCATTGACGTCATTTCTTAAACCTTAAACCATTGGCCACATTACAACCCTCATAAAGTCCTTTTTGATTCCAGAAATCATGCATTTGTATTACTCCAATCAAATCCAAAAAAGGTGAATGTTAATAAAATGTTTAAGAAAGTGTTAATATTCTTTCATGAGATTATGTCAAATTCGAATTATATTCGAATAACCACTCTTTTGATTAGCTACATGTGAAATCATTTGCTTTGTTACCAATATTCCAAACACTTGTAGTTTTTGAGAAAATAGTCACTATAACATGTGTGTATTCTTTGCTGAGTATATTCCAGGAGAGGATTGACATCAGGACTACCATGAGGGATGATAATATTTCTTAAGTGATTTTGAAAATAAAGAATTCATGATACACACACGCGAGCGCGCACACACACACACTANTCTTTGAATAATCTCATTAACTTTGTTTTGATTAGCACTGATTAAATTATATTGTTCAAATCTTCCTTAGACTTTCATTTAAAGATTATACTAATGTATGATTTCTAAAAAATGATCTTAGGCCATTTTTGATTAATCTTGAGTCTTGACCATTTCTTTTACAAAATTAAATCCTTAGTCAGCCATGATTGAGCTTAATAAGAATATGAATTCTTTTCTTGAAGCCCGAAAAATACCTGAGGTATATGAAAATATATTAAACCTACCTTTGCTATCTAATTTTCTTGCACCCTCTTCTAAAACAGCATAATACAAAAAAGCAAAAGAAGAAAAAGAAGAAGAAAAGGTAGAAAATAATCACTGCTCAAAAAGAAGAAAAAAAAAGTTGTGAAAGAAATGTAATGAAAAAGAAAGAAAGAAAGAAAAGAGCCAAGAAAGTGAAAATGGAGGAAAAATAAAAAGGATTGTCATGCAAAATCTTGACAAAATAAAACGAAGTGTGCCACAATATTAAGAAATAATAGCTTTTGAATCCCATTGACGTCATTTCTTAAACCTTAAACCATTGGCCACATTACAACCCTCATAAAGTCCTTTTTGATTCCAGAAATCATGCATTTGTATTACTCCAATCAAATCCAAAAAAGGTGAATGTTAATAAAATGTTTAAGAAAGTGTTAATATTCTTTCATGAGATTATGTCAAATTCGAATTATATTCGAATAACCACTCTTTTGATTAGCTACATGTGAAATCATTTGCTTTGTTACCAATATTCCAAACACTTGTAGTTTTTGAGAAAATAGTCACTATAACATGTGTGTATTCTTTGCTGAGTATATTCCAGGAGAGGATTGACATCAGGACTACCATGAGGGATGATAATATTTCTTAAGTGATTTTGAAAATAAAGAATTCATGATACACACACGCGAGCGCGCACACACACACACTAGTTTTTATAAAAATATATAGATAATGTTACAACTAACATGTGTTACTCTTATAGTGATCAGAAAAAGGACATAGTCTAGCAATGCATAGGACTATTGATTTAATTTTACTTGTGAAAAATATGAATTATGAACTCCTAACTACTGAAGTTTGTAGGTAACTCCACTGAAAACTTTTACAAGAGAAAACTCGTCCACTAGTGATCACCTAGGGGTTTAAAGACTTGTTATGTATGCTAAATGCAATAGTGAAAAAATCTACAAAGATGATTTTACCTCTGTTTGTATATTTATATAGTTTTATAAGTTTACTAGGGACTAGTAAATTTTAAGTTGGGGAGTGTGATTAACCCTAATTAGTATATGAATTAGAATCGTTAAATAAGTCAAATTGGTAAGATAAAACAATTAAAATCTATTAATTAGGGTGTGTGTGTAAGCTAGGGTTTTATGTGTGATATGTTTAAAAATTTTAGGGTTTGATGCGGAATTGACAAAAAATACAAGGAATAATGTGTCAAAGCTTAAAAGAGCAAAGGATCAAAGTATAATTCAACCAAGGAATAGCCAGGAAGACAAGAAGATTAGCATCCAAAAATTAGCAAGGTACCACTGTCTGGACGGTGGAGGGGCGTCCCGACGGTGCTCTATGGCGGCTCATGATGATCTCTCCATCTCATGCTTCCTATAGCCCATATATATGCATGACCTCTTGTTCTTGAGTTAGATGGCCGGAGAGGGGAGCTCCAGAGAGAAATCCAAAGAGAAAAAGAAAGAGAGAAAGAGAAAGTAATACCAATCCGATCCTTCATACTCTCTAGCCAAAACTCTGTATTTCTACATTTCTGTGTTATCTTTCTATTCAGATAGTTGATCTGCCGCCACTTTTTTGTCTTAACTGATAAGAAAGGTGGTTGTAATTCAGTTGTTTCTTTTTAAAGTGTCCAAGTTTGTATTTTAATTACTGTTGTAATGAAAACTACCCGTACTCCTTGCTTGTCTGTAGTAATGGGGTGTGAGTAGTTACTTATATCCTTCAGTGAGAGGTAAACATATGTATAACATTGGTTAACTTCTAAAAATGCTGATGTTTTATTAAGTTATATATATATATATATATATATATATATATATATATATATATATATATATATATATATATATATATATATATANATATATATGTATATATATATATATATATATATATATATATATATATATACATATATATGTTATATACTTCATGCTTCATGCATGATACAATGATGTACGTAATTGGGAGTGGCAGCCCAGAATTATGTCATCAGTGAATCATCAACCTGCCAGTTAAATATCTACGGTGCTCCATCGGTATGGCTTGACCTCAAAAGGAGCACTGAGGATGTTTTACTAGTTGCATGGTACATAAAACTATCAAATTAGTAACTTAAGTGATCCTCTTAAATGGCTTGTCCTTCTGGATTACTAAGGTCATTTAATTGGTATACATAATAATATTGCCAGTTAAGTATCTACGATGTTCCACCTGTATGACTTGACCTCCAAAGGAGTACTGAGGATGTTCTACTGTAGCAAAGTATAATCATCAGACTAACGATCTAAGTGATCCTCATGAACGGCTTGTCCTTCTAGATTACTAGGATTGTTTAACTGGTACATATATAACTAGCCAACCTAAGAAGTTACTATGTTATGGTCTATTAATACCACCAGCTAACCTAATAAGTTGTTGTATTATGGTTTATTATGTATGTACATATTATAATATTGCCAATTGAGTAATTTAAATGATCCTCATGAATGGCTTGTCTTGCTGCGTTATTAGGGCTAGTCAAATGACACATGTATACGACCAACTAACCGAAGAAGTTGTTGTGTTATGATCTATTAATACCGCCAGCTAACCTAAGATGTTGTTGTGTTATGGTTTATTATGCACATACTTATTATTATACGGTCAATTGAGTAATTCAAATGATCCTCATGAATAGCTTGTCCTTCTGGGTTATTAGGGTTAGTCAATTGACACACATATACCACCAGCTAACGTAAGAAGTTGGTGTGTGATGTTTTATATGCATCAGACCTACCAGTTAACTTTCTAGTGACATGAAAGTTAATTGTTGTAAGGTAGCATTTCTAGTATTTAACCAATATAAGGCATATGAGATCCTTAAATTGAAGGGTACTTTTTATATTATTGTCTTCTCACAATTTATTTGCAAACAATTGTTTACTTAGACTAGTTATCAATTTAAGCTCACATCACAAGCTATCTCAAGCTCTCCTATTTTAAACAACAACTGCACTATTTTCATTTTATTTCCTAATTATTAAAAATCTTCGTGGGATCAATCGTAGACTTAGAGAAAACTACGATTTGACCACTTATACTTGGGTGTATAATATAAATTTGATACCACACAAAAAGTTGAATCAGCCAACTAAAAGCTTAGCTACTCATCATAGATGCAAGAACATACACAATATAAAGAGACATGGTGAAGAAATAAAGCTTAGAACTTGTATTAGTGCAAAAAGAAGTTAAACTACAAAGATAAGTTCATTTCATACCCAAAAATAAAGCTTGAAAGGCAAAACACAAATGTAGACATGGTAAATACAAGAATATGTAGCTAAACTTGAATACACTTGAAATAAAGGAGATTAAAGTGCAAGACGTAAAGATTACAAGTGATTTAAAGCTTACTACAACTTAAATGGAGGTGAAAATGAAAAGCCTAATTTTTTCTCTCTAAAACTTCATCTTTTTCCTTGGGCTTCTCGCTCTAAAATTACGGGTGTAGCTGAATAATGATGTAAGAATGTCTTCATTTTTGTCCATGCCCCCTCCATAGTCTATGAGAGCTGACTTGCCATCATTTGGGAAAGGATTGGACACTTGCACAAGCAAGGACATGCCATGCCTGCAACCCGCATGCCACCTTCTTTCTATCTCTTCCTCTTCCATGCCCTTTCTTCAAAAGTTAGATTTTAGGTGTAGCGAAACATGTTTGTATGTAGAATGTGTCAGGGCATGTGTGAGAGAAGTAGAGGTGGGCCCACGAAGCAGTTAGAGTTAAGATTGTAGCTTTCTGGCATTTATGGACAAAACCTACCAGTAGAATGTCAAAAAAACCTACCAATACGTTTTTTCCAACAGGCAAAACCTTAGGTTTTGGCAGGGGCAGCAGTAGAAGATTTCCAGTTTACAAAACCTACTGATAGAACATCACAAAATCTACCAGTAGGTTTTCACCTGTTTTGGCTTTTTCTTGATTTCTTGCTATCCCGAGCCACCTGTTAAACCTCCCTTCCTTTTTCATTGTCTTTAAGTACTTGATGGAAGGCTTAATATGTGCCATTACCTTCTCTTTATCTACAATCACACAAAACTCCATTAATTGATAGACTAAATGCAATTTTTCCCATTTTCTCCACAAAAGCAAGTATAAAATGGGTGCAAAAAGACAAATGATGTGCAATATTTTATGCACATCAGAGTGGTCAAGTTCGGGAAATAGGGAAAGTTGTCGTCGAGGTATATGTGGCCTTTAAGGTACTCGAGAGGGTTAGTACAGTGACTTACCGGTTGGCGTTCCTACCAAGTTTATTAGGTGTTCACGTGGTGGTCCATGTCTCCTTACTTTGGAAGTACACTCCAAATTCTATGCATGTGGTGGATTAGTATGAGTCTGTTGTCGTTGCAGATCGAATCTTCGAGGAGGCACCGATGCACATTATGGGTAGTTGAGAGCATGTTTTGCAAGGCAAGATTCTGAGGCCCGTGAAGGTGCTATGGAAGCATCGTGGTGTGGAGGAGGCAACATGGGAGTGTAAGGACACTATACGTGTCAATTATCCGTTATTGTTCAAGGTAGAGGTACATTCTTATGGTTATAAGTGTTAAATGACTTGTTGCATATGCATGTGATTGAATGTGATTATGAGTGTAAATTTCAGGGAAGAAATTTCTTTAAGGGGGAAAGAATGTAAAACCCAGGAAAAATTTAAATTTTTATGAAAAAAGGTAAAACAGCAATTAGCTGGTGTAGTACGGGTTGAAAACCCAAATTTTTCTAGAACTCAAATGATGAAACTGGCCACATCATTGGATTCATCTTGCGAAATCTAGTTATCCACTCAATTTTTGTTCAATTATGAGATAGTCAAATTTTTTGTGTTTTACGAGGCGATCGGGTGTCGCACGACTAAAATAAATGTGCTCGGGTCTTAATCACTTTAACTCTAAAGGTGACATATGATAAGGAGCAATAGATATTGGTTCCGTACTAGGGTCTACCTCAATAGTAAATTTTATCTCTCTTTGTGGGGTCAGTCTAGGTAATTCCTCAAGAAATATCTCAGGAAAGTGACACATTACTAAGATGAAATCAGCTGCGGTCTTACCCAATTCTTCGCCAATTAAGTTGGCAAAGAACTCCAAACTACTTTTGTTCCTTGTAGGGAACGGACGCGAAGAATGACATTCACCTACGTATTCGAACTCTACATCTCTCGAGGTATGAAATTTGATTTTCTTACTGTGGCAAACCATGATAGCATGATAGGAAGAAAATAGGTCCATTCCAAAAATTATGTCATATCCAATTATTTCTAAGGCAACCAAGTCCACAATCAACTCGCGCTCTTCAATTCGGATCACACAATTTCTACATACCTTAGCCGTTTCCAAGCAATCCCTCGTAGGTAGGTTTATACACAATGTGTGATTAAAAGGTTTGAATTATAACCCTAATACAATAGCATATGAAGTGAGAATAAAAGAATGGGTTGCCCCCAGATCAAACAAAATATGTTCCTAAGAATTATAAATAAGAGAGAGACCTTCAATCATTTCATTAGAGGCATTTTTATCTGGTATAGTCATTGCATAGATATGAGGTTTGCCTTCGGTAACTACTATTCTACGTCCTAGATTTTTCTGTTGTGCTTGATTTGGAAATGATTACGAAGGTCCTACTTGAGTTGTCGGTCCTGCCGCCTGAGTAGGGTAAGGGCATTGTTGTGGATGAGGTTGATTGAATGGATGATAAGAACCTTGATTGGTCGACCCTTGAGAAGATGTGAGGGACACTGATTCTTATAATGTCCTGTTTGTCCACATCCAAAACATCGTTTTGTATCATTAGATGTTCTGCTCCAATTTCTGGAATTTTTTCCCTGATTCACATTCCTCTTTCGATTGGTACCTTGTTATGACCGTCGATATGGAGTCATTCTTTGGTGATTACCATTGCCACTATTTCTCGTCTAACTTACTTTCCTTTGCTAACAACTTTTGATATTTTAGGTATCTTCCAGGTCTTTTTCTACTAGCATAACTCTTTCCACCAGTTTCTTATAGTTCCTCAGTTGATAAGCTATGAGGTGTCCTCAGATAGAAGGCATAAGGCCTTGTTCAAATCGCTTGGCCTTCTTTGCATTAGTAAAAAACTAATTCCATGGCAAAGTGAGAGAGTTCAACAAATTTGGACTTATACTGCGTGATTGTCAGGCTACGTTGTTACAACTCCAAGAATTTAGAGAACATTTTTATCCCTTATGCACTCTGGAAAATATTTATCATTGAACACTCTTTCGAATGTGGTCCACGTCATTTGGTCTATGTCCCTCATTCTTTTAAATACATCCCACCAGTGGTCAACTTCGCCCTCAAAAAGATAAGAGGCCAAGGTAACTCATAACTCTATGGCAATATCCCTGCCATCCATTACCTTTTTCACTTGTCGAAACACCTCTCTGCATCAAGTGGCTCTACACTTCCCTGGAAGGTAGGGGGACGTTGTCATAGAAATTCTTTGAGTATCATCATTCTTCACTTTTCGGCCACATTTCCTTGTTCTTGAACTATCGGTTGTGTTACTATAGTGTGGTTATTATTTCCCACCAGTTGTCATACCAAAGTGGTCAGTTCTCTTAGACACTAGTAAATGCCAAATATGGTGTCCGACGGTGCCGGAGGGGACTAGTCATTGATGGACATCTCTAGTTGGTCATCAGATGTGTTTCCCTCCATCCTATAACACATAGTCCATGATATTATAATTGCATTTGAAAACTATGACCACATTAAAAAGTAAAAAAATACTCTAATTCCACATAATTAGTAACTAAAATACATTTTGTTTTTCGATCCTAGATGCCACTTACTATATACATGGAGAACAAAAGTCTAGGATAGTCACTGCTAAGTCATGTAGTTATATATATGTCTTCTACTATTCCAAGAGTTAATACTATCTACAAACAAAATTTTCTAGAATAGTGAGGCCGACAATACAGTTAGAGATCAAGAAGTTTCATGGCTTTCCCCCTAGAGACATATTCGCAAAACCCGCAAAAGTTGCACGATAGTTTTCTTCGGGTGGTCCAGCTATGAGGGCTGCATTGGGGTTGTTAGGTTGTGGGTCAAATCCTTCATTTTTATTCAGGTCTGGGGATTCTACTGGCAGCCCCATATTAACCCCCATAGGTGGCCACTAAATATCTTGTACTAGTAAACCATTTAGAATTTCTTGGTACAAGTTGTGGTTCCTTTCAATACTTAGCGTTTGGCAGACCACCCTTAGCTGCGCGGCCAACCTATGATGTACCAATCTTTTCTGTTATGGGACAGGCAAAAATGGCCAATTGTGGGATACATCTTGGAACTCTTAGACTATCATATTATATGCTTCTACATTGACCCTAAGACTTTGGTATTCATTAGCTATCTCAGAGCCCCTGTTACTATGTGCCATGTAGAGGTCTTCGCACGATGCCATACCTATAGCCATTAAAAGGTTAGCTTTATATATATAGAAATAATCTGTCTATAATAGATAACGAAGCATGTTCATTACTAGTAAATTAACAAAAACTATTTATTCTGACTAATCTATTTTCTATAATTCTCATGTAAGACCTAATTCCTAGGCTCTGATACTGCTTGTTGGTTTCCATTACATGCCCTAATCTTTGGACATCATCCCTCAGTGTGTGTAAGGCTTATACGGATAGGGGAGTGTCACTCTCCCTCAGAATGATGTAAGAAATTGAGAAGTAGAATAATAGTGGAATGAACAAAATGTGCGTGTGTCTGCAAAATTGCTCCCCAAGTGTAGAGAGAATCTTGCAATGTCATGTTTTACTTGGAATGAGTATTCCAAGGTTGTCTCCTCAGAGAAGGAAGGAAATTGTGTGAAGGTCATTTTGGTGAAAAAGGGTAAAGTGTACAAATCGTTGAGTTTGAGTTTGGTGTTTGTGTTTTTGCTAAAAATGAAAAGGAACAAGTGTTGGCTAATCCGAAGGGGTCATTCCAACGGGAATGCCAAATCAATTCAAGACCTTCCTCCAATGGTGTCCAAATGTTTGATTGATTTATAGGAAGCACAGGACCAAAACGGAGGTGAGGATTCAAGCATACCCCGTGACAATGTCTACAGTGTATCAAGAACTCACAACCATGTCCACACTCAACTAAGTCAAACCAAATCAACGTACACTATGAGAAGGAATAAAAAGGAAAGATATGCATAATGTAAAGAGACATAATGAAGAAATGAAGATTNAAATGTATGCATCCTCATGCTTCTATAGATCATTTAGGACTTTCACGGGTTGTAATAAGGCCTTTGAGTGATATCTAGGCAAATGAACCAAGGGAAGAGGACAACAAAGAGGGTTGTTGTGNGGAATTTAACTTAATGCAAGAAATCTTAAACTATGAAGAAAAATATTCAATACCCATTTTAAAAGCTTGAAATGAAGAAAGCTTAAATACAACAATGATAGAAACTAAGATACTCAACTAAACTTGAAATGTACTAGAAATAAATGACATTAAAGACAATAAATGAAGCTTACACGAGTCTTACTGAAGATTACAAGTGAAATGAGTGGAAGAAATGCAAAAGTCTAAGCTAAAACTTCCTCTTCTTCCTTGAGCTTTCTAAGCTTAGGTAGCCTCTTGTCAAAACTTGTGGAATGCTGAATATATGGTGTAGAGAAACTTCAAATTTCGTCCATGAGGCTGCCCATAGCCTGTGTGCAGGCCTCCCATCAATAGGAGGTGAGTTCATTGGCTTTGGACTGGCTAGGACAAGCCTAGCCTGCACCCGCCATGGCTGCCCCCTTCTCTCCCATCCTCATTAATGTCATTGCCTCCAAAGTCCAAGCATAGGTGATGGGAGGCATGTAGATGTGTAAGGGATGTCAGGGGACAAGTGGGAGAATCAATTGTGGGACCCCCAATCAAGTGGAGCATGAGTTGCAAGCTTTCTAGGTATTCTGGGCAAAAACTTCCGGAAGGCCGATGCAAACCTTCCGGAAGGTTTATTCTAGTAGGCTAAACTTTTCAAAAGGTCTTCCCGAAGGTGCCAGCTCAGGACCATTTTTGATAAAATTATCATAACTTTTGATCCACCCATCTGATTGAGATGAAATTTTGGTAAAATACAAAAAATATCCATATATACAACTTTCATGTTTTTCACATTTGCAAATTCGAAGTGGATCATGTTCAAAAATGGGAAAAATAGAGGTATTGTGTAAAAAATGGGGAAAATAGTGGGCTAAACCTTCTGGAATGTTTATGCCCAAACCTTCCGAAAGGTTTTCATCCAAATTGAATTTTTCTTTGTTTCTTCATCTTCCAAACCTCCCAATTCTCATGTAATGTGTTCATCTCTTCAGCACTCATTCATATTTAGTTGCAAGGTTCCAAAAGCCATCATTTACGCTATAATTACCAGCAACATCAAAATTTTCACATTATTCATAACTTTGACTAATTCTAAGTAATTAAATGCAAAGTTAAGTTAAAATGCATCTAATGAGGCCGTTAAATATGCAATATTATATACTCATCACCCCCCCCCCAACTTAAACTTTGCTAGTCCCTAGCAAACTAAATGTAAAAAATTTAGCAAACAAAGATGAACCTATACTAATTTCGCAATTGCATTTAACATATGCAACAAGTCTTTAAACCCCTAGGTGATCCCTAGTGGAAGAGTTTTGTATCCTGAAGGTTTCCAATGAAGGTTCCTACTAACTTGTTTTCCTAGTATCCAATATTTAAAGCATATCCCCTTATCTTAACTAGCACTGGATGTCAACAATAGCCTTGTCCAACACACCCGAACTAATCACGCATGAAACACATCATAGCCTTAAATGTTATTCTAGAGTATCTACATACACATTTATTTTCAAACTCCTGTGTGTGTGAAATGGAGACGTAATTTAAACATTTACACAATGAAATTCACATTCACTTTGGCTATCCAAATTAAGCTTCGAAGCAAACTCACCAAAGGTGTCTCTTAACAAAGAATCACACTATGGTTATCCTGGCATGCTCTCCATGTGTATATGTGAGATAGAATCTTATGCACAAACCAAAATGCTCACATATAATCCAAAAATGAAGCACATGTATACAAATGAAACAACCTTGGCATAATCTCATGAGAGAAATGCTAGGGCACTATGTAGTTAAGTCAAACTTTCTTTTTTCTTTAAAAGTGTGCTCCCCCCATGCCGTTTCTAGATCATTTAGGACTTCAAAGTTTATAATGGGGCTTTGAGGTGATATTGGGGCACATGAAATGAAGGATAGAGGATAACAAATAGGGTTGCTCTAGGTGAATGACCTTTATTTCAAAACGATCTCCCTTTTATGGGATTTCAAGTCTACCACAATCACTTCACTCTTTATCTCTTTTTCTTAACATTTTCCTTCATTCTTTGATCAATTTTTTTTTCTTTAACCCTTTCTCTCCCCATTTTCTTGGATTCATGATTCTTTTTCATCCAACATATGAATTCCACATTCATCACCCCTTTTGTTGGATTTACACATCACCATTCCTTCTATTTCATGTTCAATCATGGTCATCTCTAGAACAACCAAGATGTGGTAAATTTTTATATTTTTTAATTGGCTTGGTCATTTATGGCATGGAAACGAATTTTCAACAAGGCTCAAACATGGCACTAGGGATAGAATTTCACAAGAAAAAGGCTAAGGCTCAAAATAATCAAAAAATGGCCTAAGATCATCTCTAGATAAGCATAGGGGAGCATTGTACATATCAAGATAAAGTCAATTAACTACCCAAATGCACCTAACGAAAACATGCATAAGAGATTATTGAACAAATTTGGAATTTAAAAAATTGTTACTTGAGAAAATGTAAGTTTCCTCCAAACAAAGTTTGGCATTAAAGCTCACATGGGTTCTTAATCATCTCCACTATTCATGTCAAGCACTAAATGTGAACTCAATTCGTAATTTGTCAAAATTACAAGCTCATAGTGCATTTATGGTTAAGTTGAAAAGCAAACAAGTATGTGATACTCTTAGCAGTAGTATAAACTTCTATAATGTGCTAATGCATTCAAACTCCAAAATGAAGATCACCAATCTCATAACCATTAGGATAGGGGAATATAGTTCAATATTGGATTTTTTTTTTTTGCCAAAAATTGTCCAAAATTTTCAAAAATTTCACATTTTCCATTATTCTATACAACAAGTGGTGGAAAATATAAATAGTGCACCTCACCCCCAACTTGAACCATGCATTGTCCTCAACGCACAAGAAATCATGCAACGAGAAAAATGAAAGTAACATGGGGAATAAGATACCCCCTTTTTTTTATTTTTCTTCTTTTTTTTTCTTTGTTGAAATAAACATTAAAGGGAAAATGAAACACAAAAGAGCATGTTTACACCCCCCAACTTAGACTCAAACATGATATTGAATAATATTTATTATGATGATGCTCATAATAATTTGAGTCCAAATTAGAGAGAGGTAAACAAACTTCACGTTAACATCTACACTTAAACATCATGAAAAATAAAAATATAACAATAAAATAAGTTTAACTACTATGTACATGAAAACAAAACAAAAAGGAGCTCATGCCAATCCGGCTTCAATTCAGATATGAGCTTGCACCCATTGATTTTTTTGATTTAAAAATTTTTTGTTGTATAAATTCCTTTCCTAACCAATCTATCCAACAATACAAAGGATAATGATTCAAAAATCTCAACCAAACGGAGGTGTAGGCAACTCTATGCAATTCCAACAATGGAGTATACAATTTTTCTTTAAAGTTTCTACACTTAACTTCATTTCAATTCCCTCCCCAAGTTGAAAATTATGAACCTCAACACCACTCTTTGATGGAAAAATGACCTTGGGCTCATTAGCCTCATGTGAGATAATATCTTCATTAAATTTTTCACAATCTAGAGTGGTAGGAGATTCAACATCAATATGCATTCCGTTGACATGATCATCCTCAATACATTGACTAAGCTCAAGATGTTTTTCTTCACACATAGTACTTATGGCATGAGTCAGTGCAATAAGGTCATGGGTTACTTAGGCATTGAATTCCATTTGGTATTGCATAAACTCGTAAGACGTATTTTCCAATTTTTATTCGGTTGAGTAGTCATATGTTGGATAGTGGCAAAACTTATTTGGTGGTGTGAGATCGGATGAAAAATTATAACGTTCATTCTCCCAACCACAACTCGGATAACTCGGTGTAACATAGTGGTCGGGGTAAAAGTTTTCGGAGGCCAATATTGAATTTGAACCTTTGCATGCAAAGTTTTGAACTATATAATTTATTGGGCACTCACTAGTGATGTGTCCATACTCATCACAAATCTCGCACATGTTTTTGAAATAAAGGACATTTATTGGGCACTCACTAGTGATGTATCCATGCTCAACACAAATCTCGCACAGGTTTTCAAAATAAGGGGCATTTATTGGGCACTCACTAGTGTTGTGCCCATGCTCATCACAAATCTTGCACACGTTTTCAAAATAAGGGAAAATTAACACATTTTCATAAAAATTAGAAAAAATAACACAAAACACAAAATACAACAACTATTTACAAATGAGATGACATACCTTGGCCTACGATGAAAATCACGAGACTTATCTTTGCCATCCAAAATCACCTTAGAATTCGACGCTTAACCTTCCCCAACAATAGTGCCAACAATGCTTGTTGGTTTTCGTTGCATTTCCTAATCTCCAGCATCATCTCTTGGTGTGTGTATGGCTTATAGGGATAGGGGAGTGTCACTCTCCCTCGGAATGATGCAAGAAATGGGAAAACATAATAATGGTGGAATGAACAAAATGTGCATGTGTGTGTATGCAAAAGTGCTCCCCAAGCGTAGAGAGAATCATACAATGTCGTGTTTTACTTGGAATGAGTATTCCAAGGTCGTCTCCTCAAGGAAGGAAGGGAATTATGTGAAGATGATTTTTGTGAAAAAGGGTAAAGTGTAAAAATCTTTGAGTTTGAGTTTGGTGTTTGTGTTTTTGCTAAAAATAAAAGGGAACAAGTGTTGGCTAATCCAAAGGGGTCATTCCAATGGGAATGCCAAATCAATTTAATACCTTCCTCCAATGGTGTCTAGATGTGCGATTGATTCTTAGGAAGCGTGGGACCAAAATGGAGGTGAGGATTCAAGCATACCCCATGACAATGCCTACAGTGTATCAAGAACTCACAACCATGCCACACTCAACCTAGCCAAACTGAATCAATGTACACTACGAGGAGGAATAAAAATGAGTTGAAGTAGCACACCCAAGAGAAAATCTCCCTCGGATTAACCAACTAAAAATCTAGCTACTTATAAAAAAAGGAAAGACATGCATAATGTAAAGAGACATAATGAAGAAATGAAGATTGGAACTTAACTTAATGCAAGAAATCTTAAACTATGAAGAAAAATATTCAGTACCCATTTTAAAATTTTGAAATGAAGAAAGCTTCAATACAACAATGGTAGAAACTAAGCTACTCAACTAAACTTGAAATGTACTGGAAATAAATGACATTAAAAACAATAAATGAAGCTTAGACAGGTCTTACTGTAGATTACAAGTGAAATGGGTGGAAGAAATGCAAAAGTCTAAGCTAAAACTTAATCTTCTTCCTTGAGCTTTCTAAACTTAGGTAGCCTCCTGCCAAAACTTGTAGAATGCTGAATATATGGTGTAGAGAGAATTCAAATTTCATCCATGAGCCTGCTCATAGCTTGTGTGTAGGCCTTCCATCAATGGGAGGTGAGTTGATTGGCTTTGGATAGGCTAGGACAAGCTTAGCCTGCACCCACCATGGCTGCCCCCTTCTTTCCCATCCTCATTAATTTCATTGCCTCCAAAATCCAAGCATTGTTGATGGGAGGCATGTAGATGTGTAAGGGATGTTAGGGGACAAGTGGGAGAATCAATGGTGGGACCCCCAAATAAGTGGAGCATGAGTTGTATGCTTTCTAGGCATTCTGGGCAAAACATTCCGGAAGGTTAATGCAAACCTTCCAGATTGAGCTAAAATTTTGACACAATATAGAAGACATCCAGATCTACAACTTTCATGTTTCGTACTTTTTCACATTTGAAGTGGATCATGGTCAAAAATGGGAACAATAGAGGTACTATGGAAAATAGTGGGCTAAACCTTCTGGAAGGTTTATAACCAAGCCTTCCGGAAGGTTTTCATCCAAATTGCATTTTTCTTTGTTTCTTCACCTTCCAAGCCTCCCAATTCTCATGTAATGTGTCTATCTCTTCACCACTCATCCATACTTAGTTGTAGGGTTCCAAAAGCCATCATTTACGCTATAATTACCTGCAACATCAAAATTTTCACAGTATTCATAACTTTGACTAATTTTAAGTAATTAAATGTAAATTTAAGTTAATATGCATGTAATGAGGCTGATAAATATGCAATATTATATGCTCATCAGATACCACTCTGTCACGTCTTGATATTTTATTCTCTTTTTTTTAAAAAAAAAATAACTGGACGTGATTAAGGAATAAAATCGCACATAACGCATAATAGCATTCCTTCATATTTAGCGTATGGTTGAATACAAATAACATAATCCCCACTTGATAAGCTAAAATATTCTTGGCACAACATAAAGAGAAATAACAATAGTTGTCTCTATCCACCGGCTCCCAGCCTATTCTCCTGCCATCATATATTTTGAAAATTTTTAGATTGGGATGAGCTCACTAGCCTAGTAGGATAAAGTTTATCAATGACTATCAAGGTTTTAAAACAATACATAATATAATTTAGCCACAAGTAAATACAGGAATAGGTCAAATTAATTAAATAAAAAAAATATAGCACATAATTTTCTGGTCCACGCATGAATCACCTCCAGAGAAAACTTTGGTGGTCTTTTACCCTAGGGAACCCAATGCCCTTCTTACTTTTTCTGGGGATAGCAATATCGGGAATGTTGTGGTGCCACACAGGCTACCAATGGCAATCGATATTATTAACCAGTGAACCCAAGGACTAGTAGGTATCCTGTGAATCCTCTCAAGGACCACACGTCTACTAACCCTCAACCATAGATAATATGCATCTATGATAATTTCATAAAAATCATAAAGTAGAGTCATATTATATTCAGACCCAACAAAAAGTAGAAAATCAAACACTAAAAAAATAATTAAAAAAAAAATAGTTTGTAATTTGGTTTCACTATATAATTATGGTCTCAATATAAATAAAAAATATAACATATGCATGATCACAATTTATTTATAAAACTAAAGTTTGACCCCATGATTAAATCGATATAATATTACATTATATAATTAAAATAAATTTGATATGAAGCCCCTAAACATGCATGAGATGCATCAATGACAATAAAAGATAAAGAAACTCTATCTCTGACATAACCTTGACTCAATACCGTGTACCATGGCAAAACAACCAAAATATTATTTTAGAATAAAATAGGTAATAAGAATTTAGTTAAACTAAAACAATTTTTGGAATAACTAATAAAAAATATTGATACTTAAATTTGATCCAAAAATATTTAACGAGGACCAAATTTAAGTGATTTGAACCTATAGAATTACTAGGTAATTATTCAAAAGAATCTTACCCAAAATTTTGGTCATAGAAATGAACTCTTAGGTCAACAAAATTTTGACCATTTTATTTCTTCCACTCTCTTCCTTCCCCTTTCTCTCTTTTTCTTCTATTTGCTTGGTTGTTCAAATGGCCAAAGGCAAGCTATTTATAGCCAAAATCTTGGCTTTCAATTTCATCGCATGGACAATTGTCCATTTGTTTACCATATGTTTTGTTTTTTTTTCTTGCACATTTTTAATTTTGCAGCCCATGTGATAGGACACTTGTCCTCCAGATGTAACACACACATATATACTTACATGTATATCCATACATTATACTATTATGAAATTTGACCTAAATCATAGTCATTTGACTCGTTTTAACGTGAAGTGTCTATTTGAGGTCCATCTTTTCATTTTAATTAATTAATTTATCTATCATTATTATATATATATATAGAATCACAATTATATCAATCTTAATAATATAATTTTTTTATACGGGTCCTAACATATAGGAGAAGTTTTTTTGCGAGCCTTTGAACATCCAAAGATGACGAATCCTAGACACCTTAATGGTGGCAGCCTGCTGTGATCATTCCACAAGCTGTTTATGTTTTCTTAAGTCGTTTATTTTAGTCTAAATTATATTTTTAGTATGTTTTCATGTTCTACATAGTGTTTCTTTTGATTATCAGTCATATTTAGGGGTAGTTTTGTCATTAGGGTTTTATTTTAAAAGTCATGCGAGTTCTAAAAGTCAGTCATGTGACTGTTTTGGGCTGCTTGGTCATTTTAGTGTCTTTTTTTATGTTGGACTGAATTGGAGCTCTTAGATTAGCTTTAATTAAATGGGTTAAGATTGATTCTTTTATTAGGGCAACCCTAGGGACTTATAAAAGGGTTGTTCCACATTGTATTTAGTAGCTTTTGGAATAATATTAATGTATTTTTTGTTGTTGACAGCAGCCAGCCTTCTCTTCCTTTCTTAAGGATTGAGTGTTGGTGTTTAAGCTAATCTTTTAGCTTGATCTAGTTCTCCGACTCTCCTTCTTATTGGATTTTTATGTTCTTCATAAGCTGATTGCATTAGTTGGTACTAGAGCACGTTACAATCCTCTCGGGTTTCTTGGTGATTTAATAGATTTTGTCTTTGGGTTTGTAATATGCCTCCAAAGACAAGAAATCACCTCGAAGGTGATTAGTGACTTGATCCGATATGAGTACACCTAAGTGCAGACGATCAAGCTGTAGTAATAATCCGGTTAAGTCCAAAGTCGAATCCACAGGGAACTATTATTGGTGTTTCAAAGTAAGCAGTGGTGGAGACCCGATGATTGTAACCCTTGATATTTGAAGTTGTGTAGTGTATGGGATTTCCTGGACAGGTTATAGGATTCTTTCCAAGAAGATTTTCTAGATAAAATATAATTAATTATCAAGTGTAACAGTCACCCTTTAGCTCGAGGATCTAAACATGTAGTTATCATCCGGTTTATTATACTTGTGCTTGGTAACTCAATTAACTCTCATGTCAACAGCAAGTTAATCGGAAGATAAAGGTGGATTGTGAGAATTAAGCGCATGATTCTGATGCCTTTATGGAAGTTTACAAGAATTGTCTGTGCCAAGATTCAACTCGTCTACAAACATGCAAGTGTTTCAAAGAGGCATCCAACCATGGTGTTAATATTCCATCCTTTAAATAAAATACAATAATGGTGAAGATTGAAGGGTAGTCATGAAGATCTAGCATCTTTGGAATGTTGTAGGAGTATTACAAAGTCCAAATAACATCTTTTTAATGTAAAGGTGCCAAAGGGGCATGTGAACATTGTTTTCTCCTGGTCATTTAGTGTTATCTGGATTTGATTGTACATAGAATACCCATCCAGGAAATAGTAGAATATGTGTCCTGCAATTCTCTCTAACACTTGATCTAGAAAAGGAAGAGAAAAATGGTTTTTTCTTGTTACCAAGTTGAGCTTTCGATAGTCTATGCACATTCGCCAACCTGTGTCGACTCGAGTTGGTACTAGTTCATTGGCATCATTTTTGACCATTGTAACCCCAAACTTTTTAGGCACAACTTGGGTTGGGCTCATCCATTTGTTATTAGAGATGGGAAAGATTATCCCTGCATCTAATAGATTAAGCACCTTAGTTCTCACAACTTCCTTCATGTGAGGGTTCAGTCATCATTGCATTTGATGAAAGGGTTTTGAATCTTCTTCAAGATATATAGCATGATTGCCGATTAACAGGCTTATACCTTGCAAGTCAACGATGGTCCACCCAATGGTGCTTTTATGGCTTCTAAGAACTTCAATCAGCTTAGACTCTTGCAAGTTGGTAAGCTTAGATGAAATGACCACTGGGTATGACATGTCCTCTCCTAGGAATGCATATTTGAGGTCAGATGGGAGAGGTTTTAGTTCAGGCTTTGGTGGCTTGACACTTGATAAGTGTGGCTTTGTGCCACTTGATGAAAGTTTTTCAAATTTGGGTGCCCATGTCTCAACGGCATGAGTAGGGCAATTCTCTGGGTTTGGATCATCATCTATTGTCTCAGATGTGATAGATTATGATAGAAAAGATTCATTAGGGTTTTCACAGAATGTGCTATTCAGATGTTCCTAAACCAACGACTCAATGAAATTTATTTGTCTCTCTTCTTTGTACTCTCTTGGGTGTTTGACAACGTTGAAAATATTCAGCTCAAGAGTCATGTTCCCGAAAATTAATTTCATGACTCTATTCCTACAATTGATTCGTGCATTTGAAGTTGCTAGGAAGGATCAACCAAGAATGACATGAATTTGATTTTCTGAATGTGTTGTTGCTGAGTATCTAGAACAATGAAGTCAACAGGGAAGACAAAATTGTCTACTAGGACAAGTACATCTTCAACAATGACCCTACAAATTTTGACAGATCTGTCTGCTAACTGAATTGTGACACAAGTGGGTTTGAGTTCACTCAGACCCAATTGCTAGTAAACAGAGAAAGGGAGCAGATTGACACTAGCTCCAAAGTCTAACAGTGCTTGTTCTATTCTGAAGTTTCCAATAACACATGCCACAGTTGGACACCCTGGATCTTTGTATTTGGGAGGGGTTTTGTGTTGAAGGCACTGGCTTGTCCTATCAAGAAGGCTCTTTTTTGGACATTTCGATTTCTCTTGACTGTGCACAAGTCTTTTAGAAACTTGGCATAAGACGGAACCTATTTGATTGCATCCAAAAGTGGGAATGTTGATCTTTACTTAGCTCGTAAATTTCTGGCTGGTTGTTAAACTTTTGTACTGTTTTGAGTCTATGAGGAAAAAGGAGCAGGGATAGGATAAGAAGGATCTTTTTCCATTAATGGTTCTGACTCTTTTTCAATCACAAGTTTAGGCTCAATTGATGAGTTGACTGGGATTAACTCAGGTTTTGGCTTTGGAATTAGCATGTCTTTGATGGTTTTGTCAATCACCTTGCCACTTCTCAATGTTGTGACAACTTGGGCTTGGTCTTGTAGGGTTTCCATAATTAAAGGACTTTTTACCTAAAACTGGCCTTGTGGTGGTTTTAGTTGGGCAGGAAACTTGCCCTTCTCGTGTCTACTCATGAATCCATTTTTGGATTTGGCTTTTGATATCCTCAAAAGATTGGGTGGTCTGCGCCTTGAAATCGGTGAAAGCCCGCGTGGAATGAGTATTGTAGTTAATTTGGGTTTGCATGAACTGGTTCAATGTATCCTCAAGGCTCCTCTTATGTGGTGGTTATTATGATTGATATGTAGGAGGTCCTTGAGTTGGCAGTTGTGAGTTTTGTGGATTCATGGGAGTTGGTTATATGTTCCTCCAACTGAAGTTCGGGTGATTCCGCCACCCTGGATTGTATGTTTTAAATTAGGGGTTGGAGTAAGGCTTGTTGAAGTTAGAAATTGCATTTGTTTTTTCCAACAAGACCTTTTTGAATGCTGGAATGGTAGGACACTCCCCAGTAGGGTGTTCTGTCAGTGTAGAAATCCCACACACTTGTTCTATAGGAGGGCCAACATCAACTTGATGTACCTTTTTCATCTCTAAAGCTTCAAGCTTTCGAGATAGGGTGGGTATTTTTGCTCTTAGGTCATCATCCTCTTTCAAGACATACTTACCCCCTTGGGACATAGATGGTCTAGTTTCAATAGTAGTAGGTGAGGCTGAGTCCCACATCTGAGAACTATTAGATATGGTGTCAAAAAAATTGAATGCATCCTCTAGACTCTTTTCCATAAACTCTCCTTGAGCCATCATTTCGTCAAACTGACTTAGTCTAGTGGGCAAGGAGTCATAGAAAAATCCTACCAAAGTCCAATTCTCAAAAGCATGGTGTGGGTAGGATTGGCGAAGGTCTTTGAATCTTTTCCAACATTGGTAGAATGTTTTCCCTTCTTTGACTGAAAAATTCATGATTAGTCTTTTGAGTGCATTGATACGTTGCAAGGGAAAAAACTTTCTACAAAATTCATTTTGTAATGCCTGCCAGTTAGGTATTGAATGGGCTTTTAAAGAATTTAGTCATTGTTTAGCTTTGTCCTTTAAAGAGACAGGAAAAAGTTTCAACTTGGCCAACTCAGTGTTGTCTTGAAATGTTCCACATACTTCCTTAAAGTCTTTTATGTGTAGATACGTATTTTCAAATTTGAGTCCATGAAATTGAGGAAGTAGCTAAACTGTCCCCGCCTTTACATTAAAGAGGGGCACATTTGCAGGAAAGACAAAGCAAGAGGGGACACTATTTCTTGTGGGAAGTAAGTACTCCTGCAAAGTTCAAATGTTAGGCACTTCCCCTTCTCTCATAGGAACTTCTCCTTGTCTCTCATTATTTGCTATACTACTGTCAAAAGAGTCTGCTACTGATTTAGGTGACGATGGTTCAGACTAATTCACAGACCCAACAAATTCTTCCGACAAATTTTGTTAGTGAGGATCGTTCTCAGTCATAAAAAAAATTAAATAAAATTATACACAATAAATCAAATATATATATAAAGAACATTCTTTTTACCTTTTACCTTAAAACACCCTTTATGGTTCTCTGGCAACGGCCCCAAAAACTTGATTTGATCCAATATGTGTACACCCAAGTGCAAGCAGTCAAGCTGTAGTAATAATCCAGAAAGTCCAGAGTCGAATCCATAGGGAACTACTATTGGTTTTTCAAAGTAAGCAGTGGTGGAGACCCAATGATTGTAACCCTTGATATTTTAAGTTGTGTAGTGTATGGGATTTCTTAGATAGGTTATAGGATTCTTTCGAAGAAGATTTTCTAGATAAAACATAATTAATTATCAAGGGCAATAGTCACCCTTTAGCTCGAGGATCTGAACATGTAGTTAATCATCCGATTTATTATACTTGTGCTTGGTAATTCAATTAACTCCCGTGTCAACAACAAGTTAATTAGAAGATAAAGGTGGATTGTGAGAATTAAGCGCATG
Organism: Ilex paraguariensis; assembly: GCA_963454935.2. Taxonomy (NCBI): domain Eukaryota; kingdom Viridiplantae; phylum Streptophyta; class Magnoliopsida; order Aquifoliales; family Aquifoliaceae; genus Ilex; species Ilex paraguariensis. The sequence goes on from CAUOFW020003946.1 coordinate 2,964,401, forward strand.
GTTCCGATGCCTTTTTGAAAGTTTACAAGAATTGTCTGTGCCAAGACTCAACGCGTCTGCAAACAAGCAAGATTTTCAAAAAGGCATCCAACCATAGCGGTAATATTCCATCCTTTAAATGAAGTACAATAATGGTGAAGATTAAAGGGTAGTCATGAAGATCTAGCCGAGGTACTTGTCTTGAACCAATGAGTCTTTCTGTGCAAGAGTCATCTATGTTATAGAAAGTACTCACTGTTATACAAAGTACCTTAGTTTTGCCAGATGCAGTCAATCATTCAATAAGTAAGTGAAATATAAAACATTTAAGCATAAATGAAACGCACAAATATAACTTCTGGATAATTTATAAATGTCCATTATCTCTTACTAAAGAGTGAATGAGAAACTAATCACTCTTCATGGCTTTGGTAAAGCTAGAAAAGTGAGTGATACTCATCCCTCCAAGTAGAGGAGTTACAAGGTAAAGCACAATAAGCGAGAAGCCGATCTTCGATGAAAAAAGAGTGAATCACGTTTCACCCTTCACTGCTTTGGTAAAGCTCTAGAAAAGTGGAAGAGTTTCACTCCTCTAAGGGAAGAAGGAAGCTCAAGTAATGGAAGTGAAAGAAACTACCAATGAAAGTAGAAGAAAGCTAGTCACTTTTGGAGGGTTTCCACCGCAACCAAAAGATGATCTATCTTCCTCTATAAAAGTAAAATATAAGTCTAAGTCTAAACTCTATGTTTACAACTACTTCTACTAGCCTCCTTGAAGTTCCCATAATAAGAGTATTTATAGCTAAGAAGGAGGGGGCAAGAGAGTGTGAAAGAATAGTGCAAGGTTGCCAAAGTCCAAGTGAAAGATAACCACTCTGCAGCCAGTCTGAGGATAACGTTCAAACATTGTCTGGCCTTCGAACGTTCTTCCTATCTTTGCTCGATGGGCATTCGAATGCCAGATGTAGTTTGAACCTCCTACTCAAGTGGCCTCTGGTCTTCTATGAGAGCTACTTAAATATGCCATGAACCACTACCTCTGCACTCCTCAGCCTAGTCTTCAATAATTTAGGACAACGTTCAAACGTTGTACTCAAGTACTTTTGTCTTTTTTTAAATTCTTTGCTACAACACGCCATGCATAGTACTTCACCAGTCTAATCTTTAATAATTCAAGATAACGTTTGAACGTGAATTGGCATTCGAACATTCTTCCCTTGGTCCAAGCTTTTCCAATTTTGGTCCAGAATATGCTGGTGTTGCACGAAAGTTTGATATTCATTGACTTTGGTCCCTTGTACAATTTATGTCCTGAATTGTCATTATTTTAACTCCATCAAAGTATAATTAGTCTTAAAAAGGCATAGCAATATACAGATTTTAACTACTAATCAATTAGCACAAAATATTGCATATATTGTATGTTTTTATACCCTCTTATGCTTGCTTTCGTGTTGAAAATGGGAGGAAATGCAATTATGCAAAAGATTAATGATGTTGTTGTGTGATTGTAGGTAAAGAGTTGATTATGGCTTGAGTTATGCCCCCATCATAGTGCTTAAATTCAATGGAGATGAGGGGTGGTTTAAAGGGAGGCTTGGAAGGTGAAAAAATTAAGAAAAATGTAAATCTAGTGAAAACCTTCTGGATGGTTTGCACATTGAACTACCTCTGCCCCTGCCAAATCTTCTAGAAGGTTTTTCCTACTGGAATAAACCTTCTAGAAAGATTGCATAAATCTTCCAGAAGATTTTCACTACTGGATAGTTTTTTCCTCTACCCCTGCAAAAACCTTTCAGAAGGTTTACATCAACCTTCTAAAAGGTTTAGCCCAGAAATGCTAGACAGCCAGCAATTCAAGTTCTACCACTTGGGGATCCCACCTATGATCCTTCCACTTGTCCCTTGACACATTCTACATACATACATGCCTCTCTACACCCTAAAGTTGGCATTGGAAGATGGAGGTTGGGAAAGGAATAAAGAGAAAGAAGGCAATATAGGTGTAGGCTAGGCCTATCCAAGCCATCATCTCAGCCCCCCATTGATGGGAAGCCTCTCACACAGGCTATAGGACCTCCATGGACGAAAATGAAGGGACTCTTGACATTTTTTATAACATTATTTAGTAATATAGAGAGAGAAGTAAAAGGAAGAAGATATAGATTTAGAAATAGAAGTTGTAATGTTTTGCATTTCTTTTACCCATTTTACTTGTTGTAAGCTAGAATACTCTTGTAATCTTAATTCAATGCACTTTAATCTCATTTATTGCAAGTGTATTTCAAGTTTAGCTACACATTCTAGATTCTACCATGTTTGTATTTAAGTTTTCATCTCAAGCTTTTCAAATGGGTATTAAATGCTCTTCTTTGTAATTGAATTTTTCTTGCATTAATACAAGTTTCAATCTTCATTTCTTCACAATGTCTCTTCATCTTATATATGCCTTTGCATTAAATATGAGTAGCTAAGCTTTAAGTTAGCTAATCCAAGGAGGAATTCCTCTTGGGTATGCTAAATCAAGCCTTTTTCATTCTTTCTTATAGTGTAAGGTGGTTTGGTTTGACTAGATTGAGTGCGGATGTGGTTGTGAGCTCTTGATACACCAAGTAAAATACGACACTCAAAAGTCTCTCTTCGCTTGGAGAGCACTTTTGCACACACACATTTTGTTCATCCACACATGTTTTTCCCATTTCTTGTATGATATCCAAGGGAGAGTGACATTCACATAAACGTATAATCCACATACATATTACCAGAACCATGGTCAAAACTTAGTGTGACAGAATAAATCAAGCATTTTTTGCTCCGTTACCGGGGAAGGCAAAGCGTTGCATTAAGAAGGTGATTTCAGACAACGGAGGTAAGTCTCGTGAATTCTCATCACGGGCCGAGGTACATTGTTCCTTCTCTATACTTTTGTTTACTTGTCTTTTAATTCATAGATATTTTTTTGTATGTGGGGACAGGATGACCAAAATAGTTTGGTTAGATGACCCTTAGGCCCCAACATATATTTAGACTAGGACCCACCCGAGGATGCTGGTAATAATTTTGAAGATGTTGGTGCTAACGTCCCAAGAGGCGGGGGAGTTCAAGACTCTAGAATTTCAAGTCCTAGAATGCATTTCCCTCCTAGGAATGAAGGAAACAATATTCCAATTAATCCTTCGGCGAGGTCAATACAGGATTATCTACAACCAACTCGTAACACCACTCCCTCTTGCATACTTCTCTCGATCTAAGCTTATGCCTTCCTAGTCAAGCAGGGAATGTTACAACTACTTCCTCAATTCCATGGAATTGAATGAAAAAATCCTTATTTGCATATTAAGGAGTTTGAGAAAATAGTTATAACCTTCCTCACTAATCATGTTATGGCAGACATAGCTTGCTTAAAATTGTTTCCCTTTTCCCTTAAGGACAAAGCCAATATTTGGTTAAATTCCTTGAATCCTCAATCCATAATCTCTTGGGCACAAATGTTTTTTGAGTTTTTGAACAAATTCTTTCTGGTGCCTAAAACCACCGCTCTTAAAAAGCAAATCCAATTTTTTTTGAAAAAGTCCAATGAGCAAATTTATCAATGTTGAGATCGCTAAAAGGAATTGCTACAATCTATTCCATATCATGGTTTTTAATCCTGGCAGTTGGTGAGTTTCTTCTACGAAGGGATCGCATCGGGCTATCAACAATTCATAGATATGATGTGCAATGGAAATTTTTTAAACAAGGATCCCAATGAGACCCTAGATTAATTTAGTACATTGGCACAAAATGTACAATCATGGGATATCACAGATCCCACCGATGTACCGAGGTCTTCTCCGGGTATTAATCAACTAAGTGGGGGAGGGATGTATGATTTAAGGGACCGGGAGGACTTGCTTTCCAAAATTACCAAATTATTTTGGAATGTTGATAGTCTAGATGTCAATAGGAGACATCAAGTGTCTAATATTTCCAAGATCGAGGAAGGTTTCTCAATTTGTGAGAGTGTAGAGCATTCCATATTGGAGTGCCCTAACATTCTGGCACTTAAGGAAGTCCACCATGAGCAAGTCAATGCCTTCAATTAAAGTAGGTAATCATTCTCCCCGCACTCTAACACTTATAATTCAGGTTGGGGTAATCACCCGAACTTCAGTTGGAAGAATGAAAATCTCGCTCATCACGGGTCTAGTTCATATTCACCCCCATGCCTTCTAAGCAAAATCAATACCATAGCCAAGGTCAATCGTCTAGCTCTTAATACCCCTGGTCCAATCTGCAAGGGTATTCACAAAACCCGCCTCCACAAAGTTATTCCCAAAGTCCACCTCCACAAAATTATGGTCAACAATGACCATCCAATGCTCCCACCTACCAACCACCTCATAAGTGGAACTTAGAGGATGTGGTCCACCAATTCATACAAAGTCAAACCGCCATCAACAATAAAACTGCCACTACTTTTAATGACATTCATACTCAAATCACAAAATTGACCAATGCCATAGGGTCATCCCAACGAGAGAAAGGAAAATTCTCCGCTCAACCCCAAGAAAACCCTAGAGGCCAACATGTGATTGAGTCATTCGAACCCACAAAGGAGAGTTGAGCAACTTAAGACAGTCACACCCTAAGGAGTGGGAAGCAAATTGACAAGATCATTGTGCCAAAAGTCTCACCCAACACCACATTGACCAAAGAAAATGAGACTAAGGGTGACTGAGAAAGAAAAAATTATTGATGAAAATGTGCATGCATGTCCCATTTTGGCCCTCTTTCCCAATCGTTTGAAGCCACCTATGAAGGTGGCTAATTATTCTAACATTATTGAGATGTTCAGGCAGAAAAAGATCAACATCCCACTCCTTGATTCCATAAAGCAAATCCCCTAATGTGCCAAGATCTTGAAAGATTTGTGTACCGTGAAGAGGAAGATGAATGTTCACAAGAAAACATTCCTCACCGAGCAAGGGAGCTCAATCTTGAGGACAAACACATCCCCAAAGTTCAAAAACTCCAGATGCCCTACCATTGTCATCACAATAGGAAATTACCAAGTGGAGTAAGCACTTCTTGATTTGGGGGCCAGTGTCAACATCCTACCTTATTTGGCGTATCAACAACTCCAACTTGAAGAGTTCAAGCCAACTCCAATCACTCTTCAATTGGTGGACCGAAGCATTCGAACACTGAGGGGGAGTAGTTGAGGATGTCTTAGTTCAAGTTGATAATTTCTATTTCCCTGTTGATTTTATAGTACTTGAAACTCATCCAGTTGCTAAACCTAGCTCACAAATTTTTGTCACTATAGGTAGGCCATTCCTTACTCTTCTAATATCATGACTAATTGTAGGAATGGACTTATGAATCTTACTTTCGAAAATATGACAATGGACCTCAACGTGTTCAATTTGTGCAAATAACCAAGGGAAGATGAGGAGCATGAAGTCAATAGGATTCATACTTTGGTGGAGGAGCACTTGGAGCTATTGAGCATATTAGAGTTTGGGAAGGCTTAACTTTTGCACAAGAAAGGATCACTTCCCTTTGCCATTCTTCGACCAAGTGTTGGAGAGAATAGCTTGACACTTTTTATATTGTTTCTTAGATGGATACTCAAGCTACAATCAAATTGAGATCGCATTGGAGGATCAAGAAAAGACCACCTTCACTTGCCCTTTCAGTACCTTTGCCTACCGACGCATGCCATTTGGGTTTTATAATGCCCCAAGGACTTTTCAAAGATACGTGATGGGAATTTTCAATGATATGGTGGAAAAGATCATGGAAGTCTTCATGGATAAATTTTTTGTATTTGGTGATTCATTTGAGGGTTGTTTGGAGAACTTAGAGAAAGTACTTAAGAGATGCGAGGAAAAGAACTTGGTCCTCAACTGCGAGAAGTGCCACTTCATGGTGACACAAGGGATAGTGCTCAGGCACATCATTTTGGCAAAGGGGACTAAAGTCAAAAAATCCAAGGTTGATACAATTTCTAACCTCCTCAAACCGAAGGTCGTTAAAGATATCAGGTCATTTCTCGGCCATGCTGGTTTTTATCGTCATTTTATAAAGGACTTTAATGCATTGGCTTGACCCTTGGCCAATTTTCTTTCCAAGGATGTCTCATTTGTGTGGTTGAATGGTTGTGAGACTTCATTTAAAAAACTCAAAAGCATGTTCACTTTACCTTCGATCATGCGACCACCCAAATGGGACTTACCAATTGAGAATATGTGCAACGCAAGTGATTATGCGGTCGGCGCAATGCTTAGTCAATGGGAAGACAAGAGACCTTATGTAATATACTTTGCTAGTAAAACTCTTAATGAAGCACATATGAATTACACTACCACTAAAAAAGAGTTGCTAGCCGTAGNTGAGGATGTCTTAGTTCAAGTTGATAATTTCTATTTCCCTGTTGATTTTATAGTACTTGAAACTCATCCAGTTGCTAAACCTAGCTCACAAATTTTTGTCACTATAGGTAGGCCATTCCTTACTCTTCTAATATCATGACTAATTGTAGGAATGGACTTATGAATCTTACTTTCGAAAATATGACAATGGACCTCAACGTGTTCAATTTGTGCAAATAACCAAGGGAAGATGAGGAGCATGAAGTCAATAGGATTCATACTTTGGTGGAGGAGCACTTGGAGCTATTGAGCATATTAGAGTTTGGGAAGGCTTAACTTTTGCACAAGAAAGGATCACTTCCCTTTGCCATTCTTCGACCAAGTGTTGGAGAGAATAGCTTGACACTTTTTATATTGTTTCTTAGATGGATACTCAAGCTACAATCAAATTGAGATCGCATTGGAGGATCAAGAAAAGACCACCTTCACTTGCCCTTTCAGTACCTTTGCCTACCGACGCATGCCATTTGGGTTTTATAATGCCCCAAGGACTTTTCAAAGATACGTGATGGGAATTTTCAATGATATGGTGGAAAAGATCATGGAAGTCTTCATGGATAAATTTTTTGTATTTGGTGATTCATTTGAGGGTTGTTTGGAGAACTTAGAGAAAGTACTTAAGAGATGCGAGGAAAAGAACTTGGTCCTCAACTGCGAGAAGTGCCACTTCATGGTGACACAAGGGATAGTGCTCAGGCACATCATTTTGGCAAAGGGGACTAAAGTCAAAAAATCCAAGGTTGATACAATTTCTAACCTCCTCAAACCGAAGGTCGTTAAAGATATCAGGTCATTTCTCGGCCATGCTGGTTTTTATCGTCATTTTATAAAGGACTTTAATGCATTGGCTTGACCCTTGGCCAATTTTCTTTCCAAGGATGTCTCATTTGTGTGGTTGAATGGTTGTGAGACTTCATTTAAAAAACTCAAAAGCATGTTCACTTTACCTTCGATCATGCGACCACCCAAATGGGACTTACCAATTGAGAATATGTGCAACGCAAGTGATTATGCGGTCGGCGCAATGCTTAGTCAATGGGAAGACAAGAGACCTTATGTAATATACTTTGCTAGTAAAACTCTTAATGAAGCACATATGAATTACACTACCACTAAAAAAGAGTTGCTAGCCGTAGTATTTGCATTAGATAAATTTCAGTCTTAAATCATTGGTTAACCTATTGTTGTCTACACTAATCACTCTACTTTGAAGTATCTTTTGTCTAAGTAGGACGCAAAATCAAGAATCATTAGGTGGATACTCCTCCTACAAGAATTAAACTTGACAATCAAAGACAGAAAGGGAGTTGAAAATGTCATGGTAGACCATTTATCCCAACCTGTGGTTTAAGATGCCGATGAGCATATTCCTATCCCAGGCTTTTTTTCCCAAGGAGCATTTATTTTCCATTCATTCTATTTGTCCTTGGTATGCTTATATTTGCAACTATCTTGCTATAGGAAAAATTCCACTGCACTGGAGCCTGGAGGATAGATAGAGATTTATGGCGGATGTGAAGTACTTTTATTTTGATAACCCATACTTGTTCAAGTAGTGCTCTGACCAACTTATGAGGAGATGCATACCTGAGAATGAACAATGAGACATCCTTGCATTTTTCCATTCTGAAGCGTGCGGTGGACACTTCTCTTCCAAGAAGACTTTGGCTAAGGTTTTATAATCAGATTTTTATTGGCCCTTATTAATCAAAGACTATGTTTGTTTCTGTAAAGAATGTGATAGGTGCCAAAGTTTGGGTAGTGTGACCCAAAGGAACATGATGTCCCTCTGCCCTGTACTTGTTATTGATATATTTGACTGTTAGGGCATTGACTTCATGGGTCCCTTCCCCATGTCGTTTGGCTACCTGTATATTTTGCTGGCAGTGGACTATGTGTCAATGTGGGTGGAGGCTATCACAACCAAGACCAATGACCACTGGGTCGTGGTCAAGTTCTCAAAAGAGAACATCTTTTTGAGGTTCAAGAAGCCTCGTTTAGTGATAAGCAACGGTAGTTCTCATTTATGTAATAGGCCATTTTCATCTTTAATGCATAAATATGGGGTTACACACAAGGTGTCCACCGCTTATCACCCACAAACCAATGGCCAAGCCAAGTTAGCCAATAGGGAGATAAAGAACATCCTAGAGAAAATGGTGAACCCTAATAGGAAGGATTGGTTACTTAGGTTGACCGATGCCCTATGGGCTTACCGCACTGCTTACAAGACCATTCTAAGAATGTCATCCTATAAGCTCGTCTATGGAAAGACTTGCCATTTGCCAGTTGAAATGGAGCACAAAGCTTATTAGCCCATCAAGACCTTGAACTTCAATTTGAGAATGGCCAGAGATAATAGGAAGTTAGAGATGAATGAATTAGAAGAGATCCGTAGAGATGCATATGAGAGCTCAAGAATTTTAAAAATGAGGGTTAAGATTTTTCATGACAAATTCATTTTAAGAAAAACATTTGAGCCCGGATAGAAAGTGCTCTTGTACAATTCTCAACTCTCTATCTTTCAAGGAAAACTCCGATCCCATTGGAATGGTCCTTATCTTGTCAAGGTGGTCTACCCTCAGGGAGTTGTGGAAATCACCAAACCTGAGGATGGCAAGACATTCAAGGTCAATGGCCAGAAATATAAGCCATTTTTTTAGGGTTTTGAAGGCCAAAGGGTGAAGGAAGAATTGGTGGATCCGGTCTACCTAGATCGTTTGGAGGATTAACTATTCATGTAGATTTTAGTGTACAATTGCTTTACTTTACCATTTAATTTCCAAGTTATTATGTTCACTTACTTTGTCTTTGTGTAGAGTGTTTTCATTCAATGTGCATATTATGGTGTTTTTGTCAAAATCTCAATGTGAAGTGTTCTCTAACCCTATTTATCTTTTAAAGTCCTTCATTTCATACCATATCATTTTTGTTGCATTGAGGATAATGCATGAATCAAGTTGGAGGGGGTGAGGTGCACCATTTGTATGATATACCAATTTTTTGTGAACATCTTTGTTGATGATACCAATTTTTGTGGTGAAATTCACCTTTCAAATGATCTACACATTTTTGTCTATGATTAGTTCAGAAATATGTGACAAAATTGAAAACTTTTGTGAAAAATATCTAAATGTTGGCCTATATTCCGCTATTTAGAATATTGTGGGTTTGTGAATAGTTTTGATCTTTGCTTTGAATTGTGAATACATGAGCACATTATAGAGGTTTATCCTATCCTAAGAGTATCACTTACTTGTTTTCTTTTGAATTCAATCATAAGTGCACCATGAACTTGTAATTTTGGCAATTTACGGATTGAATTCACATTTTAGTGCTTGACATGAATAGTGGAGATAAGTAAGAACCCATGAGAGCTTTAGTTCCAACCCTTGTTTGAGGGAACTTACTAATACTCAAGGAACAATTTTTTAAATTCCAAATTTGTCCAATAATCACATTATGCTTGTTTTGGTTAGGTGCATTTGGGTAGTCGATTGACTTTGTCTTGAAATGTACAATGCTCCTTTATGCCTATCTAGAAATGATCTTAGGCCATCCTTGATTTATTTTGAGCCTTAGCCTTGTTCTTGTGAAATCATCCCTAGTGCCATGTTTGAGCCTTGTTGAAAAAGAAAATTCATTTCCATGCCACACATTTAACCAAGCCAGTGCAATTGATAAAAAGTTATCATACCTTGGTTGTTCTGAGTGTTGATTATGATTGAACATGGAAGAGAAGGAATGGTGATGTGGAAACCCATTAAAGGGATGAATAATGTGAAATTCAAATGTTGAATGAAAAAGAATCAGAAATCCAATAAAAAAGATAGAGAAAGGGGTGAAAGAAGAAAGAATGATCAAAGAAAAAAGGAAAATGTTAAGGATAAGAAAAAAAAAAGAAATAAAGTGTGAAGTGATGGAGTAGACTGAAAATCCCATAAAAATGACATCTTTTTGAAATAAATGTCATGCACTCGGAACAACCCTCTTTGTTATCCTATATCCTTCATTTCATTAGCCCCAATATCAACCCAAGGCCCCATTATAACTGTTGGAAGCCCTAAATGATCTAGAGAAATCATGGGGATAGCATACTTTTAAAGAAAAAGAAAGATTGATTTTGCTATCTAATGCCCTAGCATTCCTTTCATGAGGTTATGCCAAGGTTATTTTATTCTTATGCATGTACTTCATTTTTGGATTATATCTGAGCATACTTTATTTTGCGCACAAGATTATATCTCATATATACACATAGAGAGCATGTCAGGGTAACCATAGTTTGATTCATTATTGAGAGACACCTTTGGTCACGTTGCATCAAAACTGAACTTGGATAGCTAAGTGAATGTGAATTCCGTTGGGTAAATGTTTAAATTGCATGTCCCTTTTACACACACACAAGTTTGAAAATGAATGTGTAGTTCATACTCTAGAATAGCATTTAAAGTCATGGTGATGCTCATGTGTGCTTAGTTTGGGCATTTGAGCAATGTGTTTCATAGCCCTATGCTTAAGTGGTGGGGGAATATTGCTAAACTTTCAATATTTGATAAGATTTAGGAATGCCCTTTTCATTTGAATTTATGTTTTACATTTTGGGTATTCATTTTGGTAGTTAAACTGAGAAATCCATGTCTTGTATTTTGAAAGTATCAAAATTTTAAATCATATAGCAATTTCGGAAATGACTTTGGGCATGATCACTCAATTGTGGTTCATATTTATGGTTCAAGTTTTTGGTAGAGTAGATGTCATAGATAGGTTGTTAGAATGTCTAGGAGTTGGGATAAGTTGGGTTGCATGTGAGATTTAGAGCACATGAATGGTTTTGTAATAAAGGCAAAACCTTCTAGAAGGTTTTCGTTGACCTTTTGAAAGGTTTTCCCTACTGAACAACTTTTGCCTCTACAGTATGCAAAACCTTCCAGAAGGTTCGCATCGACCTTTCAGAAGTTCTTGCCCAGAATACTAAAAACAAGGGTTTTAAGTTCTATCTTTTCGAGAAACCCTTCAGTTTTTCCTCAAATCTTAGCCTCCCAAACCCTCTTCTCTCCCTCTCCTCTCTTCCAAACCTCAAAATACTTCATCCAAGCCATCAATTCTTACATTCCTCTTGTCTAGGGTTGGTTATTGAGTGGATTTTGCCAAAAATCCTTGGAAACTCCTTTAAAACCCTAGGTTTCCTTTATCCCCCAAATCTCAAGTTCCTTTTGATTTTGTCCAAACCCTTCAAATCTTTTACAATGGCTCACTCGGGTAGGATCACTCTTGATGCATTTGTGCCTACGGAGTGGCTTGTGATGTTGGTTTTGATGTTTTTTGTCTTGGGGGCACTGTTGATCTTCATGGCCTGCACCAAGCGAACGGGTCCAGAGTCCCCTTAACCCGCGGGCATTACCTCTTGTAAGAGGAGCGTGGAGAGCCCAAGTAGCGGGTATAGGGATAAAAGGAGGATGAAAGCAAGACATGATGCTCGGAAGCAAAGAATAAATGAGAAGAATGTCATATGTGAGAGGTTTGTCGATAAGATTACTCTCGGGCCGAACAATGAAGTGGTAAGGGTCATCGAGGGGCATAGATTGGGGATTTGGTTTGAGGTGGTAAATGGCTATAACTTGGCATTGTGTAGGGAGTTTTACAGGAAATTGATGGTGTTGGGCAAGGATGGCTCTATCCTTAGGACGAATGTGAGGGGGAAAATATTTGATGCGACCCCGGACTTGATTGCTACCCTACTGAATTACCAAAGACCTCCCCCTAATACCCCCGTCTACCCACACAATGTTGAAGGGAGTAAGACTCTTTCTAAGTATGTCCAGCTCACTTACAAAGACCTAACCACATTCAAAGGGACAACTCTAGTCGGGGGCCTTAAGCATTCCTACGGGGTCATAAACAAGATATTACAGTACAATTTAATGCCCAGGGGTTTTGAGAGGAACCCAAATGTCGAGAAGCTCACCCTCTTCCATGCGTTTATGATAGGGAAGGCAATGGATGTAATTTGGGAGGAGATAAAGGAGTTTGCTCAAGCTACAAAGCTAAAAGTGAACCTCCCTTTTGGCAATCTTGTCACCAAAATGTGCTCCCACTATAAGGTAAAGTCCTACGGACATGATATGCTGCTCCCCCCTAAGACCGGTGCCATTGGAAAATCGAGCAACAGCAAGAGGGCAACGAGGACTGGATGTGAGAGAGCCAATTCCTCGAGACCAGCGCCATCTTTAGCTGGGCCATCATATTCTGCACCTTCCACTTCTGCCCCAACCCACACTATGTCTCAGCATTTGGATGCCATGAAGACTACTATGCATGGGCTTTCATTGATGTTGACCCGGATCTTCCAGCACACTTTCCCGGGTGATCCCATCCTCAATGGACCTCCAACTGGACCATCTACCTCCGTTCCCATACCTTGTGCAGTTGTTGAGGTGGGAGGCCTCGACAATGATGACGAGGAGGAGGGTAGTGAAGAGGGTGAGTTTGGGAGCGATGGTGATAATGATGATGCTGAGGATGAGGATGTTGGAGATGAGGATGATGAGTAGTTGTGTCATCATGTTTTTTGTTTCTTTTGGTTTTAAGTTGTACACAGCTAGGGTTAGTTTTGTCAGCCTAGTAGAAGTACCTCTAGGATTTTGGGCCGTTTTGTTTTTGAACTTTAACTCATTGTATTGAACTTTTGTAAATGATTAATAAGAAATACCATAGTTGTTTCATTTTATCTTTGCCTAAGTCCATTTCTTTAATTGCATTGTGATTTTTGCATTTTGTATGTTTGATGATTTGCTTGTACGAATGGGTTGTTGTAGTTTCATTTCTTGTGGTTTGAAATAAAGTTTGCTAGGGACTAGCAAAATTCAAGTTAAGGGGTGTGATTAGCACAAAATATTGCATATAGTGTATGTTTTTATTGAAAATGGGAGGAAATGTAATTATACAAACGATTAATGATGTTGCTGTGTGATTATACAAAGAGTTGATTATGGCTTGAGTTAAGCCACCATCGTAGTGCTTAAAGTCAATGGAGATGAGGGGAGGCTTAAAGGGAGGCTTGGAAGGTGAAGAAATCAAGAAAAATGCAAATTTGGCAAAAACATTCCGGAAGGTTTGCATCGACCTTCCGGAGGTTTAGCCCATAAACGCCAGACAGCCTTTAACTCAAGTTCTGACAGTTAGGGGTCCCACATATGATCCTCCCACTTGTCCCCTGACACATTCTACATACATACATGCCTCCCTAAACCCTAAAGTCAGCATTGGAAGATGGAGAATGGAAAAGGAGGAGAGAGAAAGAAGGAGGCAATGTGGGTGCAGGCTAGGCCTGTCCTAGCTTGTCCAAGCCGTCATCTCAGCCCCCATTGATGGGAAGCCTCTCAAACGGGCTATAGGACCTCCATGGACAAAATTTAAGGGACTCAGCATTATTTAGCAATATAGTGAGAGAAACAAAAGGAGGAAGATATAGTTTTAGAGAGAGAAGTTATAATTTTTTGAATTTTTTCTACCCATTTCACTTGTTGTAAGCTAGAATACTCTTGCAATCTTCATTCAATGCACTTTAATCTCATTTATTGCAAGTGTATTCAAGTTTAGTTACACATTCTAGATTCTACCATGTTTGTATTTAAGTTTTCATCTATAGCTTTTCAAATGGGTATTAAATGCACTTCTTTGTAGTTTAACTTTTCTTGCATTAATGCAAGTGTCAATCTTCATTTCTTCACGATGTCTCTTCATCTTATATATGTCTTTGCATTAAATATGAGTAGCTAAGCTTTAAGTTGGCTAATCCAAGGGAGAATTTCTCTTGATTATGCTAAATCAATTCTTTTTCATTCTTCCTTGTAGTGTAAGGTGGTTTGGTTTGACTAGGTTGAGTGCGAACATGGTTTTGAGCTCTTGATACACCATAGACTTGTCATGGGATATGCTTGAGCCTACACTACACTAGTCCCTCACTTCCTACAAATCAATCGTAGGCACCATTGGAAGAATGTTTTGACTTGATTTGGCATTCCCATTGGAATGACCTCTTCAGATTAGCCAACCCTCTTTCCATTACATTTCAAATCAAAACTTCACTCACCAAAACACAAACTCAAAAATATTTTTACACTTTTTCATTTTTACAAAATTACCTTCACATGATTCAACCTTGGAATACCCATTCCAAGTAAAATACGACACTCGAAAGTCTCTCTTCACTTAGAGAGCACTTTTGCACAGACATACATTTTGTTCATCCACACACATTTTCCCTATTTGTTGCATGATATCCGAGAAAAAGTGACACTCACCTAACCGTATAAGCCACATACACATTATCGGAACCATGGTCATAAATTAGGGTGACAGAATAAATCAAGTAGGAGGCCAACAACTTAGTTCAATCAGAATGTTGCAGTTGATCAATAGCAAATGCTCGCTATAGTAGAAGATTTAAGAAGGCATATTGAAGCTTTATCCTAGCGCGTTGCGCAAAATTAGGCCCCTTTTCAAGATGGCGTCGAATTTGAGGAAGAGGATTACCCTGAAGAGGATTTCGTAAATTCTTTTCATGCAAATGCACCATGTCGACCAACTACTTATTAGTTTTATGATAAACATTGGGACAGTGAGTTTGAGGTAGAGATTCTAGAATTTACTAGAGATTTGAAAGGTGGATGTTTTATTGATTGGTTATCCACTATAGAGGGAGTTTTCGATTTAAAGAATGTGCCAAAAAACAAGAAGGGGAAATGGATTGCATTGAAGTTAAGGGGAAGAGCATATGCTTGGTGGGATCAACTGATCATAACACGTCAAAGACAAGGAAAACCTAAGATTGTTAATTGGGAAAAGATGCATAAGAAGCTAAGGCAGACTTTTCTTCCTTATAACTACACCTAATTAATGTATCAAAGGTTGCAAAATTCTCGGCATGGAAGTAGGAATGGTGATGGTTTCATAGAGGAATTCTTCCAAATAAGAACCTGATCAAAGGTGCAACATGATGGCCATATGAACACTTATGCTTTCTACAAGGATAAGAAGAAAAATATTTTGGTCCCATCTAAAGAGGGAGTTACAACTAAAACACAAAAAAGAGAGGATGTTAATTTGCTCTCCATGACCAAGTTTCTAGAAGAAATGGAAGAGAATGGTATAGTCTATGTTTTGGTGGGTAAAGAGAAGTTCATGGAAACTAGTTGTCCAGCTGCTATTCGACCACCTTTTTCAAAGAATTTTCTAATGTTATGTTGCGGAATTTGCTTCCTAAATTACCTCCCATGAGGGATATCCAACACCACATTGACCAAGTGCCTGGAGCTAGTTTACCTAATAAGCCACATTATAGGATGAGCCCAAAAGAGCATGAGGAACTTCAAAGGCAGGTTTCAGATTTATTATAGATGGGTTATGTTTGTAAAAGTAAGAGTTTATGTATCGTACCAACCTTATTAGTGCCCAAGAAAGACAAAAGTTGGAGAATGTGTACTGATAGTAGAGCCATTAACAAAATTACTATCAAGTATATATTTCCCATTCCTCGATTGGATGATATGTTGGACCAAATTTATGGAGCAAAAGTGTACTCTAAGATTGATCTTAAAAGTGGTTACCAGCAGATTAGAATCCATCCCGGAGACAGATCGATTATTGTTACTGGGATATGAAGTCTCTTTACAAGGATTCACATGGATCAATCCAAAGTGCAAGCCATTGTTAGTTAGCCGAGTTCCACAAAAATCGACCAAGTTTGTAGTTTTCATGGTTTGACATCAATTTATCATCTTTTTTTAGAGATTTCAGTTCACATGTAGCACCTCTTACGGAATGTATAAAGAAAAGACTATTTAAATAGACTGCTGAAGCTGAAGAAAGTTTCTAGATTTTGAAAAAGAAATTGTCTGAAGCTCCCATTATTTTTTTACCAGATGTTGATAAAGTCTTTGAGGTCCATTGTGATGCTTCTAAGGTTGGCATTGGGGCTGTACTTAGCCAAGAAGGAAAACCAAAGGCATTTTACTGTGAGAAGTTAAGTGGGGCGAGGCTGAATTATTCCACTTATAATGTGGAATTTAATGCTATCATAAAAAATCTCTGCCATTGGGAAAATTATCTCTTTCAAAAGGAATTTGTTTATATTCTGATCACAAGGCTTTGAAATATTTGAATGGGCAGCAGACTTTAAACTATCGGCATGGAAAATGGGCAGCCTACTTACAGCTGTTTAATTTTAGTTTGAAGCACAAGTTTGGTATTCAAAAAAAGTGGTTGATACATTGGGTCGAAGGTCTCTTCTACTATCTACTTTGCATGTGTAGGTGGTCAGATTTGACACTTTCAAATATTTATATGTTGTTGATCCATTCTTTGGTAAAATTCATGAAAAAGTAGAAGAGGGCAAGCGCCAAGCTTTTTGTTTGTAGGCTATTTTTCTCTTTGAAGGAACAACATTTGTGTATTCCAAAGTGTTCTTTAAGACAAAAAATTTTGCTTCAATTGCACAATGAAGGGCACTTTGGCAAGGACAAGACATATGCCTTGGTTGGAGCCAATTGGTTTTGGCCAAAACTTAAGCAGGATATCAATAGACTGGTTGAACATTGTCATACTTGTCAAGTTTCAAAGGGAGGAGCTACCAATGTTGGTTTATATACTCATTTACCAATTCCAACTGCTCCATGGACTGATGTTTGCATGGATTTTTTGCTTGGACTACCCCGAACACAAAGAGGTATGGATTCTGTTCTACTGGTTGTTGATAGAATTTCTAAAATAGCACATTTAATTTCACGTAGGAAGACTATGGATGTTTCTTAGATATCTAATTTATACTTCAAGGAGATATTTTGTTTGCATGGTGTGTTGAAGTCCATTATCGGATCGAGATAGGAAGTTTATTAGCCACTTTTGGAGAACTTTTATGGAGGAAATTGGGATCTGAATTAAACTTCAGTATGTTATATCATCCTCAAACAGATGGGCAAATTGAGATTGTCAAAAAGAGCTTAGGAAATCTGATTCACAGCCATGTTGGAAATAATCTTAAGTAATGGGATCAGGTTCTCTCTCATGCAGAATTTGCTTTTAGTAGGTCCAAGTATCGCACGACAAAGATGAGTCCATTTGAGATTGTGTATGGACCTAATCCAAGTAGTGTCTTGGATTCGATTCCTCTTCCTTTAACAAGTTGGGTGATTTCTAAAGCTAAATATTTGGTAGAAATTATCAGACAAATTCACGAAAAGGTGTAGTAATGGATTCTAGTGAGCAATCATAAGTACAAGGAACATGTTGATAACTTTAGGACACGAGTGATCTTTGATGTCGGAGATTATGTGTGGGTTGTATTAACCAAAGATCGGTATCCAGTAGGCAAATATAACAACATGAGTGCAAGGAAGATTGGACCAAAGAAGACCAAGCCTAGACACCTTAATGGTGGCAGCCTCCTGTGATCATTCCATAAGCTATTTATGTTTTCTTAAGTCATTTATTTTAGTCAAAATTCTATTTTCAGTATGTTTTCATGTTCTACATAGTGTTTATTTGATTATCAGTCATATTTAGGGGTAGTTTGGTCATTATGGTTTTATTTTAAAAGTCATGGGAGTTCTAAAAGTCAGTCATGTGATTGTATTGGGCTGCTTGGTCATTTTAGTGTCTTTTTTTCGGCTAGATAGAGTTGGAGCCCTTAGATTAGATTTAATTAAAAGGCTGAGATTGATTCTTTTATTAAGGCAACCCTAGGGACTTATAAATGTGTTGTTCCACATTGTATTCAACAGCTTTTGGAATAATATATACATATTTTATGTTGTCTACAGTAGCCAGCCTTCTCTCTCTCTCTTTGGATTAAGTGTGAGTGTTTAAGCTAGTCTTTTAGCTTGATCTAGTTCTCTGACTCTCCTTCTTATTGGATTTTTCTGTTCTTTTTAAGCTGATTCCATTACAATGCCAAAGCAGTAAATACATTATATTGTGCATTAGATAGGAGTGAATTCAATCGCCTATCTACATGTGAAACTACCAATCAAATATGGCACATCCTAGAAGTCACAAATGAGGGAAACAATAGAGTTAAAGAGTCCAAGATATGTACATGATTATGAATTGTATAAGATGCATTCTCAATGAACTATTACTGAAAATTTTACTAAGTTTACCGATTTTTATAAATGCTTTAAAGTCTCTCGGTAAATCTTAGTCTAATGAGGAAGTTGTGAGAAATATTCTTAGGTGCTACCAAGATCATGCAATGCCAAAGTGACCTCCATTCAAGAAGCTAAGGATCTCAAGGACTTGCCTCTAGAAGAACTTCTTGGGTCACTCTTGACTTATGAAATGGGCATTAAAAGAAATAAAGAGCAACACAAGAAGGAGAAAAAATCAATTTCCTATAAATTAACAAAGGCAACAAATGAGGGTGATCAAGACAAAAACGAACGTGATGAAAAAGTTGCATTTATCACTAGAAAGTTAAAAATTTATTTGAAGAAAAATGGACCAATTTGGAAAGGCAAAGGATCCAAGAAAAATGGGATCATTTGCTATGAATGTAAGAAACCAGGGCACGTCAAATCTAAATGCCCATCTTTTAGAAGGTCAAGCAAGAAAGAAAACAAAGTAGCTAAGAAGGCTACATAAAGTAATAATGATGATAACGAATCCGATGCAGATGAAAATAAGCAAGTCACAAATCTATGTGTCATAGCATTAGAAGACAATGAAAAGGTATACTGTGACGCCCCTAAAATCCGAGGGTCATTTCTCAACCCGTTGATCACCCATCAACTAGCAGAGATACTAGTGTATGTCACATAACCTGACACCACATCATCACACGACCATTTCAAGGTCCAATATACATCAATTTATCCTTTGTATTTCACCAATTACATTCTTTAAATAAGAAGGCTCATGACCTGGAGGATTGGTAAGGTTATTTTAAATTTTTGAAAATTTTGGAAGACATACTGGTACCTCGTATACTTGGTATTGGTAACTGAGCATTTTGCTTGCCAAGTACCGATACTAGTAAACGTGGTACCGCTACCTGAGTCCTCGATAGCATGGTACAGGTATCGGTTCCTGAGCTCACTGTCAGTGAGGTATCGGTACATCAAGCCTTATTACTGGTACCTAAGCCCGCTGAAATCGTGGTACCGATACCTAATCAACTTGGTACCAGTACAAGGGCCAAGTTTTCCCCCAAATCTTTCCTTTTTCAATTCCAACTCATCCAATCTCATGCCGAGTTCATCCAAACTCACATAACATTTAAAGTATGCACAAAATAGCATCCATAAGAGTTCATTACATGTTCTCTTACCACCATTTACAATTCAAAATAAATTACATAAGTGCTTTACAAAAATGTAATTTAAAGCCACATTTTGGCCTCTTCTCAACAAGGACCAATGAGAGGGCTGTTAATCGGTGATTGTTCAGCACCTAAAATGTTGTCCCATAAAGGGTGAGTCAAGATCAATAGGGTATCTCCTAAAGAGGCTACTCCCCAACCCAGATGAATATGAAATGTTCACATGCAATTCAACAATCAAACAAACATTCATCCAAGAACACACAACTTTAAGGAAATGAATGTCTCAAAGCTATGTCATGTTATGAGGTGAGACTCACACAAGCAAAGCAACCCGAGCCCTCCATCGGCTCCCATAGCATAGACAATGCCATACGTATGTACCCTAGCATTCTTAGTCACTGATTAACCCTAATTAATGCAAAATTTAATTAAGTTAATAGGTCAATTGTATTAGTTAAACATAGTTAAACTAGTCAAAATAAGTCAAATTAGGGTTAGTGTGTGAATAAAGGATAATGCATTAATTGTTGTTCTTTTAAAGGTTTTGTGCATCAAAGCTACAAACTACTGAGGAACCAATTGCATTAAAACTACAAACTACTGGGGTGCCAATTATCAAAGCTCAAAACAAAGGGGGATCAAAGAATTCAAGGCCACCAAACAAGACTTTCATGTAATTTAAGATCACCAAATAAGACTTTCATGTAATTCAAGGCCACCAAACAAGACTTTCATGTAATTCAAAACCACCAAACAAGACTTTCACCCTCCCTTGTTGCCTATAAATACCACCCCTTAGGACTTGTAAAATATTCATCTTTTGGTAGTGGAAAACCCTCCAAAAGTATTATTGCTCTCTTGCTCATTGCTTTATTTAAGTATTGCTTTCTTTTATTGTATTCTTGTTTTCTTTACTTTAAGTATTTCTTTCCTTTATTGTATTATTGCTTTCTTTTACTTCCATTGTTGAGCTTCCTTCTTCCCTTAGAGGAGTGAAACTCTTCCACTTTTCTATGAGTTTACTAAAGCCGTGAAGGGTGGAACATGATTCACTCATTCTTTGTCGAAGATCGGCTCCTTGTGTAAAGTGTTTTACCTTGTACCTCCTCTACTTAGAGGGATAAGCATCACTCACTTTTCTAGCTTTACCAAAGCCATGAAGATTAAGTAGTGTCTCATCCAATCTTTAGTAAGAGGTGAAAGAAATGTATAATTATTCGGAAGTTATATTTGTGCATTTTGTTTATATTTAGCTTCAATCTTCATTTCTTTATAATGTCTTCTTATTACATTGTTTTCTTTACTTTAAGCATGAGTAGCTAAGTCTTTAAGTGGGCTAATCCAAGGGAGACCTCCTCTTGGGTATACCATTTCAACCCATCTTCTTTCCTCCCCTCGGTGTACGATGGTTTGGTTTTGACTAGATTGAGTGAGGACATGGTGTGAGTCTTTGATATCCCGTAGACTGGTCATGGGTTATGCTTGGATTCTCACTTCCATCTCGTCCCTCGCTTCCCACGAATCAACCGTTCATCTATGCACCAGTGGAGGAAGGTTTCGGGTTAACTTAACATTTTCATTGGAGTGAACCCTTCGGATTAGCCAACACTTGTTTCCCATTTCAATTTCATCACAAACCAACTTCAAACTATAAAAGATTTTACACCTTTTTTTCACTGAAATCACTTTCAAAATGATTCACATCCTTCCCCGAGGAGACAACCTTGGAATACTTTTCCAAGTAAAACACAACACTCAAAAGACTCCTTGCTCTTGGGGAGCACTTTTGTTCACACGCACACACATTTTGTACATTTCATATTCCACCATTCCTTTGCTCTTTCTTTTGACATCATCCCAAGGGAGAGTGACACTCCCCCTCACAGACACCATACATACATTGAGGGAGATGTTAAGAGGTTAGGAAACAACACGGAATTTTGTCAAGCAGTCACCACCATTGATGTTGCACATCTAAAGACCATTTATAAATTCTGAATCTTTCTTGGGGTGGGTATTTATGGACTTCCACCAACAGGTACCTAATCAACACTGCATCTATGGATTTTCACCAACGGCTCCGCGTACACTGACACACTTTGTAGACTTAACATCAATGAAGTGCATATCCAAAACACCGAGTCTTGCACCTGAGGTATAATCTAGCCCTTCTTCCTAACCTCAACCCTTATTTTCAAGTCCAACCTTCTCGAGCCCACGTATCAACCCACCAAGGAGGATGTTTGACCAAAACTATACACACATCCACATGCATGTCACATGCCCACAAATGTGATGCCTTTCGTGCATATGCAATGTAATATACAATTGCAATTTCTATGTCATGTTCAATATCTCATGAGCACAAAACGAGCAATATCAATGTCTATCAACATTTACAAATCCTCAAAGTAACTTATATCATTACACATGTAATTACATTTCAAAATCTTCACAAAGCATGTTGTATTAATTTCATTCAAATAACATGCTCATTTCATCCAAGGCATTTTATCAAACACCCAAAAGGCACAAAATCATATAAACACACGACATGCCCAATTTATTACATTTCTCATGAAATCACATACAAGAAATTTCAACAAACCGAACTCGTGTTATAATCAAATTTACACATTCTTACACCATTTCCCATACCCTAGTTACACTGAGTATATTTAAACAAGAGATTACACCTCTAATCATGCTACTCATTTCATCCCTAAGTTGAAAATAAACCTAGATAGAAGAAGAATCCTACCTCTTGAAGCGTAATAAACGTAGAGGAAGCTCCAAGAAACCCAACTCAAACTTTAAATCTTGATGTCCAAAAATCCCATTCCTGAGACTCGGAGAAATCCGTGGTTTTTGGTATGTAGATGTAGCCCTCGTCGCGCAGAACAACTCTTGTTCTTGGTAAGAAGCGATTCGATGAACGGTTGGCCCTAGATCGCAAGAAGAAGCATGAGATTTTCTTGAGTTTCTCTCTCTTCTTTCTCTCTCTCTCTCTATATATATATCTCTCTATCTGAAAATCTAGTGTAAATGGGGAGAAAATTTTGATTTTCACACCTATTTATACCCTTAATACTTGGCCCTCATTGCACCACATGTTCCATCTTTTTCCAATCCAGATTTATTCCAAATCAATGAAATCTCATTCTATGTTATGTTCAAAATATTTTATCTCAACAAACTTTAAATTATTTTTTCATGTTTCGCAATTAAAATTCGATCGCTTTTATTTTGGTCACGTGACAACCAGTCGTATTGTAAAACGCAAAAAATCAGTTGTCTCAGAATTCAACGAAAATTTACTGGGTAACTAGATTTCGTGAGAAGAATCCAACATTGAGGTTCGTTTTGTCATCCGATTTCTTGAAAAATTTAAGTTTAGAACCCGTACTATAGCATTTAATTACTATTTTATCCTTCACAATAAAAAATTAAATTTTCTTGGGTTTTACATTCTTCCAATCTTAAAGAAATTTGTCCATGAAATTTACACACACTTGCACATATAACCACATGCATATGTAACAATCATATAATGCTTCATGACTAAAAGAATATACCTCCATCCTTATATAAGAATGGATAATTAACAAGTATTGTGTCCTCACGCTCCCATGTCGCCTCCTCCACACCACAGTGCTGTCACAACACCTTCACCAACCTCAGAGTCTTGCCTCATAAAACCTACTCTCGGCATCCATGAAATACACTAGTCCCTCTACGAAGGTTCCGTCTGCATCCACAACTAGCTCACCCCAATCCACCACATGTGTAGGATCTGGAGTGTACTTCCAGAGAATGGAGACATGGAACATCGCGTGAATACCAGAGAGATTTGGCGGTAATGCCAACTGGTAAGCAACTGTGTCAACCCTCTCAAGTGCCTCAAAGGGCCTAATATACCTCGGGGACAACTACCCTTGCTTCCCAAACCTAACCACTCTCATCTTAGGCATCACCTTCAAGAAGATATGATCTCCAACATTGAACTCTAGAGGTTGTTGTCATTTGTTTGCATAGCTCTTCTGTCATCTCTAAGCCATGAGAAGATGCTTTCGTATCAAATCCACCTTCTCCGATGTATCTCTAATCAAGTTCGAACCATAGAGGGTATTTCTCCAACCTCCATCCGACAAACTAGAGAATGACATGGCCAACTATAAAGTGCCTCATAGGGTGCCATCTGCATGGTCACTTGATAACTATTGTTGTAGACAAACTCCACCACGAGTAAATGCTCCTACCAACTGCCCTTGAGGTCAATGACGCATGCCCAAAGCATATCCTCCAAAGTCGGGAGGGTCCTCTCTAACTGACTGTCCGTTTAGGGATGAAAAGTGGTACTCATCATCAACTATGTCCCCATAGCCCACTGGAAACTCTCCCAAAAATGGGCTGTGAACCTGAGATCTTGATCCGATACTATAGATACGGGTATCCCATATAACCCGACTGTCTCCCATATATACAAACTGCAGAATTTCTATAGTGCGAAAGTCATCCACAATCACCCACACCGCGTCTTGCCCACACAACGTCCGTGTCAAGTGGGTCACAAATCCATAATGATGTACTCCCACTTCCACTCATCCACCTCCAAAGGCTGGAGCAACCTTACTGGTCTCTAATGCTTAGCCTTGACTTGCTAACACGTAAGACACCTACTAACGAAGTCCCCAACATATCTCTTCATCCCACCCCAGTAGTATTGTTGCCAAAGATCATGGTACATCTTCATACGGCCAGGATGAATGACAAAACAAATGAAATGAAACTCCTTAAGGATCTCCTCTCGTAGATCCGCAGAATGGGGAACCAGAACCCTTCTCCTAAACTGAAAGCTACCATCCAACTGAATGGCCCAACCCTTGTCACTTGTGCCCGTCTGTACCCGATCCCTGATGTACAATATCTCCGTGCTCTGCCCCTTGGACGAAATCATTCTGCTAAGTAGGAAAGGTGTAGCCACTATACTATTCAAAGTGCCCTGAGCCTGACCCCTATAATGTAGCCAAAATTGTCCCACAGTCTCGAGCATCTGCCACTCACTAGAAGCTATACTAGCCAAGACTCCTTGTGACTTCCAATTTAGTGCATCAGCTACCACTTTTGCCTTACCGAGATGGTAATGCAAAGTGAAGTTACAATCCTCCAGGTACTCCATCCACCTGCGCTGCCTCATATTGACGTCTTGTTGAGTGAAGATGTGCTTTAGACTCTTGTGGTCCGAAAATACCTCAATCCCTATAAAAATTGTGGCACCATGCCTTGAACTCAAAGACAATAGCCTCTAACTCTATATCATGCGTGGGGTAGCTTTGCTCGTGGCTCTTCAACTATCATGAACCATAAACAACCACCCTCTCATACTTTATCAAAACACACCCAAGTTCATCCTTAGAGGTATCAAAATACACTATGTACCTTTGTCCCCTCTATGGAACTATCAAAATTGAAGCTGAAGTAAGCCTCCTTTTCAACTCTTGGAATGCCCTTGCACACGAGTCATCCCACTAAAACTTGACCTCCTTCCTAGTTAATCTCGTCATAGGTGCAACTGGGCGGGAAAAGTCCTAAATGAACCTCCTCACTTTGGCCAAGTCTGTGGCCACTTAGTCATCGATGAAACGGGATAACTCAGTGAACTTAGCCATGTATTCATTTACTTCCATGTTCCCTTACTTTAAATCCAAGAATTCCTAGGATTTCTCTTGTCGAACAGTTGACGAAAAATACTTGCCTATAAAGTGCTCACGGAACTCTCCCCAAGTCATTGTCTATATGTTCTTTGAGGCCTTTGCACAATCCCACCATAGATAGGCCTCTCCCTTAAGCTGGAACGTAACTAACCTTGTCTTAGTGTCATCAGACATAATCTCCATAGCCTCCAAGATCTTATTAACTTGTTTGAACCAATGGTTGGCCAGCATCGGATTTGCCTCTCCCATAAAATTTGGTGGCGTATGTGCCTTGAACTTTTGGAGGTTACTCAAGTCTCCTTGGCCCACATTGGCATTGGCTTGCAAAAAGGTGGCAGCCTTTGTGCCCATATCCTCCATGAAGGCTTGTTGTTCAAAGGCCGATGGTGGTTGATTGTTGTTCTGTCCACCTCTTCAACCATTTTGGTGTCTTCTTCCTCTTTTTTTCATCTAAACACATGTCATATAGCAATAGGACACTAACTTAGTATCCCATAGTTAGGGATCAAAGTCTAAACATTGAAATTTTTCTCCTTGTCTCACTAGTATGAGGTATATTATCCATTAGTAGACACCTTAACTATAAGCCTTTTCATTCTTTCTTTTTCAACCACCAAGGTTATGTTTTCTAATCCCGGTGTCTCATTTCCATACATATTCAATCATGCATATAATTCACATAGCATGCAAAATATAGCATTTAATGCACATAAAATGTAATACATAATAGATGCAATAGCCTAGACCTATGCCCTACAAGCCCTAGGTAAATCAAGAACCTAGACATTGATACCAAGTTGTGATGCCCCTAAAACCCAAGGGTTCTTTCTCAAGATGTTGATCACCCATCAACCCGTAAAATTACCTATGTATCCTGCATAACTCGACACCACGTCATCACAAGACCATTCCAATGTCCAATATACATCAGTT
Organism: Ilex paraguariensis; assembly: GCA_963454935.2. NCBI lineage: Eukaryota > Viridiplantae > Streptophyta > Magnoliopsida > Aquifoliales > Aquifoliaceae > Ilex > Ilex paraguariensis. The sequence goes on from CAUOFW020003946.1 coordinate 2,990,764, forward strand.
TGTCCATAGTATTTCACCAATTAAATTTTTGAATATTTTGGAAGAGATACTGGTACCTCATATACATGGCAACTGATACCAGAGCATCATGCTTTCCAAGTATCGTTACCAACAAACGTGGTACCAGTACTTGGGTCCTCGACAGCGAGTTACTGGTACCTGTGAACCTAGGTATTGTTAACTGTGAACATAGGTACCGGTACCTAAGCCCACTGCCAGCAAGGTACCGATACCTCAAGCCTTGGTGCAGGTACCTAATCCCACAGGAATTGTGGTATCGATACCAAATCAACTTGGTACTGGTACTAGAGCCCAGTTTTCCCCTAAATCTTTCCTTTTTCAATTCTAACTCACTCAATCTCATACCGAGTTCATCCAAACTCACACAACATTTTAGTATGCACAAAATACCATCCATAAGAGTTTAGTACATGTTCTCTTACCACCATTTACAATTCAAAATAAATTACACAAGTGATTTACAAAAATATAATTTAAAGCCACATTATGTGACGCCCCAAATTTCGGGAGTCTGTAATTACCCTGTTGATCACCCATTAACCCACAGAATACAGTGTAACTCGATACCACGCCGTTATACTCCATTTACCAAGATCCATAACATAACAAAATTTAGGCAAAGTCTCCTTTGTACGGGGAGCTCAACCAAAAATACAACCTGTTCAATCATTACAATATTGACCACACCAAGTCAATTTATTCATACTCATCTAACAACATGTGATTTTACATTAAACATAGTCCATATGAGTTCGATTACAATCCTTTACATACATTACATGCCCAAAAATTCATTGACGTCTTAGTTTTACAAAAGCATAGTTTAAAAGCCACATTTCGGCTTTTCTTCATCAATGAGGGTCCGAAGGAGAACCGTCCACTGGTGCATGTCTCGCACCTGAAATATTGTCCCCATAAAGGGTGAGTTACGCTCAATAGGGTATCTCCTAAAGAGGTCACTCCCCAACCTAGATGCATATAAAATATTCACAATTGAAATTCACAAGCAACAATCACTTCATTCAAAAATATGCAATTCAACAATGAAATCCTCAATGTCATGCCATGACATAAGATGAGACTCACACATGCAACTCAACCCAAGCCTTTTTTGGCTCCCTTAACACATGCAATGTCATGCGTATGAATTCAAATATGTTGAGCCGATATCATTGATGTTACAAAGCCAATAACCTTTTTAAAATAAATCATATATCTTTGTTAGGTATTCGGATTTTGGAATCTCACCGCCAGTTTCATACACCGTTACACTTTTTTGGACTTGCACCATCGAAAGTATATTAACCAGTAACTGGGTCTTGCACCCAAGGGAGTATCTAGCCTTTCTTGCTATACCCAGCACAAATTTTTCATGCAACCATGCAACTCAGCCGGACCTAGGTCCAACCTTCCCAAGTCCGCTCCTCAATCACCAAGAATGGTGTTTGATTCAAAAATATGCATACACACCCACACTCATGTCAGATGCTCACGTATGTGATGTTACCCATGCATATTCAATGTAAATGTACAATTGCAATTCTCAATCATGTTCAATATGTCATGAGCACATTATGAACAATTCAAAATCTAACAACCTTTTACATGATAAATTACATCATAAGCATATAACCACCATAAACAACCTCAATGTCAATATATCATATGGATATACCAACACCAACTTCCAAGCATGTTATAACACAATTAATGCCAATAAAACATTTAATCCACATAGGCATTTTATCAAACACTTTCAAGGCATAAATATAAACAAATAACATGCCAATCAATACAATTCTCAAGAAAATCACAAAAAAGGTAATTTCTAAGCAGCCAATTCATGCTAAAATTGATTTTAACTTTTCTCAATACCCAAGCATGTTATAACATTTTCAACAAAACTAGTATGCTACATCAACATAAGCATTTTATCAAACACCATCAAGGCACCAAATCATGTAACACACAATCCTGCCCAATTTCTCACATTTTTCAAGAATTTACCAAACAAGTAAATTCTACAAACCTAATTTATGCAGGATTGGTTTAGCATATTTCTATATCCATTTCCCATAATCTAGTTACACTAGGAGTACATCAAACAAGAGAATTCATCTAAAGTCATGCTATCCATATCATATAGAACCCTAGGTTGAAAATAAACCTAATTAGGAAAAGACTCCTACCTCTTGAAGCATAAAATAGCGATAGAAAACTCCCAAGACCCAAAACAAGCTCTAATCATTGCTTCCTCCAAAATTCTATTTTTTGTTCTTTGTCAAAACCTTCAATTTTTGGTATTCAGGTACAGCCCTCGTCATGTACATGAACTTTGATTCTTGGCTCGAGTTGATTCAAGGAACGTAGAGTCGTAGATCGTAGAGAGAAGTTAGAGAATCCTCTCTTTTCCCTCTCTTCCTCTCTATTTTCAAAAACTCTGATGGGTATGGGGAGAAAATCTGATTTTCTCCCCTATTTATACCCCTTAGATGTTTGGCCCTCGTTGCGCCACATGTCCTCCATTCTCGGGTCCGATTTTGTCTCGAATTAATTAAATTTTGTATCGGTTCAAGTTCAAAATATTTTTCTTTTAACTAGCTTTAATTTTTTTTTTAATTTTTAAAATTTAATTCCACGTCTCATTTTTAAGTCACATGACACCGAATTGCCTTGTAAAACGTAAAAAAGTCAACTGTATCAAAATTCAACAAAAATTGATTGGGTAACTAGATTTTGTGAGACAAAATCAACGGTGAGGTCCATTTCATCATCCGAGTTCCAAAAAAAATTGGATTTTTAACCCATACTATAGTGGTTAATTACCGTTTTGCCATTTTTCATAAAAATTCAAATTTATCTAAGTTTTACATTCTTCCCCCCTCAAAAAAAATTTTGCCCATGAAATTCTCACACATATGCACATTCAATCACATGCATATGTAAAAGTCATATAACACTAAATGACTACAACAATGTATATCCATCCTCGAACAAGAATGAACGAATGGTACGTACAGCGTTCTAATGCTCCCATGTCGCCTCCTCCACACCTCGGTGCTACCACAACAGCTTTACTAGCCTCATGGTCTTGCCTCGCAAAACATGCTCTCGATTATCCATGACATGTACCGGTGCCTTTCCTATTGCGTACAAAAGTTGGGCCATGTCAAGAAGGATTTTTTTTCACCCAGGTGGAGCAAAATTGGAAATCACAATCAAGTTAGGCATTTTGTATTTGTCAGTTAATTCCCCTTGCTTGAAAAAATGTTCCCCCCATATTTGAAGTTTCCAATCCCCATTAATTCCACCCCCACTACATCCAAAATCACTTCCTTCCTCGGTGGATAGCTAGGCCTTGGTACCCGTGGTACTGGCCTTACCTCCATAATAGTCTCCTCATCCACTTTTATTTGAACCCCCCTCACATATGTATTTATCACCCTACTCAACACCTCAGTTGGAGTAAAACTTCCTAACAGTCTCCTTCACTGCCTCCCCTTCATTCCTTAAGTATTTTTCCCAACCTCTCACTTCCATAATCGCCAAAATCCCCAACTCAACAAAATTATACAACTCAATGGTTCTTTCACAAACAATAGGTTGATTTTGGAAGCAATTTTCATACCTATCGGCCTTGAGAATGCTTGGAAATTGAGTACGATCGTATCTATGGAAAAGAAGAGGCCTTCCATCCCTTTGCTCAATGGTTTCCTCCACAAAATTTGGCTCTTGGTTGACAAAATGTATTTTTCACTGAGTGGGCATTTTCATTCTTGGAGCCATTTCTAATTTGGGAGTTTTAGAGGAAGAACAGGCTGAAATTTTTGGTTAAAAGTGGGAGATTAGATGGGAAATTGGTTTGGGTGAATGATTTTTGAGTAAAAAGTGAAAGGAGAGAAGCTTTGAAGCTTGGGTATTCGAAAGGGCAGCCTAGGGTTTAAGTTTTTTGAAGGGTTGGGATGTTTTCTGAAGTGGAGAAGATGATCTAGACTTTTATACCTAGATAGACAACGTTCGAACGTTAATGACGTTTGAACAACAGTATAAGGATTTTTAAAAGTTTGTTCGAACATGGACTGACGTTCGAATTAAGGTTGCTCCCAGTACTTTGGTTTTCTGCAGAGATACAAAAGTACTGTAAGCCCCTTTCGTTCAAACATGGATCTTGCATTCGAACGGGAAAGTGGAGTTCAAACATGAAAGAGGCGTTCGAACTAAGGTTGCTCCCAATACTTTGGTTCTCTGTAGAGCCTTAAATGATGTATGCTTCCTACGTTCGAACGCCGACCAAAAAATATAAAATATATATATATATATATACAAGAATAAAATGAATACTGGAGAAATAAATGCATAAATAAAACTTGGAGAAATACGGCATCTCAGGATAAGTCCCTATCCACGCTACAATTTCGTGGACATTTTAGGACATTTATTACTCGGCCCACATCTTTATTTCAGCAAAAAGGAATTTTTACATTTAACAAAAGAATATTTAAAAAAGCGGTTCGGACCATTGACCTTTCATTCCCCAAAAACATGCTTATCCCACCTTTGTTAAGAAAAATTTCTAATCTGAGTCTTGCCTTGTCCCCATTTTGTTTGAAAAATCAGTGACACTTCCAATTTCTTGTCTCACATAATGTGTAAGCACATGACTAGTATAGTATGGCTTCTCAAGAAAATCCTTACTATGCCCATACATTATCTAGTCTAAATGATCAAGTGCGCGACTAGAAATTTGGTCAAAACATTGATTATATGTTTTCATATGAAAGAGTCTTCCACATTGATTACATGCACCAAGTCGTTTGGCATGGTGATGTTTAGCATAAATCCTTTTTCCACATAATGGTTTTGCTTGCTCTTCTCGGATTTCTATTTTTCTTAGCAGGCTTGCTTTTTTCATTATTGCAAAATGTACATCAGATGGAAATGTGTGTAAAACACCTAAACTGAAACAAAGAATCTTATCATCCATGTTTTCTAGGGTTAAGACACCCTATCTGGTTCTTTAACGTCTACTAGTCACAAAGACGAATGAAGCTGCCCTTAAAGACATGATCAATTTTTTTTTCGAAATATGGAGGTACAAAATACGACCAAGACTATATGAAAACGATCAATATAAATGAGATCTAGGCAAAATTACAAAAACCTAATTGTACAAATACCACAAATATTAACTGTACAAATACTCAAACTGTATCTCACCCCCCAACTTAAACTCAACATTGTCCCTAATGTTTAAAATTTACCAGTATGCACAAAGTGCAATTAGGGTTGAATGAGAAAGAAAGAGATTTGTTTATCTATAGAAGTCCGACAAACAAAATACACAATTTTATTCCATTTAATCAACTTTACAGAAACCATGTTTTTGCTCAACAAAGGAACCCCTATGCGTAAATGCATAAATCAGAAAAAAAAAACCCATAAGTAGATAAAAAATTAAAATACAAAAAATGAAACAAAGGATGTTAACAGTTGAGTGTGTAGTCATGGAGTTTGCAGATGAGGATCTTCAAAGGTAAAGGGGAAGAAGAAGAGAAGCGGCAAAGTGAAGTGTGAAGAGTGATTAGGGTTTCAACGTTTAATAAAGATAATGTTCGGGAAGGGTCGGGTCCTTGGGTTAGGAATTCTCATGACCCAAACCTTCTCTGTGTCTGAACCCCAAAAATTGTTCAACATATTATGGGTCCATTAGAACAATGGATTCCACATCTTTAACAACCCCTTCGTGAAATGGTTTTAGACGTTGACCATTAATAGTAAAAACATTACCATTTGAAGGATTCCCTATCTCCACTACTCCATGTCCAAACACTTGCCAATCCATCTTGACCTCAACTTACCAAGATATAGGCGGAGCCTTAAATTGAAAAGGCAAACTTTCTAGGAAGGAACAAAAGATTTTCTCATTATGTTTTTGTCACAAAAAATTTTCATCCTTTCTTTTGCAATTTTAGCATTGTCATAAACCTCATTTCTCAATTCTTCCAATTAGTTGATCTAAAGTTTTCTTAATATTCCTGCCTTGTCCAAATCAAAGTTCATGATTTTAATAGCCCAGTATACTCTATGTTCCAATTCAACAAGTAGGTGACAAAGCTTTCCATAAACTAATCGATAAAGAGACGTACCCAAAATTGTTTTAAAGGCAGTGCGATAGGCCCAGAGCGTGTTAGTTAGTTGTAATGATCAATCTTTGTGGTCTAGGTTTACCATTTTTTTCTCAAATCATTTTAATCTCTCGATTAGCCAATTCAGCCTATCCACTAATCTGTGGATGATAAGGGGTTGTAACTTTATGAGAAATTAAATATTTTTTTATCAAGTTTTTAAAAGGACAATTGCAAAAATGAGCACCCCCATCACTTATGATGGATTTAGGAATTCCAAACTGGGACAAGATATTTTCTTTTAAAAATTTAATCACTGTTCGATAATCATTATTTCTGTATGGAATTGCTTCAACCCATTTGGAGACATAATCAACAACCACTAGGATATATAGATAGCCAAATGAAGGGGGAAATGGTCCCATGAAATCGATGCTCTAACAAGCAAAAATTTCAATTACTAGTATGGGATTCAAGGGCATCATGTTTCTTTTAGAAGTACTCCCCAGCCCTTTGGCATCTATCACATGTTAGACAAAAGGCATGGACATCTTTAAAAAGAGTGGGCCAATAAAATTCACACTGCAAGATTTTTGCAGCAGTTTTCTTTGATGAAAAATGGTCACCACATGTTTCAAAGTGACAAAAAGAAATTATCTATCTAATTTCTTGATTTGGTATGCAACGTCTTATGATTTGATCCTTACAGTATTTAAATATGTATGGATACTCCCAAAAGAAATTATGAACCTCGATTAAAAATTTCTTTTTGTCCATCATGGTGAAGGAAGGGGGAAACATATCAGTGGCTAGAAAGTTAGCAATAACAGCATACCATGGAGTTTCCAAGACTACGAATACTTACTCATCATGAAAATTTTCATTGTTTGGTACATTGTCCTCATGGAATTCATATGTCAGCTTTGATAGATGATCTACCACTACATTTTTTATCCTTTTTTGTGTTTAATGATTAGGTCAAATTCTTGAAATAAGAGTATCCATCCCAATAGTCATGGCTTAGCATCTTTTTTTGTTAGTAAATACTTCAACGCTGCATGGTCAGTAAACATAATGACAGATGAACCAACTAGATAAGAACAAAAATTTTTTAAAGCAAAAACCACAGTAAGTAATTCTTTTTCAGTTGTAAAATAATTCATTTGAGCATCATTCAAAGTCTTGCTTGCATAATAGATCACATAAGGCTTTTTATCCTTCATTTGACCCAAAACTGCTCCCACAACGTAGTCACTGGCATCACACATCAATTCAAAGGGCAACGTCCAGTTAGGGGATTGCATTATTGGAGCAGAGATCAACATGTTTTTAAGCTTATCAAAAGCTTGTTGACATGCCTCATTCCATACAAAAGTTACATCCTGACTTAGGAGATGCACATGGGTTTTGATATGGCACTGAAATCTTTGATGAATCTCCTATAAAACCCTGCATATCCTAGAAATGATTGGAGATCTTTAACAGTTTTAGGAGCAAGAAAATTTCCTACCATATCTACTTTTGTGTTGTCAACTTTTATGCCTTCTGATGACACATGAAATGATATTTCTGACAATTAAGCACCAGATTGGTCTCCTTACATCTTATCAAAACTTTTTCTAGGTGAGTTAAACATAATTCAAATGAATCTCCACACACAAAAAAATCATCCATGAATACATCCAAAAATCTCTCAACCATGTCACTAAACAAACTCAACATGCATCTTTGAAATGTTGTAGGAGTGTTACAAAGTCCAAATGGCTTCCTTTTAAATGCAAAAGTACCAAATGGGCATGTGAATGTTGGTTTCTCTTAGTCATCAAGTGCTATCTTGATTTGATTGTACCCAAAATACCAATAGGAAACAATAAAATGCATGACCTACAATTCCTTCTGAGACTTCATCGAGAAAGGGAAGAGGAAAGTGGTCCTTCCTAGTTACTAAATTGAGTTTTCGATAATCTATGCACATTCGCGGTCCTATGACAACTCGGGTTGGTATCAACTCATTAGCATCATTTTTAACCACTGTGACTCCAAACTTCTTGGGCACGATTTGGTTTGGGCTAACTCATTTACTATTAGAGATGGGAAAAATGATTCCTACATCTAATAGCTTAAGCACCTCAGTCTGTACAACCTCCTTCATGTGAGGGTTCAACCGTCTCTGCATCTAACGAGAGGGTTTTGGATCCTCCTTGAGGTATCTAGAATGATTGTAAATTAATGGGTTTATACCTTTCAGATCAGCAATGGTGCTCTTATGATGTCTAAGAACTTCTATTAACTTAGACTCTTGCAAATTTGCAAGCTTAGATGAAATAACCACTGGGTAAGACTCATTCTCCCCTAAAAATGTATATTTTAAGTTAGATGGGAGGGGTTTTAATTCAAGCTTTGGTGGCTTGACACTCGATGAGAGTGGCTTTGTACCACTTAAGGTCAATTCTTCAAATTTGGGTACCCATGTCCTGGTAGCATAAGCTGGGCAACTCTTTGGACTTTGACAATCATCTCCTAACTTATATGTGACAGACTCTAGTAAACATGATTCTAGGGAATCTTCAAATGTTCATGTGTCAAAGACTCAATGAAATTCACTTCTCTCCTGGGTGCTTGACAATATTGAAAATGTTAGGCTCAAGAGTTATATTTTTGAAAGTCAACTTTCTGACCCCATTCCTGCAATTGATTAATGCATTTAAAGTTGCTAGGAAAGATCGACTAAAAATGACGGGAATTTGATTCCCCGAATGTATTGCTAGCTGAGTATCCAAGACAATGAAGTTGACGGGAAAAAAGAAATTGTCCACTTGAACTAGGATATCCTCAACAATGCCCCTCGGAACTTTGATAGACTTATCTGCCAACTATAGTGTGATATATGTGTCTTTTAGGTCACCTAGACTTAATTTTTGGTAGATTGAGAAAGGGATCGAGTTGAAATTGGCTTCAAGATCCAGCAACGCTTGTTCTATTTTGAAATTCCCAATGACATAAGACATTATGGGACACCCCGGATCCTTGTATTTTTTAGGGGTTTTGTGTTGGAGTATGGCACTGGCTTATTCTGTTAAGAAAGCCCTTTTCTGAACATTTTGACTTATTTTGATTGTTCACAAGTCCTTTAGAAATTTGGCATAAGAAAGAACTTGCTTGATGGCATCCAGAAATGGTATATTGATTTTTACTTTCTTAAAAAGCTCATAAATTTCCGCATGGTTTTTCAACTTCTGTGTTTTCTTGAGTCTTTGAAGAAAAGAAATAGGAATAAGATATAGTGGTTATGACTCTTTATCTTCTTTAAACTCGGTCTCACCTAGAGAGACTTGTGCAGGTTGCTGCACAGGTGTTGTTTTATTGAGTGGGGATGGTTTGATGGTTTTCTCAATGACGTTGCCACTTCTTAGGGTGGTGATGAATTGAACTTTCTCTTGTGGAGATTCCATGGTTGACGAATTACTCACATGGTATTGACCTTGTGGTTGTTTAGGTTGGGCAGGAAACTTGCCCTTCTCATGTGTGGTCATTGACTAGGTCAACTTTTGGATATGACATTTGATATCCTCAAATGACTGAGTGGTCTATGTTTTGAAGTCACTGAAAGCCTGAGTGGAATGATTGTTGTAGTTCGTTTGGCTTTGCATGAATTGATTCAATGTGTCCTCAAGGCTTTTCTTGTATGGTGGTTCGTATGCTTGATACGCAAGAAGCCCTTGAGGAAATGGTTGTGAACCTTGTTGAAGATTTATAGGAGGTTGTTGGGTGTTCCTCCTGCTAAAATTTGGGTGATTCCTCCACCCTAGATTATACGTTTCAAAATAAGGGTTGGAATAGGGCTTTTTAAAATTGAAATTTTCATTGGTCTGTTCTAACAAGACTTCCTTAAATGCAATAATGGTAGGACATTCCCCAATAGGGTGTCCTATCAAAGCACAGATCCCACACACTTGTTCTGTAAGAGTGCTAACAGAAACCTGATTCACCTTATTCATTTCTAAAGCTTTAAGCTTCAAGCTTTCAAGATAAGGAAGTGGATGGTTTGGCTTCAACAGTCATAGGAGAGGCTGAGTCCCACATCTAGGAACCCTCAGATATGGTATCAAAAAATGCAAATTCCTCTTCTAGACTTTTTCCCATGAACTCCCCTTGAGCCATCATTTCAACAAACTAACATAGTCGAGTAAGCATAGAATCATAGAAAAAACCTACCAAAGTCCAACTCTCTAAAGCAAGGTGTGGGCAGGCTTGGAGAAGATCTTTGAATCTCTCCTAACATTGGCAAAATGTCACTCCCTCTTTAACCAAAAAGTTCATGATTTTCCTTTTAATTGTATTGGTACGGTGTAGAGGGAAAAATTTTCTTAAAAACTCATTTTGTAATGTCTACTAGTTTGGTATCGAATGAGCTTTCAAAGAATTTAGTCATTGTTTAGTTTTGTCCTTTAAAGAGAATGGAAAAAGTTTCAACTTGGCTAGTTCAGAATTATCTTGGAATGTCTCACACACCTCCTCAAAATCTTTAGTATGTAAATATGAGTTTTTTGATTCAAGTCCATGAAATTGAGGTAACAATTGCACTATCCCTGACTTGACATTAAAATGAGGTGCATTTGCAGGAAACACAGAACAAAAGGGGACACTATTTTGTGTGGGATGCAAATAATCCCTTAGAGTTCGAATATTAGGAATTTTCCCTTCTCTCTCATTATTGGCTATGCTATTATCAAAGGAGTCTGCTACTAATCGAGGTGAAGATGGTTCAGATTGATTCATAAACCAAACAGATTCTTTTAGCAATTTTGGAAAGCAAGGATAGTCCCAGACATTAAAAAAATTCTATACAGTAAATCAAAAATAAATACAATAACCAAATGTCTTTTCACTTTTTACTTTAAAACACTGTTAGATTCCCTGGCAACGATGCCAAAAACTTGACTCGATCTGAAATGTGTACATCAAAGTGCAGGTCATAAAGTTGTAGTTATGATTCGATTAAGTCTGGAGTCGAATCCACATGGAACTAATGTTGGTGTTTTGCAATTGTAAGTGATAAAGACAAAAGTGACTAGAACCCTTGAGATTTGAAGTTATGATGATTATAAAATTTTCTAGACAAAATATAAGATTCTCTCAAATAAAAAAGTCACCCTTTAGCTCGAGGGTCTGGACATGTAGTTGTTCATCCAGTTATTATATCTGTGCTTTGTAAATACTCAATTAACCCCTAAGTCAATAGTAAGTTAATCGAAGGACAAAAATGAACTGTATGAATTAAGATCATGGCTCCAATTTATTTGTAGAGATTTGCAAGAATTGTTAGTGCCGGGACTTAACCCGTCTACAAACAAGAAAACCTAAAAATCATCCAGCAACTGTGAAATTACTTTATTCTTAGTTAAAGCATAATGATAATGAAGATTGAGAAGTTGTCATGAAGACCGAGTTTGAGTACTTGCAAAGAACCAATGAATTTTCCTATGTCAAGAGTTAACTTGTCTATAAGAGATTCATGGTTGTACAAAGTACTTTAGCTTTGCTAGATACATTCAATCATTCAAAAAGCAATAGAAAGATAAATAATTAAGCATAAATTAAATGCACAAATATAACTTCCGAACAATAATATACATGTCCATCACCTCTCACTAAAGAGTGAATGAGAAACTACTCACTCTTCATGGCTTTGAGAAAGCTAGAAAAGTGAGTGATTCTCATCCCTCCTACTAGAGGAACTTTTAATTACAAGTTAACGTTTACCAAAACAATTAGCCTATTTCTGACAAAGAAAGAGTGAAACACTACTCACCCTTCAAAGCTTCATAGAGCTTAGAAAGGTGAGAGAGCTTCAATCCTCTAAGTGAAATTTACAAAGGAAGCTAATGAAACTAATGATGAAAGTAGAAGAAAACTAGTTACTTTTGGAGGTTTTTCCACTTCCTAAAAGATGATCTTCAACAAGTTCTAAGGGATGGTATTTATAGACAAGAGAGGGAGGTAAAAGACAAACCTAGGTGCTTAAAGTCCAAGCCTATGCCACAAAATCCTAGTGAAAATCTAATATGTTTGCATTATGTCTAGTGTTTACATTCAAACCGTACTTGGAGTTCGAACATAAAAGCATTTCTTCTTTTAAGTATGTTCCAATGTTTTTGGAGTTCCAATGTGGTTGATAATGTAGCTTTGTCAAGTAGCAAGCCTTATGTCATCTCCATAGCAGCTTCTTGAAGATCTTGAATGAGTCCACTATAGCGTTCGAACGTGGAATGGCGTTTGAACGTTTAATGGCATTCAAACGTTGAAGCTTGTTTCCTCTTTCTTGAATTCTCCTTAAAAACACCTACGTACTGCTTGAAAGAGTGATGTTGTTGCCTTAAAGCCCCTGTACTTTATTTATCCCGAATAGTCATCAATTAAATACCATCAAAGCATAATTAATCTTATAAAGGCATAGTAAGATGTAATTTTTAACTATGCATCAAGTAACTGATTCAACTGCCAGTAATCTATACATAGTCAAAGAGTCTTGTTCTTCTTCTTAGCAAATAGCACCGGAGCACCCCAAGGTAAGGTACTCGGTCTACTAAAGCCCTTGTCCATTAATTCTTGCAAGTTCGTGCAAATCTATAGGTGCCATTCTTTGTGGAGTCATAGAAATGGGCGATGTACGGGGGTGCAACTCTATGGTGAAGTCTACATCCCGAAATGGAGGTAATCTCAGTAGTCCATCTAGAAAAACATCCACATACTCACAAACAACCCGAGGCAAACCCAACTCTTGTCTCACCTCGTCTTCTAGGGTAAGGCTCGCTAGCCAAACCATCAACTACCCATGCCATTGAGAGTCATACACGGCTTGGGGTAAAGCATCGTATTTTTTTCCTGAAACTTGAAACAAACACCCTATTGTTCGAATTTGATATTTACAATTTACATGCAAGTATACACGATTAACAAGTAATAAAGTGATAAGTAAAGTATCATTCCCATGGAGAGTTATTGCTAATAATATCCAAGTACTAACTTTGTATCAATTCAATTTTATTTAAACAATTGGAATTGAACTATGAAATGACTAATTTAAAACTAAATCTAAATTTAATAATCACAGATTGAATTTACCGGATGAAATAAGTTAAGATTACAACTTCCCCTAATGCTTCGTATAAATCTTTCTACTCTCTTTCCAATTAATTGACCAAAATAAGTTGTTAACTGAGAACTCAAAGTTATTTATCAAACCTCTTTCGATAGTTAGATAAAATTATCTCTCCCAATGAAATTACTATATTCCTATGCAAAATAAGTTGGAATAGATTCATTAAGTTCAAACTCTCATAAAAGTTACACATGGCATATTGGTATATTCCTGTCCTATACCCAAGCCCGACAATTCAATCCTAAGAAGAATTAATCAGACGCATGTCATCATATTCAGATCTAAACCTAGAATTCATCTCCCAATTTCATAAAGGTTATCAAATTAATAGTTGGCCACACAATCATATATTAAGCACAAAATATGATAAACAACTCATGTATGATCAATAGAACTAGAAACGAGAGTAGATCAATTTAACTAAACATCTGGTTCCGTTGCAATCTTAATAAGAATTTATTTCATAATGTAATTGAAAAATATCCTTCTCAAATTAAACAACATCTCAGAAAATCAAGAAGTAAAAGTAAGAGAAAAGAATGAAAACTTAGTTGTAATCTTCAATCCTTCTCTAGCCTTCAAATCCAATCTTCTTCGTGTCGCTTCCTTCGATTTTTGTCTTCAATTTTCTTTTAATCCTTTGTCTTTTTTCTTGTTAGCAGCCCCCAAAGTCATTCTATCTCCATCACAACTCAAACCCTAGCATATATGTAACATTAGGGTTCAATTTCAGCCCCAAAACAAGTCAGAATTCGTGTTCAAAGCCAACACAAACGCAACAACGCTGAAAATCAGCGTGGGGGGTGCCGAGTTACTGCTCAGCACAAGGGCACTGGTTTTGGCACAGGGGCGCTTTCAAGCCTAAAGTTCCCTTATTGCTTAGCCTTAAAAATCCAATACTTAGGCTCCAAATTGACCTTGTTTCCTTCCAAATGATCTTGTTTGCTTCCAAATGATGATTCCTACCAAATAACATCAAAACACACAAAAAAATAAAAAGGAACATATAATAATTGAAAACTTGAAAATTCATCAAGCTAAAAGTACTCAATTCATAGGTATAAAACCCACTCATCACACCCTCCAGTGTACAAGGAGTGACCCTCTTCTGATCACAATCAATGACGACTTGGTGTGCCACCAACTAATCCATCCCAAGGATGACATCAAATTCTGACGTGTCCATGACCCTAAGGTCCATGGTGAGTAGAATCCCCGAGCTCCCTAGCTCACAACCTTGAAATATTTAATCAATGCATACCTAAGCTCCTAAAGGAGAACTCACATGCAATGGCTCTTCTCAACCTCTTAGTCCAAATATCTTACACATGATGCAAAAATAAATGAATGCGATACACCAGAGTCAAATAATACCCTTGTCTATAAGTGAGAAAGTAGAAATGTACCCTAAATAATTAATTGATCCACTAGCTCAGTTTGAGGTGTGATGGCGTAAACTCACCCCTAGGTCCCTGAAGTACCGGCATGTGAGCCCTGTCCTCAGCCTTGACCCATCTAGCCTGACTACAGAGTCCCCGTTTGTGAAGTAGTAGGGACCTATGTAGCACCCTGGAACTGATACTAGCTTCCTTGGCTCATGGTGGGGTAGGGAATAATGAAGTAAGTCTGTGTATGCCCCACCAATGACTAGGACTGGGATGTACCATAGCTCTAGGATCCTTGCCTCTGAAGACAATCCCCCTTCATGTGACCTGGCTGGTGGCATATAAAACAAGTCCTCTGGCCCACCTGATGAGAAGGCCTGAAGTTTCTCCCACCTTGGGAGGATTGACCATGGCCTTGGCCTTGATAGTCGCAGCCCTGTTCTTGAAACCCTTGTGGGTTAGAAGTCTTTTGCTTCTTCCCCAAACTAGAAGAAGTGGATTAGCCCTCCCTCTTCTTGTCCTTAGCACCCATCTCCTGGATACTCCTTGCGTCATCGACCTCTCTCTAAATGGTCATAGTCATCTCAACCATTGAATCCAAATCTTGTAGGCGGTGGCCCATAATCTTCCCCCCGAATGGATAATTTTAAACCATCCTAAAATCTCTTCACTTATCGAGAAAATGGGCTAACTCAGTGGACTTAGCCACGTATTCCATCATTGTCATTGTCCCTTGTTTCAAATTCTAGAATTCCTGGCTTTAACATGTGGAACAGCCAATGGGAAGTATAGCCTGTGAAAAGCTCCCGAAACTCTTCCCATTTCATTGCCTCTAGGTTCTTTGAGACCTTTGCCCAATCCCACCATAAATGGGCTTCTCCTTCAAGTTGAAATGTAGTTAGTCTTATCTTAGTGGCATTGGAGGTGATCTTCATAGCCTCTAAGATCTTATTAACCTGTTTGAACAAATGGTCAGCCACCATCAAATCTGCCCCTCCCATGAAAGTCAGTGGCTTGTGTGCCTTAAAATTTTGGAGGTTACTTGAGTTTAAGGCACCTGTTGGGGATCTGATTAACCCTAATTATGTTAGTTAAATGATTTAAAACGATCAAAATAAGTCAAATTAGGGTTAGTGTGTAAATTATGGATAATGCATTAATTGTTGTATTTTTCATGGTTTTGTGTGTAAATGATACAAAGTAAAAGGGATCAATCTATCAAAGTCAAATCAGCATGGGATCAAAGAGCAATTACATCAAATCAAGCAAGGAAGCAAACCACCAAAAATAGTGGAATGCCACTGTCTGGACGATGGCGGTGGCGTCTGGATGGTCAAGAAACCGCCTGAAGTCCTTTCTCTCCAACCATTGGCCAGAATATGCAACAAGAATTTCTAATTGGGCCTCCCTTCTTCTGCCACCTTAAAGCACCTCTCCAGGAGCCTATAAATACCCCAACAGCTTCCAAATTTCAATCCAATTCAGATTCAGTTAAGAAGTTCTATCAGACAACAAGCCACAGAGAGTCACTACAACAAAAATCGTTTTTTTTGTGACGATTTTTTTCGTCACTAAAATAAAAAAAATCGTCAATTATTTTTTGCAATGTTTTTTTTTGTCGCGTATTCATCGTAAGAACCTCGTCGCATAAAGTATTTTGCAACGCAAATTTATTTTCATTGCAAAAATAAAAATTTTTGCGACGAAAAAAACGTAGCTAAAATCTATTCCACTAGCATAAAAAAATAAAAAATAATAATTTAATTAATTTTTCGCGATGTAAAAAAATCGTCATGAATATTTTTTTACATAAATACAAATATAAAAAAATAATAATTTAATTAATTTTTCGCAATGAAAAAAATTTGTCGCGAATAATTTTTTCATAAGTAAAAATATAAAAAATAATAATTTAATTAATTTTTCCCGACATTAAAAAATCGTAACAAATTTTTCGCGACGTAAAAATATTGTCGTCAATAATTTTTTACTTAAATAAAAAATTTAAATAATAATTTAATTAATTTTTCACGACGTAAAAAAACGTTGCAAATACTTTTTTACATAAATAAAAATGTAAAAAATAATTGAATAAATACATTTGTAACGTATAAAAATCATCACGAAAAAAATTATTTCTAAAATTTTCGTGACGATTTTAATTTCGTCGCAAAAAAGTTCATTTTTTTTAAAATAATTCATAAAAATGATATTCCAATAAAATGTTTCACCTGTACACCAAAAATATTTGTGTTCAATAAAAAAAACTAATATAATTAATACATTTCACATCTTTTTAAAAAAATTACACAAATTTTTATTTCCAAAGTGAATGAATTACAAGAATCAAAGAACAAGAAGTTCTAAAAATTAAAAAAATGGTTTTAATCCTTCAAGAGGATTTAAGTCATCTCTTATTATATTTAATGTCTTTGAAACATTAACAACTCCAACAGTCCAGCTCCATGCCTTAAAATACCATCTCCAAGCTCAACAGATCAGTACCAGCCTAGACTAAATTCATATCAGAACAATCAGGCCACAGTCCAGGTGCCTAATCCATTCAACTCCAAGCATTTTACCGCAGACAGCACCCTCTGGACATCATTGATACATTGATACCAAACGAAAACATGATAACATCCCGGAAATCCATACTCAAACATCGTTGGAAAAACTTGCAGAGATCTAAATCCCCCTTATGCCTTAAAAACATTTAAGATACAGATATTTGATTCACACAAGTAGTAGACCATAAATTCAAGAAACAAAATTCATTTTATTCCAACACATTTCCTCACATAGCGATGACATAATACCTTACTATGACCCTTGTCAAGCCAAAGCGAAGAATGATGATTACAACAGCCAACCTCGAGTCTATCTTACTTAACGGATGACATATGGACAACCAAGTCAATCACACGTGAGCTGCAGCACATAAAGAATAAGGTCATTAGTTGCACAACATTGTATTTACATGTAGAATGTCCTAATTTAGAGGCAGTATGCGCTCAATAAGATTTGCAACATAAATAAAGAAGGACCTTGTGGCTGGACTTCAAATAGCCACGGGAGATGCAAAGAAGGAAAAGTAGCATCAAGATTACCTATAACCCCATTCGTTATCGTACCATGCAACAAGCTTCACGAAGTTCTTATTCAAAGCAATTCTAGCCTTAGCATCAAAAATGTTGGACCTAATAAGTCAGAAAAATACGGATCATCTACTTGTCAAAGAAAATGAAATTTCATAAGTTGAAAAAAACATTTCTTCACCCAAGTCATAAGGATTGAAAAATTAAGCCAAAGACTATGATCAAAAAGTATATCAACAATAAATTTCACAAGTAGGAATCCATCAACTATTAGTATGCCTAAATGTGTGGTTCATGGACAAAGTGGAATAAGTAATGAAAGGATAATCAAAACACAAAGCATGTAATTGAAATATCCATTCTCACCTGTTGTCACCTACAAAGTCAGTGGACACTACGTCATCTTCAGTGTCACCTAAGATTCCCTTTAGTTGCAAAACACTTACATACTCCACCAAAATATATCACATATAACATCATCTAAATGGTGGGGAGACACTAGAAGTACACAATTCAACAGATCTACATCAAACTTTAGCACAAGTGATATGTTACATAAAGATAAACCTTCAAATGAGTGGCAGTTTTGCCTTTGTCAGTGAACACTCCAGTTGATTCCACGATGTACTCAGCTCTGGTGTTGGCCCATGGGATTTCCTCTGGGTTCCTAGAATCAGAAACAGAATGACATCAAAGATTGTCCATATCGGATATCTCTAAATAAATAAGTAGACTCCACTGATAACTATAAGTGCACGTCTAAGTAAGTAAGTACTTGTTCTAGTTTATGAGCTTCCACTGCATCAAGTTTGCTTTTCGCTATTTCATTTTGAATATTTTTTAAACTTGAAGTCTTTGTTGCAATTCTCATCTATATGTCAGACATCTTCTTTTGAGCATCATCATAAGCAGCACCGCCAGATTCATGCTGAAAAAGTCCACAATAGAACAATGCACAACTATGACATCTAGCTCTACATAAAAATCAAATAGTGAAAGTTTCCAAGAAACAGAAAATAGCAGAGCCCTTATGAAATTCATAGCAGCTTTGATACTTGTATCTTAATTGTTTACACTGAAGAAAATATCTTTGGAGTTCTCCTTAATTTCCTCTAAGACTTTCTCTTCATCAAGAAAGAGTTTTTGCAATTTTGGGAATGTCTTCCTCCAGTTAGGGTATGAGATTTGTTGACTCCATCTCTAATGATCTTGTTGATTCTAGTGCATTTCCAATACAACATCCATTTGAAATCCTTTGGAAACCATCTTTTGGGGTATTGCTCCTCTTATTATTTACATATTCATTATTCATCTTCTGCTATCCATGAAATGTAATTTGGTCTGATGTATCTTCTTATCTCTCTGATGACATAAACAGCATAACATTTCCTAAAGGCATAAACAACAGCATGTATGGTACAAGGACCAAAAAGCATAAACAGAGCCAATGCCCCTTTATACACACAAACTTCTCCCCAATAGTCTTGGGCAGCAAATAAACTTCACAAGTTTAGTGAAAAATAAATTCAAAATACGTCATTAAATAATCCACAATACCATAGAAAGAAAATGAAAATCAACTACTGAGTAACATCTTGTCAAATTAAAGAATATCTAGAACAACACATTGTTAAATGTATTATTAATAAATTAATTGAGAAAGAAAAATAAGCATCTAAAAATAATTCAATATTTAGTTATCAAGTTCCCAAACATACACACAAAACAATATGATTTTCAAAGTTGATGAATCTTTGCATTTACCGAGCAGATTTCAATAAGTACTCAAAACCCGCATGAGAGCAATCAAATTACATAAAATCTTAAATACAAATCAATAACATGAAATCTGACAAGAAAATAAATAAAGATGAAATGAATCTGTTACAAACCTACAAGGAAATGAAGACCACCATAAGATTAAACCCAACTAAGAAACAAAAACACCAGCATATATCAAATAAACAACAATACCCAAAAAATCAACAACCTGTCGTAAGTAATTTTTGGGACCGAAACAGCAGATTCTCCTAGACCCAGAAAGACACTTTGCCTTGGGCACAGCACGGCACCGATTCAGAAAGAGACTTTGCCTTGGGCAAGAAAATAAATGAAGCTATTAATTTGGTTGGCTCTATGAAGGTTATCGGGTAAATAGAGGAACACAGTGAGGGGGAGAAAGAGAGAGAGAGAGGGAGAAAACTTACAAATTAATAGAAGGAAGGAGAAGGGGGGAGATTAACTGCCTTGGGCTGAACTTTGAGACTTCGATTGCCTAGCCTGATTTCACTAGAGATTTCGATTGCCTTGAGACTTCGATTTTCGATTGCCTTGAGACTTCAAGACTTCGATTGCCTGATTTCACTGGATATTTTTTAGACTTTGAAACTTCGATTGCCTTGGGCTGAACATTGGGCTGAACTTTGAGACTTCCAACAACAAGGGATGCTTCTCGGTCGATCTCAATGCAGCACAGTAGAAATCGAGGGAGAGAGAGAAAGAGAGATGAGGAGGAGGAGTCGAGAGATAGAGAGAGTGGCATTGAGAAGGGAAATTGAAAGATCTTTTGATTAATTTGTTTTTTAAAAAAACTATTATGCGACCAAAAAAAAATGTTGCAATTAAAATTTTAATTTTGATTTAAAATTATAAAATTTAAATTCTGTGACGAATCTAAAAATGTCGCGAATAATTAATTAAATTATTATTTTTTAAATTATTTATTTACAAAAAAATTTATTAGCTACGTTTTTTGAAAACGTCACAAAAAATTAATTAAATTATCATTTTTAAAATTTTTTATTTACGTAAAAATTTATTGACGACGTTTTTTCAAAAATGTCACAAAAAATTTATTAAATTATTATTTTTTAAATTTTTTATTTACAAAAATATTTATTAGCAACGTTTTTTTCACAACGTGGCAAAAAATTAATTAAATTATTATTTTTTAAAATTTTTATTTACGTAAAAATTTATTATGTCACAAAAAATTAATTAAATTATTATTGTTTAAAATTTTTATTTTAGTAAAAAATTTATTGGCGACATTTTTTAAAAACGTCGCAAAAAATTAATTAAATTATTATTTTTATTTAATTTTCCAATTCCCGGTGTTTCTCTTGCCAAAAACAATTAAGAGGGAATCGCCTTTTCGCGACATTTTTAAAAAAAGGTCGCAAAAAATTACCAAAATAGAAATCTAGACTTTATTTTACTTTAAATTTTAGATTATTTATTTTTGTCGTAAAAAATTGGCAATTCCCGCCAGCTTTCTAGCCTACTTTCTAGAAACAATGCAGTAGAACCCTGCCAAACCACTTCCAACCAGCTTTCCAGCCTACTTTCCAGCCAAAGCTTTTCTTTCTTCTACATTTATGTTATGCCTTTCTACTTGGAGGGTTTAACCTCTCCCACTTTTATGCCCTAATTGGTATTAAGAGTCATCGTGTTTCAACTATTCCTTGGCAAAGGATTGTCTGTATTTTGTTTAAGTATTGTAATTGAACTATCTCACACCTCTTGCTCGTCTATAGCAATGGGGCGTGAGTAGTCCACTTCTATCCTTCGGTGAAGGGTGAACATATGTAATATATTGTTTAAGTTATGGAAATGCTAATGTTATAACTATGTTTTGTTGTTATATATACTTCTCATATTGATGGATGGTTACATTTATAATATGCTCATGGTTATGAGCACTGAGCGGTACCTAATGTTGTATACCGTACTATCTACTAGTTATGTACTTTATGCATGATACAATAATATACGTGATTGGGCATTACATAATAGTCGATTAATTGGTTATAGATAGGTTAAGTCTCAGTATAGCCAATGCTTTTGATTCAATGTGTAAACCAGAATCTCGTCATCAATGAATCATCAACCTGTTGGTCGAATAACTGTAGTATTCCTTCTGAATAGCTTGCCTTCTGGTTTACTATATTTGTTGGACTTTTGCATGGTGCAGATATGTCAATTGAGTAATTCAAGAATTCCTCCTGAATAGCTTGCCTTCTGGTTTACTTGGGTTGTTTGATTGTTGCATAGAAATATACCTACCAGCTAACCTAATCAGTTGCTGGATAGGATTTAACATACATCATACCTACTGGTTGACGTAAAATGGGGATTAATTGCTATAAGGTGGCATTTCCAAAACTTAACCAATATAATACATATGGAATCCCCAAACTGAAGGGTATCTTTTAATTATCGCATCTCCACAGTTTTAACTAAGCTTGTTTTAATTATTCTAAGCTCGCACCACAAGCTCTTTTATTACATTTTGTATCTGTAACAGTTTCACTGTTTCTATTTTGAATTCTAATTATTACCTCCCTATAGGTTTGACCTCAAACTTAAACCAAGTATTATGTAATTTGACCATTTATACTTGGGTGTATACCATTATTTAGGCTGAATGTGAGTCACAAACCCTTTGTGAGAATTGCATCAAAGCTGAATTTGGATAGTTAAATGAATGTGGATTTTGTTGAGTAAAGGCTTAAATTGCATATTCATTTCACACATATATGAGTTTTGAAAGGAAATGTGTAGGTGGATACTCTAGAATAGCATTTAAGGCAATGATGTGATTCATGTGAGATTAGTTCGGGTGCATTGGCAAAGCTTTTTCTTTGACATCCCAATGCTAGTAAAATATTATGGAATGTTGATAAAAATTGTCTTGGAAGTATTAATGGTTTAGAAGGGTTATAAGTAGAATACTTATTGAGGACAATATAATTAGGTGACATTATTCTTGGCGAGCTTAGTTCACTATACTTAGACTATCTAAAGTATTAACAATCAATAATCTCTTCATTGGGTGTGGAGTTAATAGTTGAATTGTATTTATAAATTTTGATTGGAAATTTGAGGTCGAGTTTTGGAAAGGAAATCTAGAAAGCTTGACTAAGTTGTAATAGTTACCTTTGACCATAGATATTGCAAGATTAAAGATTATAGAGATTTAAAAGCGTGAGGTCAGATATAGTAACCACTTAATAAAATAAGGTTGATATCCAAAGTTTAATATGAACTTTTATTGTTCTGTGGGATCTTTTAATGTTATTGGAGTTATGGTGGGGGAATATGAAGTTCTTTTTCCTGCCTCTCTTAGTACATTATTAAGATAGGTTTGATTAGTTATACTTGACAATTTTTGTTATGAGTATTGAAGTTTCAAACTTTACAGTTACTGGTGGTAATTAGAAAGATGTAATTTGAGGAATCAATGATGATACTTATGCATATTGGCTTGGACATGAATTGAGAAACTTTAAGCTGGGATAAATGGCTAAGGTTATTCTACTAATTAGTAGATCGTTATTCTCTCAAGGATTATGAATAATTGTTAAAGCTATATTAATTAATGTAGTCAAATTGAAGGAACATTGGTTTAATCATTGGGAGTCTTGTTTTAATTTTGATTATATCATAAGAAGTATAGTGATAGAGAACTAAGAATATTTTGGGATCCATGACCGTCTATCTTCACATTTTGGTATATTACAAGGTATATATTTTACTAGATTGTATCATAAGGATTCAAAAGTATAGGCGACTAAGAATTGATTACATGGTTATTAATTCTAACTCAATGTTAGAGATTGAGAATGAATACTTGGGAGATAAAAGGCATTAATCGAGTTGGTGAACATGTAGAGATATTAAGATTGATCTAAAAGTATGAATCTGGATACAAGTGAGTTATGAAAGGGATTGTAAGGCTTATTGATTTGAGCTCAAGATTGGGGATTGAGAGCAAATATCTTGGAGATATAACTTGACCCTTAGCCTAAGTAGTATAGTAGGTTAATTACTAAAATTCTATTTGAATGGATTAGATGGATCATTAGTGTATACATTTTTTAAGCTATAATTGGAGGAGAAGTGTGGTTAAGTTTCAATTGTACACTTCGGTGAAATCTGAAATATCTTCTCAAAACTTTCAAACCTATGGTAATTCTTATTTTGTGGCTAATTTTGATTTGTGAATTAGTGGATTATAATTTATATCAGAGTAGGCAACGAACTATTTGGGTATTAACTATAATGGTGAAGGTAAGGACTATCATGAGAAATTGCAAATTGATGTACAACCTAAGAGTTGATCCTAGAATATTGACTTATGTGAGAGTGTGTAATTGTGAATTGAAATTATTATTAAATTTCAAACATTGTAAATTCCTCTTGGCTAGTGAGAGACAAAGTCATTACGAATGTTGTATCTATTTTAGGAATCAAGATAAATCTTATCGTAATATCATTACTAAATGTTGTGTTATACCATGATGTAAGTATAGGAAAGATGAGTAACTCTATTAGCAACATTTGAGTTGTTTTGATATGCTTATGAATGAACTACATGTAAGAAAAAAATATGAAGTTTATTGAAATGATTGGTGAAATTCAAAAGAAATGTGATATTTGATGAGTAGAGTATTAAATAATATGATCTAGTGGTTATGCATGATAAGAAATAAGTTGAAACAATCATATATACAATTATTGAGAATAAAGGTGATAAATGAATTCTGGTGAAGGAAAGTAATCTTGGTGACTTTAAGTAACTACAATGATGTTATAAGTGGAAGGATAAATTTAAATTTTAGAGTATGATATTTTATTATGATCTTGGATTTGATTCTTAAGGGATTAATATGCATTTAGACCCTGTTGTCAATCAGAATTAGGGAGACTAACTCAATGATTAAGTTTTGAGAATGAAATTTTCTTTTAGAGGGGTGGATAGAAAGACCTCGTATTAAAATAAAAGAAGGATAATATTATCTCAAAAGTTCTTCTAAGATGAATAAAGTGATGGTAGAAACTTGGAATCATTATTAAAACATTGATTATGAAGTTTGAATTTCAAGCGTATTTTACTTTTGAGGTAAATTGAGTTTTAGAGATGTGTACGTTTGAGAAGGGTGGCTAAGTAATTTTATATATATATATTTATATAAAATAAGGTTTCTATTGAATTCAGAAGGTCAAAAAATATTGGAAGAGGTTACTTGAGTTGTATTAGAAGTTTAGAAGTATTCTAGAGTAAAAAACCTATATTTGGAGAGGATTTAGGTAGAAATGAATTTGACATAACCTTAGTATTTGAACCATAACTTTCTATCTCGATGTCCAATTGATCTGAATTTTTTACAGAAGATGCTAGACTTCTAGGCTACAAAAGTGTATTTTATGAAAATTTCATGAATAGACATCTAACTAAGCTAAAAATACCTTGGAAGTTTAAGGAAAACTGGAGTCCGTTCGAACACGAATGGATCCATTCGAATGACAGTTAATCCCAGTACTTTGGTGTCTGACAGAAACTCTGATAGAAAATCAAAGAACTGGGAGCAAACCATGTTCTAATTACCAATACTCCGTTTGAATGCCCTATAGATAGTTAGAATGTCAAACTTCTATTTCGAACGTATTGTCACGATATTGAATATCAGGTCTGTGCAGGCTAGACTATTTTCTCATCCTATAATTATCTAAGGATGCCTCCCCTAGCCCTATTTCATCAGTTCTTAACCCTAGGGAACCTTAGAGGGCAAGAGAGAAAAAGAGAAATACAACATTGAAGGGGGACTCCCACTTTGGAATGAATCAACCACGCTAGGTTTATACACAAACTACAGAATTAAGGTAAGAGATTTTTCTTGAGTTCTTTTATTGATACTTAGGGTATTCTAAATTATATTATATTGTACACCCAAGTATAAGTGGTCAAATTGTAGTTTTCTCGGTTTTAAGTCCAAGTATCGATCCCACGAAGAGTTTAGTAATTTAGACTATAAAATAAAATAAAATAAAAATTAAAAGTGTTGTTTGAAGTAGAATATAGTTTTATAGCTTGTGGTGTGAGCTTAGTTTGATAACTAGTTTATTTAAATAAAAGCAATGCTGAAATAAAGTGCAGAGATAATAAAATGCGTAAATAAAACAGATTAATGACAGAAATAATAAAGTGCGTAAGTAAATGTGTTAGCAACAAAAATATAAAAGATACTCTTCAGTTTAAGGATCCCATATGCATTATATTGGTTAGATACTGGAAATGCTACCTCACAACAATTAACTCCCATTTTACTGGAAAGTCAACCGGCAGGTCTGATGTAAATAAACCATAACACAACTGCTTCTTAGGTTACGCTGGTGGTAATATATTATAACACAGCTGCTTCTTAAGCTACACCAGTTTTATCTATGTCAACTGATTAACCCAAACAAACCAGAAGGACAGCTATTCATGAGCAATACTTGAGTTATTCATTTGATCTCATGATTGCAAGTGCATATATATAAACCATAACATAGTTACTTCTTAGGCTACACTGTTGGTAATATATTATAACACAGCTGTTTCTTAAGCTACACTGGGTATAGATGTGCCAGTTAAACAGCCTCAACGTTCCGGTGGAAGCAAAGCCATACCGATAGGAACATCGTGGTTGTTAGACTGTCATAATAATTATATATAATAATAATCAACCCTAATAATCCAGAAGGACAAGTCATTCATGAGGATCATTTAGGTTTGTACCACACATCAGTCAACTTTCTCAGCGTTTCGGTGGAAGCAAAGCCATACCGATAGAAACGTCGTGGTTGTTATACCAGCGGGTCTTATGATATACTGATGATATAATCCAACGCACAACACCAGAATTATACACATCACTATATCACGCATTAAGCATATAATACATATATAAATAAAAGTATAAATAAAACATCAGCATTTCCATAATCTAAATAGTAATATACATATGTTCCCCTCACACTTGAGGGTATAAACGACTACTCAAGCTCCATTGCTACAGACAAGCAAGAAGTATGGGTAGTATTCATTACAATTAAAATAAAACTTCTTTCACAAGGAACAATTGAAACACAACCACCCTTAATATCATTCAAGACAAAAAAAGTGGTGGCAGTTCAACCATCCGAATAGAAAGATATTCCAGAAAATGTAGAAATACAGAGTAACAAACGGACCAGCTTTCAATGGCTTTTTCTTTCTCTCTTTTCTTTCTCTCTTTGATGGCCGACTAGCTTTCTTGGTAGGAATTTTTCTCTTGAAATGGTATTGTGAAGGCTTGGAGTACTTGGAGTGGAATGTTTCAAGTCTGTTGAAGAATGAAGGCAAGACCCCTATTTATAGGGGAGGGTGAAATTTCGGCTAAGGAGGGGTCCTAACCCCCTTCTCACCCTTTAGGAATGTTGATCCTTGCAGCAGAGCTAGATGTTGCGGTCTTAGGCTTCCACTTGTCGCATTCTGGAGCTTCCATGTGTCGGGGGGTCCTAACCCCTACCTGAACCTTCCTAAAGGTTAAGCCTTGCAGTAGTGCAAGGTGTCTTCTTCTAGAGCTACCACTTGTTGCCTTTTGATTTGTCCATGATTCTTTATTACACCTTAGTCCTTCATAGTTTCAACTCTTGCAAAATTGCATTGTATTTCCCATTATTTCTGCATTTGACCCTGAAATTTACACATAAAGTATTAAAAACTTTACTTTGCACACAAACTATAATTCATAATGTTTAGCGATTTTATCTTACAAGATTGATCACTTAATTATTTTATTTACACACTAATTAGGGTTAATCACACCCCCCAACTTAAACTTTACTAGTCCCTAGTAAATATAGATTATAACACAAAATAAAACATAAATAGAAGTAAAATCATTTTCGTAGATTTTTTCACGATTGCATTCAGCATATGCAATAAGCCGTTAAACCCCTAGGTGATCCCTTATGGATGAGTTTTGTCTCGTGAAGGTTTCCAGTGAAGCTACTTACAAACTTCAGTAGTTAGGAGTTTATAAGTNTGAGGGTATAAACGACTACTCAAGCTCCATTGCTACAGACAAGCAAGAAGTATGGGTAGTATTCATTACAATTAAAATAAAACTTCTTTCACAAGGAACAATTGAAACACAACCACCCTTAATATCATTCAAGACAAAAAAAGTGGTGGCAGTTCAACCATCCGAATAGAAAGATATTCCAGAAAATGTAGAAATACAGAGTAACAAACGGACCAGCTTTCAATGGCTTTTTCTTTCTCTCTTTTCTTTCTCTCTTTGATGGCCGACTAGCTTTCTTGGTAGGAATTTTTCTCTTGAAATGGTATTGTGAAGGCTTGGAGTACTTGGAGTGGAATGTTTCAAGTCTGTTGAAGAATGAAGGCAAGACCCCTATTTATAGGGGAGGGTGAAATTTCGGCTAAGGAGGGGTCCTAACCCCCTTCTCACCCTTTAGGAATGTTGATCCTTGCAGCAGAGCTAGATGTTGCGGTCTTAGGCTTCCACTTGTCGCATTCTGGAGCTTCCATGTGTCGGGGGGTCCTAACCCCTACCTGAACCTTCCTAAAGGTTAAGCCTTGCAGTAGTGCAAGGTGTCTTCTTCTAGAGCTACCACTTGTTGCCTTTTGATTTGTCCATGATTCTTTATTACACCTTAGTCCTTCATAGTTTCAACTCTTGCAAAATTGCATTGTATTTCCCATTATTTCTGCATTTGACCCTGAAATTTACACATAAAGTATTAAAAACTTTACTTTGCACACAAACTATAATTCATAATGTTTAGCGATTTTATCTTACAAAATTGATCACTTAATTATTTTATTTACACACTAATTAGGGTTAATCACACCCCCCAACTTAAACTTTACTAGTCCCTAGTAAATATAGATTATAACACAAAATAAAACATAAATAGAAGTAAAATCATTTTCGTAGATTTTTTCACGATTGCATTTAGCATATGCAATAAGCCGTTAAACCCCTAGGTGATCCCTAGTGGACGAGTTTTGTCTCGTGAAGGTTTCCAGTGAAGCTACCTACAAACTTCAGTAGTTAGGAGTTTATAATTCATACTTTTCACAAAGATAATTAAATCAATATTCTTTCTGTCTTGCTAGAATAGTTCCTTTTTCTGATCACTATAAGAGTAACACACGTTAGTTGTAACATTATCTATATATTTTTATACAAACTTGTGTGTGTGTGATGATTTCTTTTGTTTCAAAAATCACTCAAGAAATATTACCCTCTTTCATGATAGTTTTGATGTCAATCCTTTCCTGGAATATACTCAGCAAATAATACATATTCGTTATAGTGACTATTCTCACTAGTTACATGAGATTGAAATATTGTTAGCAAAGCAAATAATATCACATGTAAGTATTTGAAGAACGGATATTTGAATAAAATTTGAATTTGACATAATCTCATGAGTGGATATCAACACTATACTAGACATATTATCAACATTCTCCTTTTATAAGATAGAATTAATACAGATGCATGATTTCTGGAATCAAAAAGGACTTTCTTTAGGTTGTAATGTGGCCATTGGTTTTAGGGTTTAAGAAATGACCTCTATAGAATTCAAAAGCTACCCTTTATATTGTGGCACACCTCTTTCTTTTTTCTTTTTTTCACTTTCTTGGTGAGGGCATTTTATTTTCCATCTCACTGTTTATTGAATGAGTGCGTTTTATGCTCCATCTCATTTTTAACATGTGTTTATGAGTGAGTGCATTTTACGCTCCATCTCTACTCACCACACTTCTTTTTTTTCAATAAAACATCATTTTGATTTAAAAGAGGGTGCAAGAAAATTATGTAGCCAAGGTAGGTTTGATATTTTTTTTCTATGGCACGGGTATTTTTCGGGGTTTTAATGAAAAGACTTTATACTCTTTTAGGCTCAATCATGGCTTACTAAGGATTTAATTTTGTAAAAGAAATGGTCAAGGCTCAAAATTAATGACAAAGGGCCTAAGATCATTTTCCAGAAATTATCCAGCTGTATCATTTCTATTTAAAAGAGTTTCAAGGACAATGTTGATAATATAATCTAACAAGTGCTAATTAAGACAAAATTAATGAGATTATTCAAAGAAAGGTTACCGCTGAATCGAATATTTGAGTAGATGTAGAATACCTCTCCAAAATAGATTGGTTCAAAATCTGCATTAGGTTTCGCATCTCCACTATATATGTAAAGAGTGTAACATTTCATAAGGTTTTTATCAACACAGAAATCTATGTGTGCTTCTAAAGATAAGTTTGAACAAAAATATTTAGATACTATACAACTAAAGTATAAAAATCCCGCGTGATCAGATTAAGGCTATCTTCACAAAACATAGGAATATCAACTTAATTTAACTATGAATTATATGAACTAGTCTTCCTAACTTAAAATTTTCATACATGAACTAGTTTAAAACACAAACAAATTTAAAACATATAAATATGTTCAAAATATAGAATAATTTGAAGTGCAAGTGCATAAAGTAAAAGTGCATAATGTAAAAGATGAGTGAAAGAAAACAAATTTTTTTGTAGAATCTCCAGTCTGTTTAGGAAGTAGAAGACCCTTCTCCGAAACGATCTCGAAGTAGCTTCAAAATCTCAGTTTGGTTTTGTTCATATTCATCTATGTGTTTGTTGATCTGAGTAATATTGTTCTCCACCTCTAGTAAGATGCATCTATTAGTTCTGTCATCCATTGGGATGTGTGGTTGATTCTCTTGTAATTGCTGCTCTTGTGATATGAATTCTTCAGGTACCCAAAATGGTTCCTCTTCTTGTGGTGAGGGTATTCCTTGTTCGTTTTCCAGTTGTCCTCCATGACTCTTTTTTAATGAAGTTTTATCCAATACTCCAAGATGATTCACTGTTGACCATATTGGATTGATGATCACACCTTCATTCCTGCATAACTAAGAAACTAACATAGCATATGGGAGTGAGTTTCTTTCTATCCACAGTGAGTATCATTTGGTCTATGATTAAGTTTCGTAGGTCAATTTTGTGTCCCATCCTAAATGCATATAAAAAAATAAGCCTGCTCAATAAAGATTTGATTCTTTTGAGCTTGNAGTGCTAATTAAGACAAAATTAATGAGATTATTTAAAGAAAGGTTACCGCTGAATCGAATATTTGAGTAGATGTAGAATACCTCTCCAAAATAGATTGGTTCAAGATCTGCATTAGGTTTCACATCTCCACTATATATGTAAAGAGTGTAACATTTCATAAGGTTTTTATCAACACAGAAATCTATGTGTGCTTCTAAAGATAAGTTTGAACAAAAATATTTAGATACTATACAACTAAAGTATAAAAATCCCGCGTGATCAGATTAAGGCTATCTTCACAAAACATAGGAATATCAACTTAATTTAACTATGAATTATATGAACTAGTCTTCCTAACTTAAAATTTTCATACATGAACTAGTTTAAAACACAAACAAATTTAAAACATATAAATATGTTCAAAATATAGAATAATTTGAAGTGCAAGTGCATAAAGTAAAAGTGCATAATGTAAAAGATGAGTGAAAGAAAACAAATTTTTTTGTAGAATCTCCAGTCTGTTTAGGAAGTAGAAGACCCTTCTCCGAAACGATCTCGAAGTAGCTTCAAAATCTCAGTTTGGTTTTGTTCATATTCATCTATGTGTTTGTTGATCTGAGTAATATTGTTCTCCACCTCTAGTAAGATGCATCTATTAGTTCTGTCATCCATTGGGATGTGTGGTTGATTCTCTTGTAATTGCTGCTCTTGTGATATGAATTCTTCAGGTACCCAAAATGGTTCCTCTTCTTGTGGTGAGGGTATTCCTTGTTCGTTTTCCAGTTGTCCTCCATGACTCTTTTTTAATGAAGTTTTATCCAATACTCCAGGATGATTCACTGTTGACCATATTGGATTGATGATCACACCTTCATTCCTGCATAACTGAGAAACTAACATAGCATATGGGAGTGTGAGTTTCTTTCTATCCACAGTGAGTATCATTTGGTCTATGATTAAGTTTGGCAGGTCAATTGTGTGTCCCATCCCAAATGCATATAAAAAATAAGCCTGCTCAATAAAGATTTGATTCTTTTGAGCTCGAGGTAACAAACTGTACACTGTTATCATATTCAGAATCCGGTATTTGTCTGTTAGCTCTCCTTGTTTAATGTAATTATTTGGGCGTCCCCAAACAAATTATGAATTTTCTGTTAATTCTTTTCCTACCTTATGCAAATTAGGTAGTTCAGTGTACGGATATTGTGGGTTGGGGGGTCTTTGCATGAGGTTAAAGAAATTGGCTATAGTAGTCGGTGTAACATGAAAAACTTTATCCCGTACCAATACACGCAATTGTTTTTTCTCTTTAATTTCAGCATTACTGTAAAATTCCCAAACTAAGCAGTCATAAGCAGGAACAGATAACCTAACATAATGTAACCATCCTCTTTCATGGAGAATTTGTCTTATTCCTAGGTTCTCAAAATCCTCATATATTATTGTTCTTTCAGAAATAATAGTTTTAGTTAGAAAATTAACATCATACCAGAGCTGTTGGTCCAAATTTTCAAACATCACCTCATTGAAGATACTTCCCAATTGAGGTTGTTGTGGAGGTGCCTCAAGTTGCGGAATTCGATCCCTTCGTGCTTGGCTTGAAGACCTTCTTGTTTGTTGTCTTGAATCCATATTTTTTTCTTGACTGGTTCCTGATTTGTAACTGCAGAATGCTGCTCTGATTTTCTAGAATTCTACTCTTTTTCCTGTATTTCTTGCAATTTACAAAATTAAATAGTCATTCTAAAAAACTTTGTTAACCACTCTTTTTTTTTCTTGTAAAAAAATTGGTGGGTTTTTAATGTTTATTTGTTGTTGAATATTTACTGATTTTCGTATTTCATCCTATAGTTATTTATATTTTATATACATTCACAAAATTATATATCTTATTGATCATATTTAGTCAGTATCAGAACTATCAGGCTCAGTAATACTAGTGACACGGTTAACTTCACTTCTCACGTATCTTGTTAACATTGGGGTAGAATAGGATGGCGCCTCAGGATAATCCTTACTCTGCCCATACCTAATCTACCGTAAACGATCAGACGCTCGTCCTAAAATTGGTTCCGCACACTTATTATATTGTCTCAAATGTTCTGTACGACCACATTTTACGCAAGCACAAAGACGATTTGCTCGTCGATGTTTAGCATATGTACTTTTTCCACAAAGGGGTCGTGCTTGGCTTTCGAAAATCTCTAAATTTCTAACATATCTAGCTTTTTGCATGATCAACGTATGTATATCTTTCGAAAAATGACGTAATAAAACTAAACTTAACCAAAATAATTTTTCATCTATTTTTAAAAAAAAAATTTTTAATTAAAGATGACTCAAAAAATTATTAAAAATTGACTCATTATCCAGTTTTTTAACATCTACCAGTCACAAAAGACAGACAGAACTTCTTAAATTACAATTACTATTTTAAACACAAACAATATTTGAAATGTAAATACAAAAATAGTCAGCACTTATAAAAACCAGGAATCTGTTGTCTTTCAGATATTATGATATATGGCTTTTACGCAGGAAGTTTAATATGTCAAATAAATTACACATAATTAGTATTATTACTTACAAACAACTAACAATATATTTTTAGTGCATATAGACTGGATCAAAAAGCAGAACAGAAGTCACATTTTGTGTGAATCCATCATAGTATGGCTTAAGTCTTTGTCCATTTACTTTGAAGACAGTCCCAGTTATTGGATTTTCAATTTCAATTGTCCCATAGTCGAAAACTTACTTGACTATATACAGTCCTGTCCATCTAGATATTAGTTTTTCAGGGAATAAACAAAGCTTTGTATTATATAACAGAACTTTTTGAGATGGTTTAAAAGATTTGCGCACAATATTCTTGACATGGAATATTTTGGTTCTAGATTTTACAATTTTTGCATTTTCATAAGCTTCATTTCTTAATTCTTCTAACTCATTGATTTGAAGTTTACGTGATATTCCAGCTTTATCCATATCAAAATTCATCATTTTGATTGCCCAATAAGCTCTATGTTCTAATTCTACAGGCAAATGACACGATTTACCATACACTAACCGATAAGGAGACATTCCTAGAATAGTCTTATATGCAGTACGGTAAGCCCAAAGCGCATCAGTCAATCTTAATGACCAATCCTTACGATCTGGATTTACTGTCTTTTCTAAAATGTATTTTATTTCCCTATTAGCTAATTCAGCTTGGCCACTTGTTTGTGGATGATACGGAGTGAATATTTTATGTGAAATTGAGTATTTTTTCATAAGATTCTCAAAAACTTTATTACAAAAATGTAATCCACCATCACTGATAATTGTTCGAGGAATTCCAAATCTGGATAAAATATTTTCTTTTAAAAATTTGATCACTGTTCTGTGATCGTTATTTCTACATGGAATTGCCTCTACTCATTTAGAAACATAGTCAACTGCAACCAAAATATACATATATTCAAAGGATGGAGGAAATGGTCCCATAAAATCGATGCCCCAACAATCAAAAATTTCAACAATTAAAATAGGGTTTAAAGGCATCATATTTCTTTTTGAAATATTCCCCATTCATTGACACCTGTCACAATTTAAACAAAAGATATGAACATCTTTAAAAAGTGTTGGCCAATAAAATCCACACTGCAGAATTTTAGCAGTGGTTTTCTTTGAAGCAAAATGACCTCCACAAGCTTCAGAGTGACAAAACTGAATTACCTGATGGATTTCATGATTAGGCACACATCGTCTTATTATTTGGTCTTTACAGTATTTAAACACATAAGGATCTTCCCAAAAAAAATTGCGTGTCTCACTTAGGAACTTATTTCTATCAAACCAAGTATAATTAGAAGGAATAGTACCAGTAGCTAGATAATTGGCTATATCTGCATACCATGGTACTTCGGTAATTGCTAAAAGTTGTTCATCTGGAAAGGTTTCTCTAATCGGAATTGGTTCCTCTTTTACTTCATAATTTAATTTTGATANTTAGTATTATTACTTACAAACAACTAACAATATATTTTTAGTGCATATAGACTGGATCAAAAAGCAGAACAGAAGTCACATTTTGTGTGAATCCATCATAGTATGGCTTAAGTCTTTGTCCATTTACTTTGAAGACAGTCCCAGTTATTGGATTTTCAATTTCAATTGTCCCATAGTCGAAAACTTACTTGACTATATACAGTCCTGTCCATCTAGATATTAGTTTTTCAGGGAATAAACAAAGCTTTGTATTATATAACAGAACTTTTTGAGATGGTTTAAAAGATTTGCGCACAATATTCTTGACATGGAATATTTTGGTTCTAGATTTTNACAACAACAAGTAATTCTTTTTCTGTGGTTGAATAGTTCATTTGTGCATCATTTAGAGTTTTGCTTGCATAATAAATAACATAAGATTTTTCTTTCTTTTCTTTGACCTAATATAGCTCCTATTGTATAATCACTTGCATCACACATTAGTTCAAAAGGTAGAGACCAATCAGGAGGTTGCATAATAGGTGCAGAGATAAGCATGGTTTTTAATTTATCAAATGCTAATTGACATGCATCATTCCATTCAAAATTTATATCTTGACACAAGAGATTACAGATTGGTCTTGATATTAAACTAAAATTTTTAATGAATCTTCGATAAAATCCAGCGTGACCCAAAAAAGACCAGATATCTTTTATGGTTTTTGGTGAAGGAAGATTAGCTATTAAGTCAATTTTTGATTTATCAACTTCAATTCCTTTTTGAGAAACTATGTGACCTAAAACAATACCTTGTGTAACCATGAAATGACATTTTTTCCAATTTAAGATAAGGTTTGTTTCTTCACATCTAATAAGTACTTTTTCAAGATTTTCTAAACATAAGTTAAATGAATCACCGTATACTGAAAAGTCATCCATAAAAACTTCTAGATAGCGTTCTACCATATCACTGAATATACTTAGCATGCAAAGTTGAAAAGTAGCTGGGGCATTACATAACCCAAAAGGCATTCTTTTATAAGCAAAAGTTCCAAACAGACATGTAAAAGTAGTTTTTTCTTGATCATCTATTGCAATTTGAATTTGATTGTAACCAAAATATCCGTCTAAAAAACAATAATATGCATGCCCAGCTATTCTTTCCAAAACTTGATCTAGGAATGGTAACGGAAAGTGATCCTTTCTTGTGAGAGAGTTTAGTTTTCGATAATCAATACATACACGCCAACTTGTGACTGTACGCATCGGGACTAACTCATTTTCTTGATTTTTTATGACTGTTACACCAGATTTTTTTGGAACTACTTGTGTAGGTCTAGCCCATTTACTATCAGATATAGGATAAATAATATTAGTATCTAACAGTTTCAGNATCTTCCACAATTCCTCGTGGAGTTTTTATTGATCGATCTGCTAGTTGTAGTTTAACATTGGAAGGTTTTAATTCACTTAATCCTAATTGCGTATATATTGAATATGACATTAAATTGCAAGTGGATCCCAAATCTAGTAGGGCTAGGTTAATTCTATAATTTCCAATGAGACATGAGACTGTAGGACTACCCGGATCCTTATACTCAAGAAGTGTGTCTTGATATATTATAGTATTAACTTGTTCAGTTGAAAATGCTTTCTTTGGTACATTAGTTCTTCTTTTGATTGTACAAAGATCCTTTAAAAATTTAGCGTAAACTGC
Organism: Ilex paraguariensis; assembly: GCA_963454935.2. NCBI lineage: Eukaryota > Viridiplantae > Streptophyta > Magnoliopsida > Aquifoliales > Aquifoliaceae > Ilex > Ilex paraguariensis. The sequence goes on from CAUOFW020003946.1 coordinate 3,027,149, forward strand.
AACTCGTTTTATTGCATCCAACAAAGGAAGGTTAATTTTTACTTGTTTAAATAACTCAAGAATGTCAGATTGATCTTTTTCAGATGAAGGTTTCTTGACTCTTTGAGGAAAAGGTAAAGGAATAGGACATGGAGGATCTTTTTCACTTGGTGTTTCTGATTGTTTTTCAATTAAGGGTTCAGGTTCAAGTGGTTTGTTTATAGGAATTTCGTNTGCATTTGACGGGATGGTTTAGCGTCATCTTCTAGATAGATACAATGAGTACACAGCAGTGGACTTATACCTTTTATATTTGCTATTGTCCATCCAATAACGCTTTGATGATTTTTCAAAACTTTTGTTAGTTCTTTTTCTTGAATTTCAGATAATTTTGACGATATTATAACTGGATATATTTCCTTTTCTCCTAGAAAGACATATTTTAAATTGGTTGGAAGAGGTTTTAATTCTGGCTTAAAAACTTTGACATTGGATTGTACAAGTTTTGGTAACAATTCTTTGCATTGTAGATCCTTTGTGGATGTATTTTCAGATTTGGTTTCAAGTACTGATTCTAATGCCAATAATTCTTTTTCCAGAAAATTCTTTTCAAAATATATTTGACTTAATGTCTCAACACGGTTTACTTCATATGGTTCTTCTTCGTCTTCTTCTTCTTCTCTAGGTCGTTTTGTACTTTCAAAAATATTTAGTTCCAAGGTCATGTTTCCAAATGATATTTTCATGATTCCATTCCTACAATTAATCAATGCATTTCATGTAGCTAGGAATGGTTGACCTAAAATTATAGGTATATATTCAAATGAACATCCTTGACAACATGGCTCCATGTCTATAACAACAAAGTCTGCTGAAAAATAGAATTGATCAACTTGGACAATCACATCTTCCACAATTCCTCCTGGAGTTTTTATTGATCGATCTGCTAGTTGTAGTTTAACATTGGAAGGTTTTAATTCACTTAATCCTAATTGCGTATATATTGAATATGACATTAAATTGCAAGTGGATCCCAGATCTAGTAGGGCTTGGTTAATTCTATAATTTCCAATGAGACATGAGACTATAGGACTACCCGGATCCTTATACTTAAGAAGTGTGTCTTGATGTATTATAGTATTAACTTGTTCAGTTGAAAATGCTTTCTTTGGTACATTAGTTCTTCTTTTGATTGTACAAAGATCCTTTAAAAATTTAGCGTAAACTGCAACTCGTTTTATTGCATCCAACAAAGGAAGGTTAATTTTTACTTGTTTAAATAACTCAAGAATGTCAGATTGATCTTTTTCAGATGAAGGTTTCTTGACTCTTTGAGGAAAAGGTAAAGGAATAGGACATGGAGGATCTTTTTCACTTGGTGTTTCTGATTGTTTTTCAATTAAGGGTTCAGGTTCAAGTGGTTTGTTTATAGGAATTTCGTTCCGTATTTGTTTTGGAATCTTAGGTTTAATAGTTTTATCAATTTCCTTACCACTTCTCAATGTCGTGACTGCTTGTACTTGACTTGGCGAGGCTTCAGATGATACAAAATTAGTTTGATTGTGACTTTGTGGAGGTTTAGGTTGAGATGGAAACTTCCCTTTTTCTATAGTACTTAAAGACTGAGTCAACTTAGCTAGATGACTTTTAATATCTTCAATACTCTGTGAAGTTTGAGATTTAAAATCATTGAATGCTTGATTTGTTTGAGTATTAAAATTCATTTGACTCTGAATAAATTGATTCATAGTGTCTTCCAGAGTTCTTTTTTGTGGAGATAGATATGGTTGATATTGTGGTTGATTTTGTGGCTGTTGTAGACCTTGTGTTTGATTTGTAGGTTGTGTATTTTTTCAACTAAAATTCGGATGATTTCTCCATCCTAGATTGTAAGTTTCAGAATATGGATTCAAATAAGGCTTATTATTATAGGTTGGAACAGCATTTGATTGTTCAATTAAAACTTCTTTGAATGCTGGTATAGTTGGACATTCTCCAGCAGGATGTCCTGACAATGCACAAATTTCACATATTTGGTCAGTAGAGGTAACAACAGATACTTGCTTAATTTTTTTCATTTCCAAAGCCTCTAGTTTTCGAGATAAATTAGTCATTTTTGCTCTTAACTCATCATCTTCTTTTAATACATATTTTCCTCTTTCATATGTAGATGACTTATTTTCTACAATGTTTGAAGAAGTCGAGTCCCACATTTGGGAACTCTCCGAAATAGTATCGAAAAATTGAAATGCTTCTTCAGGGTTTTTATTCATAAACTCTCCTTGAGCCATCATTTCAACAAATTGTCGCATGGCAGATGGAAGTGAATCATAAAAGAAACCAACTAAGTCCAGTTTTCAAATGCATGATGTGGACAAGCTTGGAGAAGATCTTTAAATCTTTCCCAACATTGATAAAAAGTTTCTTTTTCTTTTATAGCAAAATTCATTATCTGGCGTCTTAATGCATTGGTACGATGCACAGGAAAAACTTTTTAAAAAACTTAGTTTGTAAAGCTTGCCAATTTGTGATAGAATTTGCTCTTAAAGAGTTAAGACATAGTTTAGCTTTATCTTTTAATGAGAAAGGAAAAAGTTTTAATTTAATCATTTCAGAATTATCTTGCAAAGTTCCACAGATTTCTTCAAATTCTTTCATATGAACATAGGGATTTTCAGTTTCTAAACCATGGAACTGTGGTAGTAACTGTATAGTTCCTGGTTTAATATTAATATTTGGAGCGTCTGTTGGAAAAGAAAAACATGATGGGACATTAGTTCTTGTAGGATGTAGATATTCTCTTAATGGTCGAACATTTTGAACTACTTCATGTTCTCTTTCTTCTTGTTGTCTAGGTACATTTTGTGTCATACTTAAGTTGAATGATTCTTGTGTAGATGTAGAAGAAGATGATGAAGGAGTGAATTGATTCACAGAACCTACGGATGAATGAACAGACATAAACTAAAAACAAACAAGCAAACTATAAACATATAAAACAAGTATACACCTATCTTTTTTATTTTTTTATTTTATCTTATTTTTTTATTACTATAACTCTCCGGCAACGGCACCAAAAACTTGATTTATACTTTTTAGTGGTCTGAATTATATTATATTGTACACCCAAGTATAAGTGGTCAAATTGTAGTTTTTTCGGTTTTAAGTCCAAGTATCAATCCCACAAAGAGTTCAATAATTTAGACTATAAAATATAAAAAAAAAAAATTAAAAGTGTTGTTTGAAGCAGAATATTGTTTTATAGCTTGTGGTGTGAGCTTAGTTTGATAACTAGTTTATTTAAATAAAAACAATGCGGAAATAAAGTGCAGAGATAATAAAATACGTAAATAAAACAGATTAATGACAGAAATAATAAAGTGCGTAAGTAAATGCATTAGCAACAAGAAATATAAAAAATACACTTCAGTTTAAAGGTCCCATATGCATTATATTGGTTAGATACTGGAAATGCTACCTCACAATAATTAACTCCCATGTTACTAGAAAGTCAACCGGCAGGTCTGATGTAAATAAACCATAACACAACTGCTTCTTAGGCTACGCTAGTGGTAATATATTATAACACAACTGCTTCTTAAGTTACACCAGTTATATCTATGTCAACTGATTAACCCAAGAAAACCAGAAGGACAAGCCATTCATGAGGAATACTTGAGTTATTCATTTGATCTCATGATTGCAAGTGCATATATATAAACCATAACACAGTTGCTTCTTAGGCTACACTGTTGGTAATATATTATAACACAGCTGCTTCTTAAGCTACACTGGGTATAGATGTGCCAGTTAAACAGCCTCAACGTTCCAATGGAAGTAAAGCCATACCGATAAGAACATCGTGGTTGTTAGACTGTCATAATAATTATATATAATAATAATCAACCCTAATAATCCAGAAGGACACGCCATTCATGAGGATCATTTAGGTTTGCTCCTCACATCAGTCAACTTCCTCAACATTTCGGTGCAAGCAAAGTCATGCCGATAGAAACGTTNAGGACAAGCCATTCATGAGGATCATTTAGGTTTGTACCACACATCAGTCAACTTTCTCAGCAGTTCGGTGGAAGCAAAGTCATACCAATAGAAACGCCGTGATCGTTAGACCGGTGGGTCTTATGATATACTGATGATATAATCCAAGGCACATCACCGGAATTATACACATCACTATATCACACATTAAGCATATAATACATATATAAATAAACGTATAAATAAAACATTAGCATTTCCATAATCTAAACAGTAATATACATATGTTTCCCTCACACTTGAGGGTATAAACGACTACTCACGCTTCATTGCTACAGACAAGCAAGAAGTGTGGGTAGTATTCATTACAACTAAAATAAAACTTCTTTCACAAGGAACAATTGAAACACAACCAACCTTAATATCATTCAAGACAAAAAAAGTGGCGGCAGTTCAACCATCCAAATAGAAAGATATTGCAGAAATGTAGAAATACAGAGTAACAAATGGACCAGCTTTCAAAGGCTTTTTCTTTATCTCTTTTCTTTCTCTCTTTGATGGCCGACTAGCTTTCTTGGTAGGAAGGAAATTTTCTCTTGAAATGGTATTGTAAAGGCTTGGAGTACTTGGAGTAGAATGTTTCAAGTCTCTTGAAGCATGAAGGCAAGACCCCTATTTATAGGGGAGGGTGAAATTTTGGCTAAGGAGGTGTCCTAGCCCCCTTCTCACCCTTTAGGAATGGTGATCCTTGCAGCAGAGCTAGATGTTGCGGTCTTAGGCTTCCACTTGTCGTGTTCTGGAGCTTCCATGTGTCGGGGGGTCCTAACCCCTACCTTAACCTTCCTAAAGGTTAAGCTTTGTAGTAGTGCAAGGTGTCTTCTTCTAGAGCTACCACTTGTTGCCTTTTGATTTGTCCATGATTCTTTATTACACCTTAGTCCTTCATAGTTTCAACTCTTGCAAAATTGCATTGTATTTCCCATTATTTCTGCATTTGACCCTGAAATTTACACATAAAGTATTAAAAACTTTACTTTGAACACAAACTATAATTCATAATGTTTAGCGATTTTATCTTACAAAATTGATCACTTAATTATTTTATTTACACACTAATTAGGGTTAATCAGGTATTATATATGTATTTTTTTAATCTTCTTGATAGTTATATGATATATACTTATGATTTCTTGGTTTCTTATTATTGAAACATAGTTCTGAACAAAATACATGTTTGGTTTCAAGGAAATACTTGTTCTTGAATTTTCAAAACCTTAGTTGGCTAAATACATGTTTAATTGTGAAAAATACATGAATTCTTGATGTCTAAAGTCCTATTCTTGATTAAATCATGTTTTCATTTAATACTAGTTCTTGTTCCAAGAAATTATGATTTTTGGCAAAACCCTAGAATTTTGATATCGAAATTGTGAAAGTTTTCTTAATATGATCCCTTGCATATTTTAATTCCTTTATTACTATAGTATATTGCGAATTATGCAATTTGTGGTACTTGAATTTTTAATGAAAATTGTGATTGATTAAGATTATGGTTGTTGAGAAAATTGTGGTTTCGTCTATTTTATGGTATAGGTGTGACAAACTTGAACTACCTTTGAGAGCAGTAGTAAAGTATTAGAGGTTAGTCAATCCCAGTAAGGGTGAGATGGTTGGCTAACACTTGTAGTGGATTGTTGTTTGTAAGAGCAACCATTATTATTCACGTAGGTTTGAGGCTGAGGGATGGTATGTCTTTCCTAAGAAGGATTTATCAATGTCATGGGAGACATTATACGCTCTTCCTAAAGTTGTTTGTGATGTGCTCTGCAATGAATGATTGAGATTGTGTGGTTGTGGTGTATGAACGAGGTAAAATTTTTGTGTTGATTCCTGAGAAGCAACCAACATACATGAGAATATGGAATGATACTACTAAGTTATTTATTGATTGCTTTAATATCTTGCATGTTTATTTATGTCATTGATTTATTATATTCTGTACACTTGAGATCATTACAACTATTATGCTTTTACTATCAAAAATTTATGTATGCTATTTTTCAAAAGAGATTTGCCTTCTTTATGCAAGTTAAAAACTTTGTTGGGATTTGAGAGGGATTTTCTACAGGCTTTTGCTCTCCCCATACAACACACTTACTTATTTTGGCATAGAAGAGGATATCAATGTAGATAAGCAGGTTAATTACGAGCCGTTGGAGAATTAAGATGTGGACTATGTCTTAAAGGAATAAAGTTGTATTATTTTTGGTAGAGTTTGAGAGATTTTTATGAAGCAATATTTTAACTAGTTTTTGAATTGAATTGTAAGTTAGAGAAGCTACAATGTTTTATTGATGTTAGTATTTACTCTTTGTCAAATATATTAATAGTTTATTATTTAATATTTATTGTTAGTCGCTCTAATAATTGGATAGTTTCCAAATAATAATGCCTTCTAGGGTGAATTTTTTGGTGTTATAGGTGTTCAAATTCAAGCTCTAGGTAACGCAATACATCCTTGAATGTTTTCACACTTTCATCATGCACCTTTTTTCGTGTATTTTCTTTGGTGTATTAGTGTGATTTTTGGTATATTAGTGTGTCTGTGTGTGTTATGATGTATTAGTTTTTGTTTATTTTGGTGTATTAATGTGCATGTGTACTTTTTTGTGTATTAGTGTATATTTTTTTTAGTGTAATAATTTGTGTTTTTGGATTTATTATTTTAAAGAAAACTTACGTCTAGACCTCCTAAGGTGTGTTAATGTCCGTTAGTATATCTATTAATAAATTACATTCAGACCCCTAAAATTTGATGTCTGTAACACTTAGACCCCTCAAGTTTAAAATATTACATTTAAACTAAAAATAATTCAATTAAAAGTGAAATATTAAATAATTCAAATTTTACAACTAAAATTTATATTCTGTTATGTCATTTATTGAAATCAAATCAAAAATAAGTCATAATTAGTACTGTCGATGTCAAATTTTAGACTACCTCCATGTCAGTTTGTTGGCTTTGAGCACCAGAAAAAGAAGTTGGAGTTCGGAGGGAAGCCCTAAGAAGTCGATTCTTCGATGCCTATGTCAGTAAGTGATTCAAATGTATGAACTGCATTTAGAAGGTAGGAGTGGCATACCTGTAACATCAATGAAGTTACGGGGTGTCAACTCTGACCTATTAATACGAACCCAACACGAACCAAACACGATACGATTATAAAATTGATACAATTATTAAATATGTATAATAAATGATCTAGACTAATGTTTGACATCCAGAACACATTAAATAGATTTTTTTTCGTGAGTGTTGACACAAATAACAATAACATGATACAAAAATACATGACACGCGGGTGACATGATACAACACGAATTAACACCCCTAAATGGAGCTCTATTTATAGTAGTTCCGACAATTTGAATTTGCGTAGGGATAATGATTAAAAATATAGTCAATCATAAAAAGATATGGATTAGATCCTTATCTTTATTTGCTGGTTTGATATTATCCGTGCAGTTAAATGTAGCTTATCTATGATATGTAGAATCCCATTCAAATTAGAACTCTTGACATGATGGATTGGACTTGGACTAAATGGACTTTTCACCTTAAGTCAATTTTTCCATCATCAAATATGAACATATGAAATAAATCTAATCAACAAATTTGCATGTTCCATTATATCATCTATTAATATAAAAACCAAACAAAATCTCAATTTTTTAAGGAAAAATAGTAATCAATATAAATATGTCAAAAAACTTAATTCAACACTCATTTACATATAATTATAATGTCAATTGGAATAAAATTGAAAAACTAAACAATGGGTCAAACTGTAATGGAGATAATATCTTATATCTTTAATTTGAGCTATTTGATTGTTTTATAGATTCGGTTAGTTTCGTAACTAATATGAGTCTAAGTATAATATTTCAAATTTGAGAGGTTTAAGTGTTACACGCCTATAAACTTTAAGGGATCTGGGTATAAGTTATTAATAGATATACTAACGAACATTGACGACAGGAAGTCTGGGTGTTACTTATTAATAGATATACTAATGAACATTGACGGCAAGAGTCTAAGTGTTACACGCATACAAGGACCAGGAGGTCTATATGTAATAATTTAATTATTAAGAGGTCTAATTGATTAAGTGATAAACTTCAATGTGTTTGAGTGTAATTTTTTCTTATTTTAATTATTTAATAAAAAGATAAGTATTCAATGGCTGTCCATTTGTAATCTATTTTAACTTGCTTAATTAAATTGAGTGTTATTGTTCAAATTATTAAATATTCATATTAATTAGCATAAGTATCCAAACCATTAATTTATAGGCAAAATGTGCGGAGTAAAAGGTGATGGGTAAAAATTGTTACTCCAATCGGAATGCAATCAAGTAAAATTATAAGATAATAGATTGCGAAAATTTCACTTCCAAGTAGAAGTTAAGCCAAGTTACCCAGGTCTTTCGTATTTTTAACTCCTACGCCAAGTGGTTTTAACTCTTTAACTTTTATAGACTTTTAAAAGATTGGTTTCCGAAATACTGATAAAACAAGAGGTTAACGTCTCCATTTTTACCTAATATTTTTCAATCTCCTCCACATTAAACAATGACTAGTATTGATCCCTCCATTGGTTTTCTATTGTAGAAAAAGGATAGAAATGGATCGATGGCACCCAAACCCATACCGTGAGTGACGAAATCTGATGACCAACTCACCGATCAAGCGAGCACCCCACTTGCCTCCAAAGGAACTCCTCATCAAATTCTTTTCTACGGTCTTTTGAATTCTATTTATAATAAATAGACATATAAGTCGACTTGAGGAGATTTTTGTTAAGTGCCATCTAACCGTTGAATTTGTTTTACAGACAGTTATTAGATGAATGAGGTTCAATTTTTTTTTATCTCATTTACCGCTTATTCCGCCTATAGTCATCCTAGCCACCCACTTGGAAGAGGCGCCAGACGGCATAGATTCAAATCCCTTGACTTCAAGGTACATCGGACAGAAATTTAACTACCAAATCCCACATCCAGATGAGGCCAGACTAATAGCCTTTCTTTGGGGCTTCTTATGCTGTAAAGTAGGTTATCATATGTACACTTTCTTATTCTAACACCAAGTTTGATGGACTTCGACTTCGAAAGTAGGAATTTCGAAAATGGCTTTCTTTTGGATGGTCCGGATTCACTGAAGCAATTGTATTGTTTGCTCTAATGATGACTTTTTTGATCTTATTCATGTTTCGATCGGCACAACAAATATAATTCATTCAAATTTTCTTAATTTGCTTGTCCAATAAGGGAAGCGCGGCAAAGCAGACATCATACGTAACTGCTCATTACAAATTTCAGGAATTTGAGCGAGAGCTCAGACGCAGTTAGTTTTTTACCCCTTTTTTCAATTGGTCATGCAATTAGCGGCTAGAGCACACGTCAGTGAAAATGTCAAGTGCCTGAAAAATGAAGTCTAGTATCCTGAGAACAAACTATAGTAACAACACTTCGTTAGACAGCGTGCCAACAATGTTGAAAATCTTGACAAACGATGCATGCCCGATAACTTTGACAAATTTCCTGCCAATTTTGAATGAATGGCATCTAACAAGGTCACCCGGCAATTATTGGAGATCTACAGGTCAGAAACTGTCCTGATATTCCTAAACTACAGCTACAGCAACCGTCTATTTTTAGTCCGCTTTTATTGATTTCGACAATTAATTAAAATTGTTGACATTCATAAAAAAGAAATAAAAATACTTTCTGGGAAAGTAAATAGATGGTTTGGCCTCATCATTTTTAGTCAAACTTTTTACTTTACATGTGTGACTGTTTGTTTCAACAGCAAGATTAACCGTTACACTTTAACCCATAACTTGAAGGTCACATATTATTTTTGAACAACACACAATTGAAAATAATTAAAAGAAAGAAGAAAGAAACAATATGAACCAGAATAAAACTTGACAACACTTGATAGGCAACATCCTTTCTCACCCCTTCTTAAATAAACAGACCTNTTTTGTTAAGTGCCATCTAACCGTTGAATTTGTTTTACAGACAGTTATTAGATGAATGAGGTTCAATTTTTTTTTATCTCATTTACCGCTTATTCCGCCTATAGTCATCCTAGCCACCCACTTGGAAGAGGCGCCAGACGGCATAGATTCAAATCCCTTGACTTCAAGGTACATCGGACAGAAATTTAACTACCAAATCCCACATCCAGATGAGGCCAGACTAATAGCCTTTCTTTGGGGCTTCTTATGCTGTAAAGTAGGTTATCATATGTACACTTTCTTATTCTAACACCAAGTTTGATGGACTTCGACTTCGAAAGTAGGAATTTCGAAAATGGCTTTCTTTTGGATGGTCCGGATTCACTGAAGCAATTGTATTGTTTGCTCTAATGATGACTTTTTTGATCTTATTCATGTTTCGATCGGCACAACAAATATAATTCATTCAAATTTTCTTAATTTGCTTGTCCAATAAGGGAAGCGCGGCAAAGCAGACATCATACGTAACTGCTCATTACAAATTTCAGGAATTTGAGCGAGAGCTCAGACGCAGTTAGTTTTTTACCCCTTTTTTCAATTGGTCATGCAATTAGCGGCTAGAGCACACGTCAGTGAAAATGTCAAGTGCCTGAAAAATGAAGTCTAGTATCCTGAGAACAAACTATAGTAACAACACTTCGTTAGACAGCGTGCCAACAATGTTGAAAATCTTGACAAACGATGCATGCCCGATAACTTTGACAAATTTCCTGCCAATTTTGAATGAATGGCATCTAACAAGGTCACCCGGCAATTATTGGAGATCTACAGGTCAGAAACTGTCCTGATATTCCTAAACTACAGCTACAGCAACCGTCTATTTTTAGTCCGCTTTTATTGATTTCGACAATTAATTAAAATTGTTGACATTCATAAAAAAGAAATAAAAATACTTTCTGGGAAAGTAAATAGATGGTTTGGCCTCATCATTTTTAGTCAAACTTTTTACTTTACATGTGTGACTGTTTGTTTCAACAGCAAGATTAACCGTTACACTTTAACCCATAACTTGAAGGTCACATATTATTTTTGAACAACACACAATTGAAAATAATTAAAAGAAAGAAGAAAGAAACAATATGAACCAGAATAAAACTTGACAACACTTGATAGGCAACATCCTTTCTCACCCCTTCTTAAATAAACAGACCTAAATATACATTCTCTACAAGGTCCAAGGTGCATCAGCTTTGCCAAAAAAAAAAACACTAGTTGTATGACAAGATGCATTCAACAATGACTTCTGCTGCTTCCAACTTCCACTTCGTGCTTGAATTGCAACTCCTTTAAGTAAATATATAATGTAATTCAGCCAAAAGTAGCATATGATATATCATCCAAAAGACCAATAAAGCGTGCTATTTCCCACTCTTCTGTCCAATTTCCCATCTCCCCTTGAAAAATGATAGCTTGACACATAAGAAGCAAAATCAATAGCTGAATTATTGAATGAATTTTCCTAGTCAAGAGCAGCTTTGTTTCTTCGACCAGTTATTGGGTTTGGCAAGCCATCAAAGATTGGTCTTGTAATGGCTGCAGAAGAAAGGGCCTGCAGATCAGACTTCAAATTCCACTTTGATGCTGGCCAGATGGATGAAGATGTGCTACTCTCAGAATCCTGCAAACTTGATGTACTTGATGACTTCCTCACTCCATTAAAACTCTCAGCCACAAATGAATCCCCTAAACCAATTGGAAGAGGGTTCTGCCAGCCTGCTTCAGGTTCAGCTGTGCCAATTCTGCCAGCTGCCTTCGGTCTCAAAGCCAAACCTTTACCTGTAATTGCCAAAAATCCACTGCCACTACCACCATTGTCCTCCTTCAGCAACATTTCGGGGGTGTGGGAACCAAAGTCAGTTTCAGATTTCTGGCGCCTTCTTACCAACTTCTCAATCCATTTTTCAGAGTCATCTTCTCGAGCTTCTGAAACTGACACATCATTAGCCACATCCCCATTCTCCGACATGAAACCATTTGCTAAGCTTTTAGATTTTCTATGATGACTCAGAGGTGGGTTAGAAATAGGTGACAGTTTGGCAAATAGTCCATCTTCCAAATAATGAGAACCTCCTTTCCAGTAGACAGCCATTTCACAGCCTTCAGATGTAGCTTTCTGATCTATTGGCTTAATACCATAATAGCCCTGTAAATTACTCATGGCCGGGGAGACCTTATGCTGGGGAGAACATTTCTTCAGTGACTGAAATGATTCAAAAAAATCAGAATACCTATGATTGGGCAGGGTCTGCTCAGAACTGCTTGGTCTGCAAAAATATTTATAAGTATAAGCCAGGGGTATGTGTAAATAATCACTCAACCATGACATATAGTGCAACTCATATTAAGTTGCAAAATTTAAACATTATACTAACAGAGAAGAAAGACGAGTAATTTCAAAACCAAATGACCGTTGCTTTTAAAAAACAAAAAAGTCTTGAGAAAAAAAAATCAGATTTTTTGCTAGCTTTGGTAAACTCTGTCGCACATTTATGATTTAGTGACCTCGAACAATGCCCCATAAAAACAGACACTTTAAAGCATAAGCAAGCAAGCACACTTATTGACAACCACTCGAACCTGTTAGCTAATAAATCCTCTTTTACTCCTGAAAATTCCTGTTTACAATTATATTACTGAGCCACATAGTAAAATTGGTGTTAATTTCAGATCTACTCAATTCCTGAACTTGGATATGAAGCCCACCTAAACCAAACCCTTGAACCTTAAATAAAAACTATCAAGTTTGTACTAAATGGGCAAGTCTAATAAAAGAATAGATTACGTTCTTGCCTTGGGGCATAACTCCAAACTATCCTACTGTCTGACTCCACAACACCTCATCACCTCTTCTTCCTGTTTACTATCAAGTTACTAAGCCGCACAGAGGAAAATTGGGGCTAATTTTAGATGTACTAAATTCCTAAAGTTGGACAAGAAACGCACCTAAACCAAACCCTTGAACCTTAACTAAAAAGCGTCGAGTTTGTACAAAATGGGCTAGTCTAATAACCATATCAATTGTGTACTTGCCTTCGGGCACAACTCCTCATCACCACTTCTTCCATCAGCCCCAGTATGGCACATTACAATCACAAAAAAACACCACAGTCTATGCTGCCACCGACCATCACTAGCTGCTGCCAGCTGTCCCATCACCACCCTTCCTGCATTGCTTTAGCCCTTCACCACTGCCATGTCTATCCTTGGAACACATTCACAACCACAACCAGAACGTCATCCTTGCACCACCACCATCAGCTTAGTTACACTTAGCATCACTACCACAATCCATATCTACACACGCTGCTGGCATCACCACCCTTTCACCAGCACCTCTTATGTAAGCTAAGCATCTCCATTACATATCACTTTCACTAGCACCAAACTATTGTCGTCACCACCACAAATGCTCCAAGAGATCCCAACACAAAAACCTCACACATAACATGATATTATTTTCTCGCACGGCATTTATTAAATTCAGGTGATATTTACTCAGTTTATAGCTAGTAACCTATGAAGCACGGATACAGATACGAGATATGGGTACGATATGATACGGATACGGATACGGATACGAAGATACGAAAAAATCTAAAAAAGTNACCACTCGAACCTGTTAGCTAATAAATCCTCTTTTACTCCTGAAAATTCCTGTTTACAATTATATTACTGAGCCACATAGTAAAATTGGTGTTAATTTCAGATCTACTCAATTCCTGAACTTGGATATGAAGCCCACCTAAACCAAACCCTTGAACCTTAAATAAAAACTATCAAGTTTGTACTAAATGGGCAAGTCTAATAAAAGAATAGATTACGTTCTTGCCTTGGGGCATAACTCCAAACTATCCTACTGTCTGACTCCACAACACCTCATCACCTCTTCTTCCTGTTTACTATCAAGTTACTAAGCCGCACAGAGGAAAATTGGGGCTAATTTTAGATGTACTAAATTCCTAAAGTTGGACAAGAAACGCACCTAAACCAAACCCTTGAACCTTAACTAAAAAGCGTCGAGTTTGTACAAAATGGGCTAGTCTAATAACCATATCAATTGTGTACTTGCCTTCGGGCACAACTCCTCATCACCACTTCTTCCATCAGCCCCAGTATGGCACATTACAATCACAAAAAAACACCACAGTCTATGCTGCCACCGACCATCACTAGCTGCTGCCAGCTGTCCCATCACCACCCTTCCTGCATTGCTTTAGCCCTTCACCACTGCCATGTCTATCCTTGGAACACATTCACAACCACAACCAGAACGTCATCCTTGCACCACCACCATCAGCTTAGTTACACTTAGCATCACTACCACAATCCATATCTACACACGCTGCTGGCATCACCACCCTTTCACCAGCACCTCTTATGTAAGCTAAGCATCTCCATTACATATCACTTTCACTAGCACCAAACTATTGTCGTCACCACCACAAATGCTCCAAGAGATCCCAACACAAAAACCTCACACATAACATGATATTATTTTCTCGCACGGCATTTATTAAATTCAGGTGATATTTACTCAGTTTATAGCTAGTAACCTATGAAGCACGGATACAGATACGAGATATGGGTACGATATGATACGGATACGGATACGGATACGAAGATACGAAAAAATCTAAAAAAGTAGGATATGAGTACGGTCAAGATACGGCTATAATAAAATATATTTAATATTTTTATTATTTTCAACCAACTTAATACTTATATATTTTGGTAGTTCTTTAACACAATAAAGAAAATTAGTAAATTTTTTTAGTTTCAAAGAAATATATATCGTATCACTATGATATATTCAGAAAGTGAAGTGATTAATTAAATGAATCAAAACTAATATTTATAGAGTCGGTTTATTTAGAAGTAATTTTTGTTCAGACTATAACGTAATAGATTTATTTTATACTCTTTTGACATGTAATTGTAGATAATACAGTATGAATTTTTGTTAATGTATTGTATGATATATGAATTCAAAATGAGATTTTAAAAATTCAACTCAAAAATTATATATGTTGCTTGTACACAAAAGTATCCGTGAAATATCCTAATATTTAATTATTATCGGATACATAAGAGGTGTATCCAATACGTATCCTCAAGTATCTGACGAATATCGTATCCGATACGGATACGCCGGCCTTAATGAAGTATCAATGCTTCATAGATGGTAACATAGGTTTTCATAAGTCCATGCGATAAGGCTAAATTTATGAACATTCTAAAATTGAATTTGTTATTAGACATAAGCTAATTTGTGTAGGTTAATATTGTAATTACTCTAATATTACACAGTTATAAATAAGTGAGTCTAAACCTATACACAACATATTATTCTATCTTTCTTCTGCCTCATCTCTTCTTGTCCTAATTCTTGTAACCCGAATATCGTTTTTATTAATTCAACATGGTATCAAAGCATTAATCGAGATTACACAACATCCGAAATCAAAGAAATTTTTTAAAGGGTCCTCTGTTCCTAACGTCACCAATCAGCGACCGACATCATCAATTGACGACCAGTGAACCACCAATTTTGCTCAATTTTTCATTAAGAAATTTTATGATGATTTTTGCATATTTTTTTTGGAATCGTTTGAGTTGAGTTTCCTATTTTTGAATAATTTTTTAAAAATCAAATGCTATTTTTAAGATTTATTGATTTGGGAGTTTTTCGGCTGAATTGTTGCTTGGATCTAGATCTGGGGGTGCCGGTTAGACCTATGGATGTATTTTGTGATGCCCAGCCATTATTGAGTTGTTAAAGGGATTTTTTGGCTAGTTGAAGTCCCGACAAAACTATTTAGGTATTGATCTGCTTCGATCTGATCAAATTTGCCTACAGTTGCTCTTTCTGGCTTCGACTTGCTCTAATTTGTCTTTGCCTGCACTGGGTTGGCTTTCATTGACATAGATCTGCTACAAATCTGTTCGTCTGGTCTAATTTGTGGTGTTTTTGGCCTAGGTGTTCTAAATCTGCTCCAGATCTGTTGAGTGAGTACTCTGCTTGGTTTTTTTTAGGCCCTTGTTCTCCAAATCTACTTGGTATGCTCTAAATTTGTTCATCCACCCCCACTTTTTTATTGTTTCTTAACCTCTGTGTTGGTGTTTTGAGGGCTATTCATGTGATTAAGTTGTTGTTATGGTTTAGATATCGACGTGTATTAATTTTTTTGGCCAAATTACTGATTGTGGTTGTTTGAGAATATTTTTTTGTTGGTTCTCCTTTATTGTCTAGTTATTTGTGGATTGTACAATGATGACTCCTGAGGAAGTGAAGGATACGTCGGTTGGCAATCCTATTTGACAGGTTTACTCGATAAATGATCAGGTTAGACACATTACTTCTGTGAAATTAAACGGAAATAACTATTATTCTTGGTCTCATGCCATCAAAGGTTTTTTGCGTGCTAAACAAAAAATCAAGTATTTGATTGAAAATCTTGCTCCCGAGACTAACAATGATTTTGAAGACTGATGGAGTAAGAATTCCGTGGTGATGACCTAGTTATGGCATAGTATGGAACCTAGTATAGCTTTGAATGTTCAACTTCTTGATACAACTAAAAAGATTTGGGACTCCCTTAAAGAGATGTACTCACAAGAACATAATGTGTCCCGAATCTACAAACTTTTTGAATGTATGTTTAATACCCACAAGGGAGTAAGTCTTTGACGGAGCATTAAGGTACTCTATAAGGGTTATGGGAGAAACTTCTACTTTATCAACCATTGAGTGCGAATCTAGAAGTGCAGCGTCCACAACTTGAAGTGTTTCAGGTTGCTCTATTCTTATCTAGTCTTAATTCTGACTATAGTGTGTTCAAAGACCAAATTTTGTCTAGTGAGAAACTTCCAATGGTTGCCAATACTTATTC
Source organism: Ilex paraguariensis (assembly GCA_963454935.2). Lineage (NCBI taxonomy): Eukaryota > Viridiplantae > Streptophyta > Magnoliopsida > Aquifoliales > Aquifoliaceae > Ilex > Ilex paraguariensis. Next base: position 3,044,102 of record CAUOFW020003946.1, read on the forward strand.
TTGTCTTCTACTCTATAGTGATAGTAGTCGTGGAGGCCATCATCATCTAGCCTCAGTAATCGTGGTGGTAGAGGCACCGGTCGTGGCAATCGTTCTGAGTGAAAATACTCTTTTTGTGGAGCGGCTGGACATATCAAAAATTATTATTAGGATAAACATAGAAGACTGGCCTACGCTGATCAAGTTTCTAATGATTTGACTCCTGTATCTTAGTCATCGACTAGTGGACCTTCTACATCTACATCTGGCTCTCATGAAGATCTCACCTCTTAGTTTAGTTAGCACATCCAGTAATTATTCTCACTCTCCTTATTCGCCTACTTCAGGTGTCGGTCCAGCACCTGCTGGTAATTTTACACATGTAGCTACAGAAGCCACTTCACCATCTTGGATCATTAATTCAGGAGCTAGTACCCACATGTCTAATATTTTCTCATTGTTTTCTAATTTTTGTTTTTTTAACTCTCATACTGTTTTAGCTGATGACACTTTTAGACTAGTACATGGGATTGGTGATCTACATCTTATCGAATCCATGTCATTAACATCTAGTTTATTTGTTCCTCAGTTTCCCTTTTGACAAATAAGGTGATTGGTTTGGGGCATGAGCAACATGAACTTTACTATTTAGATTCCAGAGCAATTGTTCCAGTCTTGAGTGCTACCGTGTCTCCCTTTCGGTGACATTTTTGATTCGGTTGTCCTTTATTGCAAAAGCTTCATCAAGGCATTCTTAGTTTGAGTCCTATTATGTTAGAATGTGAGGCTTGTCAATTAGGCAAGTATCACCGTAGATCTTTTCCTAGTAGTAGTACAACTAGTCAGTCTAGTCTTTTTATTATTGTTCACTTTGACATTTGGGGTCCTTTAACAATAAAAAATATTTCTTAATTTCATAATTTTGTGATTTTTGTTGATGATTATTCTCGTATGACATGGTTGTTTTTCATTGTTAAGAGTTCTAATTTTATATATTAGACATAAGGGTAGGATAATATTGTAATTATTCTAATATTACATAGTTATAAATAAGAGAGTGTAGGGCAACCTAAATTTACACACATTATTTCTCTCAATCTCTCCTTTCTCTTTCTCTTTGTTACTCTCTCTTGCTAATCCCTAATCTCAAATTTACAATTTAACTTTGTATTAGAGCATCTTTCGATCCTAAATATGTTTAGAAACACAATACCCTCTATCATGACGAAATTCTAATGAAGGATGATGTCATCAGCAACAATCATGACATCATCGAGAGCAACCACTACCCTAATTGGGATAAAACATACATGGCAACACTTTGAAATAAAAATTGGAACCTAACAAACTACTCATGAAAGAATTGAGAGCAAAAATTAAAGTTTAATCTGAAATATGGGGACAGCAGATAGAAAAATTCAATGTAAAAAAAAAAGAGAAAAAGGACATGCTATGGTTTGCTTACTGCTAAGAAAAAGAAGATGAAGAAAGAAGAAGAGCAGCAGGAGGCATACCTTCAACCAATGACGCGAGAACTTTAACCGTGCCCCTTCAGACAACGCAAGGTAACCTTTAGACGACGACGAGAGAGAGTGACAGAACGAACAAAGAGACTGAGTTTTTATTAGGGTGTGGGTTTCTCAGCAAACAACACAACGTCGTTTTACTGTTTAGTAGACACAACAACGTTATTTTGCCAAAAATCTAGGTTTTAAAAAAAAGTAATTAAATCATGAGATTCATGCAATATAAATCAAATCGTACAATTCAAGTGCGATTCAACTATAAAAACGATTATCATATAAGAAAAGAATCGTTTTATACATGTATGACACCAAATCGTACGATTCTCGATTCGAATCGTACGATTTTGATAATTATGGGGTGAAGTGTTTGTGTGAGTAGCTATTGTAGCATGTTGTGGAGGCGATGATGTTAGTTTGGTGATTTAGAAAGTGATACTCAATGAAGGTACTTTTGGTGCTGGAAATGGCTTATTATATTGCTCGACGTTCATTATCATGCATAACTCTAATAGGTTTTTATGACGCAAATTAGGCAGATGGTCATGGTGATAGATAATCTATGTATAGATATTGCATATTTGTTGGTGGTAATCTAATTACTTGGAACAGTAAGAAATAGAATTTGATTGCGTGTTCTAGTATAGAAGCCGAGTATCATGCTATGGGACATACTTGTGAGATGGGGGTCCATTCTTTACTCCGTGATATGGGCCTTGATTTGTCTTACCCTATGAATATGCATTGTGACAATCAAGCAGTTATTTGCACCGAAGTATTCTGGTATTTAATGAGTTTACCAAATACATTGAGGTGGATTGTCATTTTATTAGAGATTTTTTAATGTGAAAGGAGATCATCATTCCATTTATCAAGTCTGGCGATCAGTTGGGTGATATTCTTACTAAGTCGTTGGCTCAGTCCGCCTTTAGTAATTTATGTTTCAATCCAAGCATTTTTTATCTTTATACTCCAACTTGTCGGGGAGTATTAGAGTTTTTATGTCATATATTAGACAAACTATTTTGTGTAGGGTAATATTATAATTACTCTAATATTACACAGTTATAACTTACACAACATATTATCCATTTCTTTCTCCCATCTCTTCTCTTCTTTTCTCTATTTCTTAGAACCCTAATATCGCTTTTATTAATTCAACTAAACTCATAATTAAATGTTGACTTTTGATTGGGGTGAGGTGTATGTGTGAGTAGCGGTAGCAGCATGTTGTGGAGGCGATGATGTTAGTTTGGTGCTTTAGAAAGCGATACTTAATGAAGGTGCTTTTGTTGCAGCAGAGCTTCTAGTGATTCTAGAGCTTAAAGCCATTGCTTGGAATACTTGTTTTCGATATATTTTTGGGCTTTGATTTTTTGAAATTGACATCAATAATAAACACCCCCCACCCCCCCCCCCCCCCCCCCCCCCCCCCTTTTTTTCTTTTTCCTTCTCTCAAGACAATACCAGATGCCCTTAAGAACCAAAAATAGAGACTACTAGCACACAACTTAAAATACTTTGACGTCACCCATGCCTTTGCTTGCCTTTTGTATTTCCTTTACCTCATAATATGAATCTTAGCCTTCCCTAATGCATTTACAGATAATTGTCCTTCTAGACAATATATCTATTGCAATGAAATTCTAAATCTCACACTGCCCCCAAACAATGCTAGTGCAAAAGGAATCATCATGCTTCATATCATGAGGTAGTATATGATTATAAACTATTTTTCTCTACTTTCATATTTTTAATGTATTTTCCAAATGAACTTCTTTTCTTTAAAAAAGAAAAAATAAACCTCATTATTAACTAACTCTATAGCAACAAGCAGCGTTTAGATGTTTAATTAACCGTGGAAATTATTAACCAAACAAGATAAGGTTTAACTCAATGTTACTTGAATCTTAGGTCGCTTTAGTACGTGATACGGGTGCGGGAATGCGGTACAATGAGGGTAGGCTTAACTAGTATGGTATTTTGGGTCGTAATTCGTTTTAGAATTCTTATCTAGATCGTTTTTACCAATATACAAAATTATATATCATAGAACATTCATAAACATTAAACCAATTACCATTTATCTTGTACTTGTACTTGATTTCAATTATCTAAAATAATATATAATGATAAATCTATATGCACGTAGTTAATTAATATGTATTTTATATTTGTGCTACATGTACAATTCAGAATCGTACATTTTAGTGATCTGAATCGCGAACCCACTCTATTTAGGATCGATGTACCCAGATTGTGGATCGTCAGGGATTTAGTGAATTCTTATCACTCTGGATTAACGATTAGATAAGTATGGAAAAATATTCAATTCAGATATCATCAAACTTGTTTTCGATAAAGTAGCTTTGATAAGGATAGTGTATTGTAGCCGGTATGAATGTTATCAGTGCTGCTAATTAACATATGCAAAGCAAATCAAAGAAAAAGTTTAACCAATAGGACAAACACAGGCATATATCGTTCAAGTTGGCTCTTTCTGGATTGATGAACTAGATCAAGTAGTATAGGATTTGGAAATTGTGAATGTGCGATGGCGTAGCCATTTGGTTGGTTGGACCAATACAATCGACTTTGAAAGTCTAGGCGAAAGACTAGGAATTTTTTGTGTAAAGGAAAATAAAATTGGTAGTTTTATTATTATTATTATTTGATTTATAAGTATTTGTTTGACTAGGAGTAGTAATTAAAATTTGATTAGTAAATTATTATAAAGTTTTAGTAGGATAGAGATTTGAGAGTTTGATTATGAAACTCTTTTAGTATTCTAGTAGGNCCCCCCCCCCCCCCCCCCCCCCCTTTTTTTCTTTTTCCTTCTCTCAAGACAATACCAGATGCCCTTAAGAACCAAAAATAGAGACTACTAGCACACAACTTAAAATACTTTGACGTCACCCATGCCTTTGCTTGCCTTTTGTATTTCCTTTACCTCATAATATGAATCTTAGCCTTCCCTAATGCATTTACAGATAATTGTCCTTCTAGACAATATATCTATTGCAATGAAATTCTAAATCTCACACTGCCCCCAAACAATGCTAGTGCAAAAGGAATCATCATGCTTCATATCATGAGGTAGTATATGATTATAAACTATTTTTCTCTACTTTCATATTTTTAATGTATTTTCCAAATGAACTTCTTTTCTTTAAAAAAGAAAAAATAAACCTCATTATTAACTAACTCTATAGCAACAAGCAGCGTTTAGATGTTTAATTAACCGTGGAAATTATTAACCAAACAAGATAAGGTTTAACTCAATGTTACTTGAATCTTAGGTCGCTTTAGTACGTGATACGGGTGCGGGAATGCGGTACAATGAGGGTAGGCTTAACTAGTATGGTATTTTGGGTCGTAATTCGTTTTAGAATTCTTATCTAGATCGTTTTTACCAATATACAAAATTATATATCATAGAACATTCATAAACATTAAACCAATTACCATTTATCTTGTACTTGTACTTGATTTCAATTATCTAAAATAATATATAATGATAAATCTATATGCACGTAGTTAATTAATATGTATTTTATATTTGTGCTACATGTACAATTCAGAATCGTACATTTTAGTGATCTGAATCGCGAACCCACTCTATTTAGGATCGATGTACCCAGATTGTGGATCGTCAGGGATTTAGTGAATTCTTATCACTCTGGATTAACGATTAGATAAGTATGGAAAAATATTCAATTCAGATATCATCAAACTTGTTTTCGATAAAGTAGCTTTGATAAGGATAGTGTATTGTAGCCGGTATGAATGTTATCAGTGCTGCTAATTAACATATGCAAAGCAAATCAAAGAAAAAGTTTAACCAATAGGACAAACACAGGCATATATCGTTCAAGTTGGCTCTTTCTGGATTGATGAACTAGATCAAGTAGTATAGGATTTGGAAATTGTGAATGTGCGATGGCGTAGCCATTTGGTTGGTTGGACCAATACAATCGACTTTGAAAGTCTAGGCGAAAGACTAGGAATTTTTTGTGTAAAGGAAAATAAAATTGGTAGTTTTATTATTATTATTATTTGATTTATAAGTATTTGTTTGACTAGGAGTAGTAATTAAAATTTGATTAGTAAATTATTATAAAGTTTTAGTAGGATAGAGATTTGAGAGTTTGATTATGAAACTCTTTTAGTATTCTAGTAGGAAAGTAGTTTTTATTTTAATAGGGGACTTGGCCCATAAATAATGGTGTAATCCCAACTATTTTTATTAGAGAGAGTGATATAATAAAAAGTGATTCTCCGTAGAGAATTTGTGTGTTTCTTCACTGATTCCTTGCGAGGATGAGGTAATCCCCTTCCACCCCCTCTTGTTTCTTCTTCTCTTTCTATTATGTGATTTCTAGTCCTTCCCATCCTACATCAGTTTAGTATCAGAGCAAAGCTTCGATCTATTAGTTTCTTGTTGTTGGAGTTATAGCAGCTTAATTCATTAGGGTTTATTAAAATTTTTCTTTTTTTACCTTTTTATCCTTATTGTAACTTTTATTGGCTATATATATACGGGGCTTCTACACTGAGTTTGTATTCCTTTTTCACTCACATTTATTCCAAGTTGGCATCAAAGCCATACCCTATCTCTAACCCTAACCTTCTCCATCATCCTCCACTTTCAGCACTCATATTCAGCCGCGGCAGCAAACCAACGACAACCACCTTTGGCCTTCACAGCCACTCAGCCAAACCAATCCAAGCAAGCAAACCCCAATATGCCTCTGCCCAGCAAACATTAGACCCACACCTAGACAATGCACACCGACATATACTCTTCCCTCAATCTGACCAAGCACTGACATATACAAACTAAACAGCACCGACATATATAGGCACGGACATATACACCAACCAAACCCAACCAGTACACCAAACAGCTAGCACCAAGTCTGCCAAACACAACCCAGACCATCAAACCCACAAACCTACACTAGTAACCCAAACAACCCAGACCAGAACCCAGACCCACACTCCACCGACTGCCTCTTCATTATACTAGCAACAGACCCAGCCCATTAAATATATACCAAAGCAGCCCACTGTCCAACCAAAACTTCATACAGCCCACAACCCAGCAAACCCAAAAATAGCAACCAGCGACCTAGCCTATCTAGCCCACTCATCAGCCTACAGATGGGTCACTACTCAGCCCACTCTTCAGCCCATTGTTGGGTCTCATTTTTTTGTTGTAACTTCGTCATTCGCACTCTGTCACAGTGCTATCAGGTTGCAGTATCTAGTACTGTTTTAAGAGGGGTTGAATCTTCTTCTCTGTTGTTCTACTCTTGATGTAATAGGTCATTTATTTATATTTATTAGATTTCTGGGTATCGTGACCTGATTATTTGAGAGCTTTCTGAACCTTCTTTATCTGTCGCTATTGCTCGACTAGAGATATATTGTTCTCCCTTACTTTATCCCTCTATTTATCTTAGAGTTATTTTTTTGTCACGGGTGCCCTAACATTGTTGTTGATATGGCTACTACTGAAGAGCTTGAGACCCCTACTGTTGACACCTCTACCGTTGAGACCTCTATTAATACTTCTACTTTTATGTTTGACCAATATACAGTACCTACTAACACAGTTGCATTACCAGCACTGTTGAGTATGATCTCCTAGAAAGTTATGGCATGGTTGTTCAATGGCCATAACTTCGCTGAGTGGTCTCGCTCACTCCAGTTCTTAGGCCGTGTAGGGAAGCTTGATTGTCTGACAAGATCTCACACAAAGTCAGTTGATGCCGACCCTGGATATTCTGCATGGTTCTCTTAGAACTGCGCCATTCTTGAATGGTTATTTGGCTTGATGGAGCCATCTGTTTGCAAGAGTCACTAGTTTCATAACATTGTTCCGAAGCTATGGAGCGCATTATTAAAGATGTATTCCCAGTCAGGATAGAGAGTTCGTCTTTATGAGCTTTCACATGAGCTCTCATATGCTCGACAGGGGAGATATGATTATTCGGGATTATTATGGCTATTCGACCCAGCACTGGCTGGAGTACGAGACTCTATGTCCTCTTGTTGCTATTCCGAGGATAGAACCCGAGGGAGCAACATTCTTAAATACTCAACAGCAGGAGGATAGGATTCACAAGTTCTTTATGGGGCTTTGTGATGAGTTTGAGGGACCTCGTTCCCAAATCTTGTCAATGCTGAGCCTTCCGTCCCTTTATGAGGTGTATGCGATGATTGAGCAACATGAGCGTCGTGTCTGTATTGCATCACTCCCAGTTGTGACCTTGACTCCTCAGGCCGACCAAATGGCCCTTGCAGCTACTGCAGGGTCTTGTTCAGGACCCTCAGCAAAGAGGTGGACAGCGCTCGGACCAATGTCGTCAGGGTGCCCCAAATCAGCGTAGACAAGGGGATTCTCGTCAGTGTGATTATTGTAGCCGACCAAGACATCTCAAGGCTGCTTGTTGAAAGCTCCATCCGGAGCTTAAGCCGCCTCCTTGTAGCCGTACTGCTGCCATTGCTGAAGCACCACCACCTACAACCGTTGCTTCTGCTACTACTATTGCTACTGCTGATCCTTGACAGAGTGATATGGATGTTGTCACTTCTCGCTTGGATATACTTATGTCCGCTCTGACTTCTCAGAGTCCAATTACTGCTGCTATCACCACTACTGGTATACCTCGTGTCTTTCATGCTTGTGCTAGTCCGTCTCTTCGTTGGATGTTGGACTCGGGTGCGAATGGTCACATGACAGGTGAGGCCTCTTACTTCACCACTTTTGACAAACAGTTACATGCACAGGTTCAGCTAACAGATGGGATATATGCCCCTATTATTAGTAGGGGTACAATACACCTCCCAAATGACTTTACATTACGTTTAATTTTTCTTGTGCCAAAGTTAGCCATAAATCTATTATCTGTACATCAGTTAGCCAGAGATTTTCACTGTGCGGTTGTGTTCTTATCTGATTCGTGTTATTTGCAAGACCTGAGTACCAGGAGAATTATTATGAGGGGACATGAGAGAGATGGACCGTATTATCTAGGCGATCCATCTCTAGTTTCACCAGTTCCTCTACCTAAATCACCTTCACCTGCTTTGTCTTTATCTATTCTGAACTTACATGCTAGTATTTTACCTAGTAGTTGTCGTTATAATTTTTCGTCACAAACTGTTAAGTTGTGACATGACCGTTTTGGGTATACAAATTTTAAATATTTATGTATGTTGTTTCTTGCTTTGAGCAATGATTGTGTTAGTGGTAAACTTGACTGTGTTATATGTTCCCTATCGAAACATGTTAGAACTAGTTATGTTCCTTGCATGCACCAGTCATCCAAGCCATTTGACCTAATACACTTTGAAATTTGGAGACTCTTTCCTATTACTGCTTTGTCAGGGGCTCGATACTATATAATATTTATAGATGACCATACCCGTTGTACTTGGGTCTACCTTTTACATAGGAAGTCCGATGTACTCCCTATAATCACTCAGTTTCTCCAGATGATTAAGACATAATTCGATGTCATTATTCGTACCTTTTGTTCGGATAATGCCAAAGAATGTGTCTGATACCTTAGTGTCTCACCTTTCTTCTCAGGGTATTTTCAACAACTCACTTGTCCATATATTCCTGAGTAAAATGGCGTTGCTAAAAGGAAAAATAGGTCTTTGATAGAGATAGTACGTTGTATGCTTAAAGGCATGGAAGTACCAAAATCTTATTAGCATTTTGCTGTTTTGACTTCTACCTTTTCTGTGCAATCGTACACCGAGTCGTATTCTTCAGCATATGGCTCCCTTACAGGTCTTGCTCCCTGAGCGAACACTTTTTCTGGTCCTCGTGTTTTTAGATACACATGATTTGTTCAAGATCGGTCTCCCACTCGCCATAAGTTTGATGATAAAGCAATTCGTTGTGTCTTTGTGGGCTATTGTCATCAGTCTAAGGGGTATCGGTGTTATGATCCTATTAGGCATCGTATGTATCACAGTCTAGATGTTACCTTTCTTGAGTATATTACTTATTTTTCTTCCAGTCCTGTGTCTGCCCCTCCAGTTGATGATACTCCCTTTGATTTTCCATTACCACAAGAGCCAGAGCCATTGCACTATTACTACAGAGTCATTCATCTCTCCTCCTCCAAAGCCACTCATCCCCTGTCAGTATAGAGTCACCAGTCTCTCTTCCTTTACAGGATTATGTTCGTCGTCCTCACTCTCATTCCCCTGCTGATGTCCCCTCTATCTCAGGCGATGCAGGTAATACTTCTTAATTCGTTGAGCATATTGATACACTTGTTGTTAGTACTAATGAGATTGCAAGTACTGAGCCAGTTACTTTACCTGATGAGACATTGTCAGTGGAGGATGATGATTTAGGACATCGTTTTCCGTGACGTGATCATTGTGCAGTTGTTTGTTATAATTGGACTGCCAGGATTTTATATCCAATCACTGCTTATGTTTCTTATGATGATCTGTCTCCTACATTTCGAGCTTATAGTATGGCCTTATCAGATACGCCGATTCCTCGCTCTGTTGCAGAGGCTATGCAGGAGTCCCACTAGATTCTTGCCATGCAGACGGAGATGGACGCTCTTCAGCATAATCATACGTAGGATCTTGAATCTTTACCTTCAGGAGTGAAGCCTATTGGTTGTTGCTGAGTTTACACCCTGAAATTTCTTACGGATGATACTATTGATCGTCACAAGGCTAAGCTTGTGGCAAAGGGCTTTACTCAGGTACCAGGTCGTGATTTTAGTGCTACCTTTGCCCCTGTGGCAAAATTGACTACTGTTCGATTAATTATTTTTCTGGCTGCGAAGTACTCTTGGCTTTTTCATTAGTTGGATATGAAGAATGCATTTCTTCATAGTGATCTGAATGAGATTATTTATATGCATGCACCACCAGACTTTCGTGGTGAGGGGAAGTATGTTGGAAAGGTATGTCGACTGCGAAAGTCTCTTTATAGATTGAAACAGTCACCACGAGCCTGGTTCTCTCGCTTTAGTGATGTAGTTGTACATTTAGGGTTTCACCAGATGTCATTCTGATCATACCTGCTTCATTCGACAGAATGCTTCTAGACTGTGTCATTTTTTTGGTATATGTTGATGATATTATTATTATTGGAGATGATGTTTCTGGGACTGCGCAGGTCAAGGTAGACCTTGGGAAGACCTTCAATGTAAAGAACATTAGATTTTGCGATACTTTCTTGGGATTGAGGTTACCCGTAGCAGTAGGGATGTTCTTTCTCAAAGAAAGTATGTTCTAGATCTTCTCTCAGACACTGGGATGCTAGGGTGCAAACCGACATCATCACCCATAATTCTAAACCTGAAACTTACTATTAAAGGTGAGGAGTTGAGAGATCCGACTGTCTTCAAAGGTTGGCTAGTAGATTTATCTACCTAGCTAACACTAGGCTAAAAATTTCATTCGCTGTCAACTGAGTTAGTCAGTTCATGCACAGACCATATCAACCTCATCTTGATGTAGTTTATCATATTTTTCGGTACCTCAAGTCTTATCCTGGACTTGGGTTGTTCTATGCATCAGGATCTCAGACTGGTTCTCTAGCCTGTTATTCAAATTCATATTATGGGGGAGCCTGTGACAGTCGATTTACTACGGACTTCTATGCTTTTCGAGAGACTCATCTTATCTTTTAGAAGATCAAGAAACAGTCAGTTGTCTCCCGCTCGTCAATAGAGGCAGAGTATCGGACATTAGCACTTGACACATGTGAGATTATCTAGTTACGATTAATTCTTGGCGAGTTGGGATTTCCAGTAACTTCTTCATCGATATTATATTGTGATAATCAATCTGCTATTTAGCTCGCTTCTGACTCTATATTACACGAGAGGACAAAGCATATAGAGATTGATGTTCACTTCCTTTGGAAAAAGGTTAGCAGTGGTATTTTCACTCCATCGTTTGTGGGGACCAGTGATCAGGTTGCGGATATTTTCACCAAACCTGTCACTACATCCATTCTTCAGGACTCCGTAGTCAAGCTTGACTTAGTTGACATTTTTGCGCTTAACTTGAAAGGGAGTGTTGGAGTTATAACAGCCTACTTTATTAGGGTTTATTAAAAAAATTTCGTTTTTACCTTTTTATCCTTATTGTAACTTTCATTGGCTATATATATAAAAGGGCTCTACACTTAGTTTGTATCCTTTTTTTCACTCACATTTATTCCAAGTCTTGTTAAGTTACTATTCACCATTGCTAGAAAAACAACACAACAATTATCATTTTTGTTCACACCAGATTCTTTGTCGTCGTAAGACTTCAATCTTTTGCATCGTCGTCAATCAGGTTGGTTGCCATTGCCGTTACTATTCCTTATCTCACTTTTGGCTCTTTTTGTTTTGGCTGAATTTTGGAAAAACAAAAAATCTCATCTTTGAACTAGTACCCAAAAATCAAACACCGTCTAGCCCAAAAAAAAAAAAAGTATATATATATATATATATAGCTCACAACAGTGACCCAAGCCAAGATTAAATTCTACCCAACCAAAAAAAAAAAAAAAAATAGCCTAATATCATAATTAACCCATCTGATCTAACCACCTAGTAAACCACCTCATCTCTGAAATTATACAAACACCCCCAAACCTTCCTGAAATTACAAATTTTATCCCAAAAGTTTCAAAAATTACACTTTCACTAGCCAAATGTTTAAGAAATTAAACTTTGGCCCCAAAAAGTTTTTAAAATTACGTTTTGGCCCCTAAAGTTTTGGAAATTACAGTTTGACCCCAAAAGTTTTTTAAATTACAGATTGAACTCAAAATTTTCAAAAAAAAAAAAATCCTTAAAACTCTTTTCCAATGAATATGGTTTCCAACGCTGAATTAAATGCTAAAGTGGAGGCTTTATCCCAAGCACAAGTTGATTCACAAAAAACCATGAATGAGAAGATGGATTCACTAGAGGCATCCATAACATCACTAAAGAAGATGATGGAAGTTTATCTGTTAGAGAAGAAGGGTAAAGAAATTGAGAAAAACGCCTATAATACACCCTCATCTTCAGTCATCAATCCTCCATCGATACTTGCACAAGCTCTTCCACCACGAGCTCAAGTTCAAGAATAACCCAGATTATTTAATGTTGATAAAGGGGTTAAGCTAGAAATTGGAGATTTTCAAGGGGATAATAATCCCGAGACATTCCTTGATTGGTTGCATAGCCTTGAAAGCTTTTTCAGATGACATCGTTTGATTGATGAGAGGAAGTTATTTTTTGCAGAATCTAAGTTAAAGGGTGTAGCAAGGCTTTGGTGCGTAAAGTACCAACAAACTCACTTTGATAGACATGGAATGATATGAAGACTGCTATGACCCACTACTTTGTGGCTGCTAATTATAAGCAACGAGCTCATCTACAATTTACATAATTGAATCAAGAGAATGTGTCTATCAAGGAGTACACAAGAAAGTTCTATAGCTTGGCCACCCGATTAGAGTTCTCATGGATTGAGAATGTGATGATTGTCATGTATAGGCAAGGTCTCAATTCACAAATTTCTACTGGTTTAGCTACAAGTAGACTTTACACTATGGCAGATGCAATTCAGGTTGCCTATCAAATGGAAGATAAGTTGAAAAGAGATGTTATATAAAATCTTATATGGCACCTCCAACTCGGATCGAGAGAACTGTCATAAATGCAAGTCAAGGTAAGTCCACCAATAAATCCCAAGAGAATAATTTTACTCCAAATAAATCATCTCGAACTAGTGCTAATTCTTCTTTTCAAGGGAGTACTAATTCTAAGACGAAGTGTTTTAACTGTCATGGTTTTGGTCATCTCTTTTCAATGCCTTTCAAAATCTGTTGTTGAGGTTTAAAAGGAAAATTTCAAGGTGCATAATGATTCTGATGAGCTAGAATTTGAAACAGAGATAGTAGAATCTCTTGATGTGGGTGAGGTTAATTTTGATGATTTAGATGATCATTTTGCGGGTGTTTTCTGTCCTCTATATATTGCTAATAAAAAAGTTGCTAATTGTGAATTTATTCATTGAGGAAAAATCTTTTCGACAAGAGTTTGTTATGAAGGACGGGTATACTTATTAATAAATGATACGAGAAGTTGCACAAATGTGATAGCAGAAAAGGTCATGAAGAAACTAAATTTGAAAGTTGAACCACATTTGGAACCATATCATGCGGCGTGGATTACTAATACGAAGTTGAAAGTTGATAACAAATGTCCAATTACATTCACCATTGGAAGCTATAAGGAGACCGTTATGTGTGATGTGTTGCCTCTCAAGCTGTCATATACTTATTAAGGCGCACTTGGATATGGAATCGTGATGCACAACATGCAGGGCGTGCTAATACTTATTCTTTTGCAATTAGAAGAAAGAATTATACTCTTACTTGTGCTACTGATGTGCGTACACTACAATTAAAAAAGAGTTTGTTATTGATTCAGAGAGCTTTTCTATCAGATGGTATTCTTGGCCCTTCTCCTTACTCGCCGGAGTCAAGTTCTTTTCAAAGGGGGAGAATTGATAGCACAACTATTAGTTGGTTGGACCAATATAATCGACTTTGGAAGCCCAGGCGAAAGATTAGGAATTTTTTATCTGGTAGTTTTATTATTATTATTATGTGATTTATGAGTATTTATTTGACTAGGAGTAGTAATTAAAATTTAATTAGGAAATTATTACAGAACTTTAGTAGGATAGGGATTGGAGAGTTTGATTATGAAACTCTTTTAGTATTTTAGTAGGAAAGTAGTTTTTATTTTAGTAGGGGACTTGACCTATAAATAATGGTATAATCTCAACTATTTTTATTAGAGAGAGTGATACAATAAAAAGTGATTCTCCATGGAGAATTTGTGTGTTTCTTCACCGATTCCTTTCGAGAATGAAATAAACCCCTTCCACCCCCTCTCATTTCTTCTTCTCTTTCTATTATGTGATTTCTAATCCTTCTCATCCTACATCAATGTGTTCCCACATTATTATAGAAGCAAGCTTCAAGTATTGATACCAATAACTACACAAAAACAAGGAAAGCAAGATGGCAAAAGCATCACTCCCAGAAACAGCCACTAATTAGCAATTAACAATCTATATAACTAAGCTCACAGCAGACAATGACATGGGACCAGATCAGGTAGCAAGGCAACATTTTATACATCCATCTTCAAAAAGTGAACAGCTATAAGACATGGCACACTGATTCACGTTACATGCAGCATACACCATAGGGATAAACTTCAGGGGATTCATGAAATTACAAGGAAATGAGATAGTCATTGTGTGCCGCACAACAAAAAACGAAAAATGAAGCAAAGGCCAATAATACATGTGATGTATCAATACCTTTGAGCATCAAAAGCATTTGACAAGCTGGGAGATGGAGGATGCCTCCCTGGTAGAGGTATGTGAAGCGTCTTTAAAGCAAACATTTGGAGATCTGTCACCAGGCCATTTATCCTCTTAATGTCAGCCACCTAACATATCATACACCAGTACATGAGTGGGGGGTTATGGCACCATTTAAACAATGTATGACGTATTTAGCCGAAAACTGGAATGCTTTCCGTGAAATCAACACAGCTCTCCATGATCCATCCCTTTTGCATGCGTGTAAAACAAAGGCTTCAGCATATTACTGTGTATTTTATGTTAAGCTTATAGCTTTTTTGATTTCCCTTTTTTCTTTTCTTTTCCATTTTGAGGACTCCTTGTTCTCTCTTGTACTTTTATTTGGCTTTAATAAAATTCTTATGTTGCCTGTCAAAAAAATAAAATAAAATGGAAACCAGTGCACTCATTTGGCACCTGTGAAAACATTTGTTAAATTGCAATAGTTTTAGGAAAATTTATGAATAGGTCCAACTTTCCCCTTTCAAGTAATGTAAGGTTTTCTCGATAAATTTAAGTCCTACTTTAGATTATTTGCCGGAAATCATTTTTTTAGTTGCAAATGACCAAAAAATTTTATCGTGAGACTTATTGCAAATTTGCACTTTCTCAGCGGAATACCAACTATACAGATTATTGGCCCTAACTTCACAATCCATTGCAATGTATGCAAAGTCACATCAGCAGATAGCTTCACTACTGACACGTTTGTAACCAAAATCTGAGGGCGCAGAAGACTTACTTTTTCAGCAGAATTTTAGAAAGTTCTAATTTTATTACAGTTAATATAATGTGTTAACACAAATTTGGATAGAACTCAGGTATTTGAAAGGGACATATTGGACTTAATGGTAATTTCATCATACTTCTATCCTTCGAATACAATGAAGAAAAAATTTTGGAGATTGCAGAAGTTTACCTCAACACCGTATTTGATAGCAACACCGGCAAGTGTATCAAATTTGGAGACTGTGTGTTCAATATAACTCACCCCACCAACAGGCCCAGCACCGAGCATCCCGCAATCACCGACCATTCCATTACCACCTCCACCGTTGGGCAATGGAGGAGTCGAACAAGAAAACTGAAACAGCTTCGATGACGATGATGTAGATGAAGCCATCCCCAGATTCAATACAATTCGGTCCAACCAAATCCTTAACGCAATTCCACCGAAATATCTGTATATCCGTGCATTGCTTCGCTCGATCTGAGATAGCTATTAGAGAAAAAGATACATTATTGGTCGGTTACATACGCATACACAGACCCCAAACCGTTTGGATCTGGTGGAGACGTCGTTGATCTCTCTCTCTCTCTCTCCTTCCGGGAAGAGAGGTTGAGGTGGCTACCTGTTATTTTTATCAAAATGGAGGACCGGAATGGAACGGAACAAATGGAGAATGATCACGTTTGTGCTGACAGAAAACAGGCCCTTCAATTCAATTAAGGAATTTAAATCCTAAATAAAAAAAATTAGGGTAAATTTGTCATTATCCACGCATCGCTTGGGTCCAAAACACAAATATGAGTTCAGAACTTTTTACTTCAAGCTGTTTAGATTTTAGGCAAAATTGGCAGCATTCGAAAAATTAACCAGATTTACTTTTTTTTATCAAAAATATATATATTTTTTATTTTCAAAAAGAATCGACACAAACTACGTGTAGAATAGTAATGCAACAGTAATCTATATTTATATTCATACTACTATATGAAAAAATTTTAATTTTTAATTTTATCATTAATTACTATAATAAAGTCAATTATACTCACCTATATACTTTTATCTAATTTTTATTTGTATACATATTTGACTTTCAACTTATTTTAGGCTCTACTATAAGTATTTCTAAATTTTTTAAAAATCATTTATTAGTAGTATAGTTACATACAATTATCATATTTATTGAAGAAGTAAATTGTTAAATTATTAAACACACGTAGTTATCAGGTTAAATTTTACGATCAAATATATGTCTACTTTTTGGTATGCAATAATATAATAATATTATAAGCGATATAACCAACCTATTTAACAAAATAAAAATTAATAATTTTATAATATAATTAGATGTGTAAATGCCTAAAGAGGATGAAGAAATACCTAAATAAAAGACAAATTAGTTACTCAAAAATTTATAGAATAAATTAATAATTAAATTTAGTAATAATTGAAATATAGATTAATTATTCATCACCTAATTTATTATTTAAATCAATTACACATATAATTCACGTTTTTTATAAAAAATAATACTATTTAAATCAATTACGCGATTACGCACGTCGTACATTGCAAAAATTTTCGAATCGATCATGATATTAGTGATGCTTCATTTAGGAATGAAATAATATGCTAATAGCCCACATCCAGAAAGTTTTTTTTTGGTATAATCTTGATTCTTTTCTCTATTACGAATAAACTCATAATTCTACTCTCTTCCTCTTGCTAGATCTAATGTATCATTCTATCCTTCTCTTTTTTGGCGTAACTCATTCTTATTATGTCATCTCTCCTCTTTTTTGACCTTAAATAAACTGTGACGTTAATATTAACTTAAAAGTGAGAATACTACTAAAAATTGTATTTTAGTAAAACGAACCATGATGAAGTGAAGCATAGACTTTTAAATCATTATAATTTATTTTTTTATTTATTTTTGACCTCAACTATAGAAGGCAGGTTAATAGTTTTGCTCCAAACAATTTTCTATAGAAGTGTAATCTGCCAATTAATTAGCCAGATAAGTAGTATATATAGTTACCATGATTTTTCTGTTCTTTTATTTCTTTAATGAAATTATAATTTTCCACGATACAATTGAATGAGTAATATTTTTAATGCCATGTGTATTTCTTAATTATAAAATTCAAAAATATTCAAAATATTAATTTAGTTGTTTAGAGATAATAATAACATACAATATACTTAGTTATGTATCTAAATATCTTAGTAGATAGATATGTATATAAATATAAATACATACACACACCATATATGATTTTAAAAAGGCAGAGGAAAGAAATATTTGAGTTCAATTGTACCCGACACTTAAAATGGGGTTGCGGATTCTTGTGACGCTTTGAGGTTAAAGGTGAGAGAGATGCCTCAGTACTAGTAAATGGATGGCATAAAATTTAATGATTCAGGCTGGACCAAAGTTGTAACCCTATAAATTTAACAAAAAAAAAAAGTAACCCTATAATTCTATCATATAGTGCAAGGACCGCAAGGACCAAACCTCTAACCCTATATCTATTTGTGCAAGATCTAGTAATCTCTAGTTTAGGGGGCAAGGATTACGGGGCAGAGGTAATATCGCTTGAACTATATTCTAGAAGGCTGACGAGAAATAACATAACTACAATATGGCAAATTTTTTGAGATATTGCTAATGATATTCACTAAAGGGGCATAAAACAATTACACATGATTAAGCCAGTTAATGAAGTCATATGTCCCAAAATACATGACACAAAGCACATGTGAAGGACACATTAGGAATTAGTCTTTATTCAAGCTCGGTCCAATGAAAACTAGGGGCTCTAAGCGAAAGTGTTAAATGGGCCTTGTCAAACTTTATTAAATAATATAAACATAATATGTGATTAAAATTTTATTTAAAAATTATTTTTCTCACTTTTTGTGATGCATAATTAGTAATCGAATTTTTATATTTGAGTTTTGCTAGTATATTTTTTTCAATTGATAATATGGCTAATCTATTCAATGTTTCTTATGACATAGTTGATTGGATAGGATTTTATTACTTTTAATTTTTAAAAAAAAAATTATGCAAAAGCCACTGTTATGACTATCGTCAATAATATTCTATAAGAAATAAATGCATTTGGATTGCCAATAATATTTAAAACTAAAAATTCTTGTGAACAAAATATATTTTAAAATAACAAATAATTATACTAAGAGAACAAATCTAATTTGTTATAAAAGTCAATAAGAATTAAACATATAAGGGTTGAATTGACAATTTGTTTGTCTTACAAGTCATTTACTACTTCAAACCTTCACAATAAAAAAATAATAATTGCACTAAATTAATTCAATCAATAAAATATTAAAAACAATTGCTAATCAAACAAATATATACCTTTTCAATTTAATCTAGGTCGTAGGAGAGAGAGAGATATAGAATTACGCAATACTATATGAATTACAATACTTTTTTTACTTGGGTGGAGAGAGAGAATAGTTTACTTGGGTGGAGAGAGAGAGACGGTAAAGAGAGAGAAAGAGAGAAAGAGTCTAGTAGTGCATAGCGATTTGGCACCATTAATAAAGAGAAAGGAGGGTAGACAGTAGACTTTTAGGCTTTAATCGTGGAAAAATGATTTTTGCATTTATTAAAACTTCCAAGTCTTCTAACCTTTGCAAAAAGTGAGAGATGTGAGTTGGGTCCTTGTTTTAGTCTGGGCCTTTTAAGAATTTTCATAAAATTGGGCCTTTTAAACCAAAATTTTTTGGGCCAATTTAAATTACACTTAAAGCCTTCATTATTATTTGGGGGGGCCTTTTTCTTTGGAGCCCCAAACAACTGCTTAAGTGGCCTTCATATTGGGCCAGACCCCTATCTATATTGCAATAATCCGAGCAAATGATTAAAGTGTTCAGCTGACCAAACTGAAAATAAGGCCGACCCAAACTCGCCAGTAGTCTTTCGTATAGAGATCCTTCAGTGAATGAGATAACTAGGCTATCCAGAGAAATAAGGGGTGGAGTTGAATTGATACGAACGTTGCCTAAATCAAAGGTGAATGTTATCAGCGCGCCCTAACAAATAGGAAAACAAGAAAAGAGGTTTCAAATAAATCTTAGCATCTAAAGAGTCAAGCTGAAAGTTAGGTGTGCCACCTAGTATAGCCAATAGCGGAAAATCTTGGCAGAAAAATTGCCGCACAATGCTATAAATATCTGGTGATGCTTGAGTCAAAGATAGACACTTCTTTTCTTGAAATTGTTTTTGTTTACTTTCAGAATCTTTACTAATTTAAGTATCGGAGTGCTTCCAATCAGCCCACCCCCAATCTTTGGAAGTTGGTCATTTTGCAGTATGAACAGTGCGATCCTTGTTCATCTTTCCCTAGTCAAACTCTAATCAGAAGGTGAGAAAATTTTTGCTCTTACAATTGGCGTCGTCTATGGGAAAGGCGAATAAAAATTAGTAATGTCAAAGCTATGGAGTATAATTGGATCACCACGTAGCAATCATAATGCTTATGAATATGACCCTGCTCGAAACTACCAAGTGTCATTCCCTTCTAATAGAAACATCAGAGAGGACATTGTGGGGAGCTCAGGCAGAAATCACGAAGACCTTGACAACATGTCATCATGAAAGTATTACCCTTGAGACGAGGCCCAAAAGACAAGGGATACTAAGAGAGATCCCTATGTGCCAATGGGGAAATCTCAACATTTATGAAGCTAATCCAATCTCTCCATGTCCGGATGGATGCTCATAGCAATATGTTGAAAAAGTCCCAAGAGGGATAGAGAAACTAAGGTAAGAGAATGAGGCGTTGAGGATGGATTTAGGTAAATACATGAACCATGAGGCCTCTAAAGCATCAAACTGAATGCTAAAGTGAAAAACGAGCCCATCCATGCTGAACTGAGTCCTAGCCTAGAAAGGCAAAAAGTTAGGCGAAGAAAGGACACCGAGACAAGAACGGAAGGAAGAAATCTGCTCGGGTCAAGGAGCAAGATGATGCTTGGAAGCTGTTTATAACAAAGGAGCTCGATAGCAGACTAAGACGACCCGAGCAAAAGTTTAGGGAGTTAGCAAGAAGAGCAACGGGTAAATATATTAGGGGAATAGATGTGTCCCACTTAGAAGATGGATAGAGTCCCAAGCAAATTCACGAACCCAAACTTTAAGCTCTACGATGGGAAAACTGACCCGATCATCCACATTTGTTATTATAGATAGTTTATGGTGATCCACAGGAAGAATGAAGCTCTACAATGCACGATGTTTCCAAGAAATTTGAGGGAATTACCAATGAAATGGTTCGATAGTGTAGCTAGGAGTTCTGTCAATAGTTGGATTTAGCTTGTAGAACAGTTCACTGCTCGATTTATAACTACAAATCCTAAATCGAAGGACATCGAAGCTTTGTTTTCAATGAAGAAGCACGGTGAAATATTGTGTGAATATGCTCACCATTATTGGGAGTAAATGAACAAAATAGAAAGTTGTAATTTGGAGATTGTAGTTGCGTCATTCAAGATCAACTTACCGAAAGAAAGTTTGTTGTACCATTCATTGACGAGTAGACCAGCTCTTGATGTGGAAGAGCTAATGGTAAGAGTAGAGAAGTACGCAAATGTGGATGATGAGCTTGATAAAGATGTTACCTGAGACCAATCAATCAAGAAGCAAAGTAGAAAAGAAGAGCCGAACAATCAATCCCGATTAGGGGTGAATGGAAAGGATAAGGTAGGTTTCCCATTGCATTCATTTTTCACATGTGTAAACATGGTCTTCAAGGAGCCTATTTATAAATATCATCCCAAATTAAGGGAAAACCCTTCTTCAAATGGTCAAACAAATTAAGAGGTGATCCATAGAAAGAAACCCTAATTTGAGGTGTTCCTACCATTGCAATATAGGACATATAACGAAAAACTACCATTCTATTAAGTATCATTTAGAGGAGCTTGTCCAAGTTGGACACCTCTCTCAGTTTATAGATCAAGAGAAAATGAAGGCTGATGCAGGAGGAAATAGAGATACAATTGTTGAGGAACAAAATCCCACAAGAGTGATTGGTGTCATTCATGCCACAAGAAATCCTAACATGCCAACGAATAAGGCATCCAAATCCTATATCCAAAAATCCGTGCATATTAGAGAGATCTGTAAAGTTGGAGCAAAGGCTAAGCATACCGTCAAAAACAAAGAACTCACTAGTTGGATGGATTGATTAGCTTCTTTGACAAGGACCTAGTTGGGGTTCATTATCCCCACAATGATGTTCTAGTCCTGACATTAAGGATAGCCAACTTCTACATCAAAAGGATTTTGATCGACCAAGGTAGTTCATTAGAAAATCATGTACGCTGATTTATTTTGTAAACTCGAGATAAAGGAGAATGACCTAAAGCCAACCAATACTCCACTAGTTGAATTTAGCAAGAAAATGGTCTTGCCGAAGGGAAAGACAACCCTTCAAGTTCTAGTGGGGTTAGTTGGAAGAATGACCGAATTCTTCATCATGGAAGTCGATTCAACCTATAATGCCATCATGGGGCACACATGGCTTCATGAGTTGCAGTAGTCCCCTCGAATTACCATATGATTCTAAGGTTCTCAAAAAGAGGGAGGAGCTTTTGATGTTCATGGGGAATAAGATAATCACTTTTAAGGGTTGTAATTTTAATATGATTGGTGACGAAAGTTTGGGGACAAAATGATTTAGTAACTTGATTTGGGGTGAGAATAAGATAATCACTTTTTAATGATTTTGCAAAGGATGATAAATTATGGAATTTGTATGTAGGTGGCTAGCCATTATCGTCAAGACAATGCTTAGGTTTATACGAGATGTTTATAAATTAGGTGCACTAGAATAAAGAATAATATAAAAAAGGACGCTTGTTCACTTCTTATGTGCGTAGAGTAGAAGGTGACAAGTGTTTGATTTGGTGGTGTGTCATCGAACACTTGTCAAAATTTAAGTGTATGTGGAATTGGATAAAGACATATGGTAAGCATGACAAAAACAAAGTTTGTGTGTGTGGTTGGCAAGGGGTAGGGCACTTGTCATGTTGCATGATAGCTTGTGTGCATGTGTGACAAATGTCAAGCTAAGAGATGGGGTAATCATATCATGAGACATCTTCTCCTTGTTTTATGGCTATAAATAAGGAATATTTTTGATTGAAAAAAACCATAGAAAAGAATAGGAAAGAAAGATAAGAGGGAGGAACTAAGAGTGAGCGAGAGGAGTTTATTCACGTGATCACAGTATCAACTAAGGATTATGTAAGTAGTTTATACATGATAAGCATTCCTTTAATCTCTTTGCAAAGAGTACTTTATTGATATCGTCCTATTCGTATTCGAATTGTGGTATCGTTAGTTTCACATTTCGAAATGATATTTTCGTTTAATTGTTAGTAATTCAATGTTCGGTCGTATTTTTGTTTGACATATCGTTAATTGTTGTAATGTTAGTTTTGGTTGAATACTAGAGATTTTTTGACTCGTGCATGAGGTACACTTAGTGGCATGTTATGATTGTGATTCATGTTCGTAGCCTTGAGGGGTGAACATGATTGTGTTAAAATGCACCGAGTGATTCCTAGCATGTGGTCAAGATTAACCGAGTATTTAGCCATGAGTGATTTGAATATTCATATATTCAAGTTTGTTGACATGTTTAATATATTTGTGCTCCATAAATTATCGTATTAATTCTTGTGTCTTCGATTGCTTATCGGATAATTGATTAATTATCGTTTCGCTCTTTGACATCATATGGTATGTTTTAAATTACTTACTGAGCTTTCCCAAACTCACCCTCATTTACCCTCTCAGCTGCAGGTTGAACTTGAATTTAATTTTGGTAGAAGATCGTGTTGATCAACTAATGGAAGATTTCGATTGGTTGTAATTTAAAATGGTATCGAGAGGTTATTTATTGTTTTTTTTGGATTTTAGTGATTATGATATTTAATGAAAATTTAGTTTATTCGTTATTGGTGTAATTAGAGTTCTAAAATATGATCAAATTGGAGAGGGGTTTTATAGAACTGTTTGTTCACCTTGATGAGAAGGAAAAAGATAAAATAAAATCAGGGCACTAAGTTGGCATCTAACTTGGGCCAAAAGTAGCAATCAAAGTTCGAGTGGTTGAGTTTGAATGAACCAACAACGAGCCCAATTAAGCATGCTACAGAGGACCTAAAGACTATATATTTGGACAATAGTATTGAAATGTTCTTCTTAAGGATAAACATTGACGTTTTTGCATGGACTCCATAGTGAATGCCAAGT
Source organism: Ilex paraguariensis (assembly GCA_963454935.2). NCBI lineage: Eukaryota > Viridiplantae > Streptophyta > Magnoliopsida > Aquifoliales > Aquifoliaceae > Ilex > Ilex paraguariensis. The sequence continues at coordinate 3,068,049 of CAUOFW020003946.1, forward strand.
ATCAATCCAGAAATCACCTACCATTGCCTAAATGTAGATCCAAAATTTAAACCAATCAAGCAGAAGCACAATAGGTCAGCATTACTGCATATGGAAGTTGTCAACAAAGAGGTTTGTAAATTGTCAGAGGCACGCTCTATAATGTCCTAGTACTTAGAGACCAGGAATCATATCAAAAATATTATGTCTATGGGATTAGGATTTTGGATGTCAGAGAGCCAGACTGTGAAAATGGGAGTTGCAAGTCTGGCCATGTGCTGAAATCCTTATTTTTCTTGGATTTTGACCTAATTTTTACATGGCTTTAAGCTTAATTCGAAGTTTGAAACCTATAGGGATCTAAAGAAGGCCTTGTGGTGAATGTGTGGGTTATAAAAATAAAGCAAGAGGTGTACTGTGGAATGAGAAATAGAGGAGAGAAGTAGGATGGTTGAAATTGAAGAAGGGGACCTAGGGTCAAGGTAACACATGTCACATGTCTGGTCGATCCGAGGTGTGACATGCTCAATTAGGGAGGTGCAGCGCCCAACTTGGCTCTCGAACACGGCAGTTGATTAGTACAAAATATTAAACTTCGTGTATGCTTTTGTATCCCTTTTATACTTGCTTTTGTGGTGAAAATGGGAGGAAATGTAATTAATCAAACAATTAATAAAGTTGTTATGTGATTGTAGGTAAAGAGTCGAAAATGGCTTGAGTTAAGACCCCATCATAGTGCTCAAAGTCAGTGGAGATGAAGGGGAGGCTTAACAGGTGCCTTGGAAGGTGAAAAGATCAAGAAAGGAGCAAACCAAGCAAAAACCTACTAGTATGTTTGCTCATAAAACTATCGGTAGGTTTTGCACACTAGAGTTGGACCTACTGGAAACCTTCCTGTAGGTTTTGCTGAAAAAAATGCCAGAACCTGTAACTTAAGCTCTGCCATTTGGGGGTCCCACCTTTGATTCTACCACACATCCCTTGACATATTATATATATATATATATATATATACATGCCTATCTATGCCTAGAATCTGACTTTGGAAGATTTAGTAGGGAAAATGAAGAGAGAGAAGGAGGGAGGCATGGTGGGTTGCTCGATAGGCTTGTCCTACCCTATCCAAGCATCAAATCACTTCCCATTGATGGGAAGCCTGCCCACATAGGCCATAGGGTGGCTGATGGACGGAAATGCATCATCCATACCCCATTATTCAACTAGAGAAGCATTGTAGAGAGAGAAGCTCAAGGAATAAGACACAATTGGAGGAATGTTTTGAGTTGATTTGACACTCCCATTGGAATGACCCCTTCAGATTGGCCAACCTTGTTTTCATCTCTTTTCTATCAAAAACTCCACTCATCAAAACACAAACTCACAAGATTTTACACTTTTCTATTTTTACAAAATCACCTTCACCACGATTCATCCTTCCTTCCCTGAGTAGACGACCTTGGAATACTCAATTCCAAGTAAAACACGAAACTCGAAAGTCTCTCTTCACTTAGGGAGCACTTTTGCATGCACACACATTTCATTCACACACACGTTTTCCCCCATTTCTAGCATTGAACCCAAGGGAGAGTGACACTTCCCTATCAATACAAGTCATATACACATTGAGGGTTCATGTTCGAAGATTAGGGTAAAAGCCAACAAGTGGTAGTAGTTAAGAAGAAGAAGAATGACAAGTGGTGGATCTGTGTAGACTTCACTGATTTTAACAAAGCATACCCAAAAGATAGTTTTCCTTTTCCAAAAATCGACCAACTTATCAATGCCACCTCAGGACACGAGTGGATGAGTTTTCTCGATGCTTATTGAGGACACCACTAAATACCTCTTTTTGGTCTAGTTCAGGAGAAAAACCTCATTCATTACTCCACAAAAGGGGTATATTGTTACAACATAATGCCCTTCGGACTTAAAAAATGCTAGAGTGACATACCAAAGGTTGGTTATGAGGATGTTCAAAGGAATGTTGGGGGCACCCTGAAAATGTACATTGACAATGTGATGGTAAAGAGTCGAAGGACAATTGACCACCTTCTTGACCTCCAGAAGATGTTTGACATGTTGCGAGACTGCTGAATGTGGCTTAATGCCTCCAAATGAGCCTTTGGAACATTGCACATTGAACAACTTTATTGCATCCATTTTAACTTGTTTTTGTGGTGAATTTTGGGAAATTGGATTCAAATCGATGATTAATGGAGAATGACTTGATTGTAGGTGATAAGATGAAAAGGGAAGGCACAAAACACCTCATAAAGTGAATTTAGACAATGGGACAGGAAGGAATTCAAGATAGATGACTTGGGAGCTCAAAGAACTAAAGATCTCAAAATAGGCAGAGTGGGTACCGGTACCACATTATCAAGTACCGGTACCTGAGGTCTTTGAAAAGAAGGTACCGATACTTCATCACTAGGTACCAGTACCTGGTGCTTGGAACTTAGCTTGCTGAAATGGAGGAAATGAAGAAGGTATCGGTACCTCTTCACTAGATACCGGTACTAGAACTTTATGGAATTTAGGTACCGGTACCCCCTTGCCTTAGCTATATGTACCTACCACTTGTGTCATTGCTGATTCAACATGAAGAAATGCAGTAGGTACCAGTACCCTGCCACACAGTTACCGGTGCTTGAGCCCTTTGCCTGTCTAGGTACCGGTACCACGTCTCCAGGTACCAGTACCAACAACCCGAAAAATTCAAATCCTCTTCCAAACGACTCCACCAACTACAAGTGCCCACTTTTTGATATCTAATCCATGTCCTGACCTTTTTAACACTCCATCATGACCTTCTAACCTTTGCACTTAGACAATAAGCAAGAGCAAATGGGTGGGCCAATTAGGAGAGAGGGAATGGTAGGGAAGAGAGACGGGACCATGCCTTGACTGATTTTGGAAATGTTTTTGGATAGCCACTCTCCAATCAATGCAAGTCATCCACTCATGAAAAGAGAGAGGGGGATGGATGAAAATAGGGATACACACATTTAGAGATTATCAATCTTTTAGAGAGAGAAGGTCCAAGGAAGAAGATGAAGTTCTAGGGAGAGAAAGCTGGGTTTTGCATTTTCCTTCACCATTTTTATTGTAGTAAGCTCCATTTTACATGTAATCTTTTTCCTATTGCACTTTAATCTTTTTCTTATCCCAAGAAACTACGTATCTCGACGACTGACTTTGGCCTCTCCCAGCTAATAACCACATCAACTTTTTCAGGTCAACTAACACACCTGAAGCAGACATCACATGTCCTAGAAACTTTACTTCTGTCAGCCCAAATTCACACTGGCTGAACTTGACGTACAACTAATAGTCTCTCAAGGTGAGGAGAACAACGCTCAAGTGACCCTCATGCTCTTCCTCAGAATCAGAGTAGATCAGGATGTCATCAACAAAGACCACAACAAATTGATCTAGGTAGGGTTGGAACACCCTATGCATGAGATCCATGAATGTCGCAGGGCATGCGTCAATCCAAAAGGTATAACTGTGAACTTGAAATGCCCATACCGCGTCCTAAATGCCGTCTTAGGGATATCTGCCTCTTTAATCCTCAACTGATGGTAACCCATGTGTATATCTATCTTCGAGTAGATCTTTGCCCCCTCTCAGTTAATCAAACAAGTCACCAATCCATGGCAAAGAGTACTTATTCTTGATAGTCACTCGATTCAGCTACTGGTAGTCTATATATACCCGAAGGGTCTTGTCCTTATTCTTGGCAAACAATACCGGAGCGCCCCAAGGAGAGGTACTCGATATAATGAAACCTTTGTCCAACAATTCTTGCAATTGGACCTTGAGTTCTTGCAAATCTACAGGTGACATTTTATACGGAGTTATAGAAATGAGAGATGTACCGGGATGCAACTCAATGGTAAATGCTATATCCCGAAGTGGAGATAATACTAGAAGTTCATCTGAAAAAATATTCTCATGGTCACAAACCAACCTAGGTAGAGCCAACTAATGTCTCACCTCATCCTCCAGGGTAAGGCTTGCTAGTCAATCCATCAACTACATGGCTTGGATAAAGCATTGTGTTTTTCCCCTAAAACTTGAAACTAACACCCTTTGGTGTGTAGGCAGTGACCCTCTTCTGACCACAATCGATGATGACTTAGTGTGCTACCAACCAATCCATCCTGAGAATGACATCAAATTCTGACAAGTCTATGACTCTAAGGTCCATGGTGAGTAGAATGCCTGAGATCTCTAGCTCACAACCCCGATACATCTTATCAATGCACACCCTAGCCCCTAGGGAAGAACTCACATACAATGGTTCTTCTAAGGTCTCAACCTCTAAGCCCAAATCCCTTACACATGATGTAAAAATAAATGAATGCGATTTACTAAAGTCAAATAATACCATTGCCCATAAGCGAGAGATTAGAAATGTACCCTAAATAACCAACTGATCCACTGGCTCAATCTGATGTGGATGGAATAGACTCGCCCCTGGGTTCTCGATGTCCCGACTTGTAAGCCCTATCCTCGACCTCAACCCATGCCTTAGCCCATCTAGCCTGATTGAAAAGTCCACGCTCATGAAGTAGTAAGGGCCTATGCAACACCCTGGAAATGAAACTGGTTTCGCTGGCCCATGGTGGGGTAGGGAGGAATGAAATAAGTCTATGCATACCCCATCGATGATTGGGACTGAGATGCCCCATAACTCTGAGATCTTTTTCTTTGAGGGCAATCCCACTTCATGTGACCTGGCTAGTGGCACATGAAACATGTCCTCTGGCCTGCCTAGTAGGAAGTCTTGAAGTTTCTTCTACCATGGGAGGAATGACTTTGGCCTTGGACTTGATAGCCACGACCCTATCCTTGATACCCTTGTGGGTTAGACGTCTTTTACTTCTTCCCCGAACTAGAAGAAAAGGATTGGCCCTCCTTCTTCTTGTCCTTAGCAACCGCCTCCCAGATGCCCCTTATGTTTTCCACCTCTCTCGTAATGGCCATAGCAGTCTTGACCATTGAGTCCAAATCTTGTAGGTAGTGGCTCATAATCTTTTTCCAGATGGACAATTTCAAACCATCCTCAAACCTTCTCACTTTGTCCAAGTCTATGGTCATATAATCATTGACAAAACGGGCTAACTCAGTAAATTTAACCACATAATCCATCATTGTCATAGTCCCTTGCTTCAAATCTAAGAATTCCTGTGTTTTCACTTGTCGAATAGCCGATGGGAAGTACTTGCCCATAAAGAGCTCCTAGAACTCTACGCATGTTATTACCTCTATGTTCTTCGAGGCCTTTTCCCAATCCCACCATAGATAGGTCTCTCCTTCTAGCTGGAACGCAGCTAGCCTCGTCATAGTGGCATTGGATGTGATCGCCATACCCTCTAAGATCTTATCAACTTGCTAGAACCAATGGTTGGTCACCATCAGATCCGCCCCTCCAATAAAAGTCGGTGGCTTGTGTATCTTAAAATTTTGGAGGTTACTTGAGCTTCCTTGTCCCACATTGGCACTGGCTTGCAAATAAGTGACAACCATCGTGCTTATAGCCTCCACAAAGGCTTTTTGATCAAAGGCCAGTGGTGATTGGTTGTTGTTCCGCCCACGACATTCTGATGTCCTTTCCCTTAACTTGTCATCTACACATATGTCAAATAGAAATAGAGCACTAACTTAGTATCCAAGGTAGGGATCAAAGTCGAAACATTGAGATTTCTCTCCTTGTCTCACTAATAGAGGGTGTGTCACCACTAGTAGACATATACACCATGAACCATCCCATTCCTTCTTTTTTCGACCCCCAAAGTTATGTTCTCTAACCCTAGTATCTCTTTTCCATATACATTTAATCATGCATATTGTTCAGATAACACATACCACATAAAATGTAGCATTTAAAGCACATAACATGTAATGTACAATGGTTACAATGGTCTAAGCCCATGCCCTGCGAGCCCTAGGTAAATCGAGAACCTAGGCTCTCATACCAAGTAGTGACACCCCTAAAACTAGTGGTCATTTGTCAACCCGTTGATCACCCATCAACCTACGAAAGTACTCGTGAATGCCAAATAATCTAACACCATGTCAAGACATCCCCTTCACCGGGATCATAACCAACACAGAGTTTGGACACAGTCTCCCTTGTACCGGGCACTCCCAAATGCATAACTTGTGTACAATTCAATCACCTGACCATTCCAAGGTCCAATATACATCAATTTGTCCTTAATCTTACTCCATTTACATCCTCTTAGCAAAAGGACTCAAGGCCCGGAGGCTTGACAAAATTATTTTAAATTTTTGAAAATTTAAAGGGACCTACTGGTAGATAATCGATGTTCTACAGGTAGAAATGTCCACTGGAATCATTCTACTAGTAGATACTCGACCTTTTACCGGTAGAAGTGCCTGTTGGAATTCTTCTACTGAAAGATAATCAATGTTCCACCAGTAGAAGTGCTTAGTTTGCCCCCGATTCAATCCATTTTCAACTCCAGCTCATCCAATCTTATACTATAACCACCCAATCTCAAATAACATACAATTTTACACAAAATACAGTTCATATGAGTTTGTTTTACAATTCCTTTGTACAATATTACATATCCAAAAATAATTAAACACTTGTTTTGCAAAAATGTAGTTCAAAGCCACAACTTGGCTTTCTTCATCCATGAGAGGCCAAGTGAGAGCCATCCACCGACGCTTGTGCTACACCTAAAATGTTGTCCCCATAAAGGGTGAACCACGCTCAATAGTGTATCTCCTAAAGAGACTACTCCCCAACCTAGATGCATATAAAATACTCACATGCAATTCAACAACCAGACAATAATCTATTTAAGAATATGCATTTCATAATGGAATTCTCTATGTCATGCCATTTTATGAGATGAGACTCACACATGCAATGCAACCTAAGCCTTCACTGGTTCCCATAACATATGCAATGTCATGCGTATGAATACGGGTATTCCAAGCTCCTACCATTGATGTTAGACATCCAATGACTATTATAAATACAAGGTCTTTCTTTGAGTGGGTATTTATGGACTTACATCAATGGACACCCAACTGACATGACATTTATGGACTTTCACCAATGGCTCCACATACACTGACACACTTTACAGACTCAATACCATCAGAGTGCGTATCCAAATCACTGGGTCTTACACCCAAGGGACAGTCTAGCCCTTCTTGTTAACCCCAACCCTATTTTCAATGTAACTAGTGCGACTCAGTCGAACCTAGATCCAACTTTCTCGAGCCTAAACATCATCCACCAACAGGTGTGTTTGATCAAAACCATGGGCACATACCCACACTCATGTCACATGCCCACGAATGTGATTCTTCCCGTATATATATAAATTTAATGTACAATTGCAAATCTCAAGTCATGTTCACTATGTCATAAGTATAGTATGAACAATATTTCACCTCAACCAACATTCCTAATTGTCAATTATATCATAAGCATATAATTACAATTTACAACATTGTCAAAAAATATTATACCCATTTTATTCAAATAAAATGCTCATATCATTCATGGAATTTTATCAAACACCCACAAGACACAAATTCATGTAAACACATAATATACCCAATTCATCACATTTCTTATGAAATTACCAAACAAGCAATTTCAACAAACCCAATTTATGCAAGAATTTATTTTAACCATTCTTAAACCCACTTTCCACATTTTAGCCACAATAGGTAACTCTCATACATGAGATTACATCTCTAACACCCTAACCATTTCATATTTCACCCTAGGTTGGAAATAAACCTAGCTAGGAGAAGAACCCTACCTTGATTCGAGCGGTAGAAAACTTCCAAGAACCCAAATCAAGCTTTAACCCTTGATTTTCAAAAATCTTGTCTTTGAGATTTTGGTGAAATTTTAGATTTTTGGTACATAGGCGTAGCCCTCGTCATGTAGATGAGCTTTAGTTCTTGGCCCGAAAGATTTTGACCAAAGGTTGGCCCTAGATCATAGAGAGAAGATGAAGATAACCTTGATTTTTCCCTCTCCTCTTCCCTCTCTCTTTTGAGCAAAAATAAGCAGCCAATTTGGGGGGGGGGGAAATCTGATTTTTCCCACCCCTTAGATACTTGGTCCTCGTTGCGCCAGACGTCTACCTTTCCTACGTCCGATTTCGTGCCGAATCAATTAAATCTCATCTTGTTTCAAGTTCAATATATTTTTATTTGAACTAAATTTAAATTATTTTTCACATTTAGTAATTTATTCTCAATCGCTTTTATTTTGGTCACACGACACCTGATTGCCGCGTAAAATACAAAAAATCCAACTGTCTCAGAATTTAATGAAAATTGACTAGGTAACTAGATTTTGCGAGATAAATCCAACGGTGATGTTCGTTTCATCATCCGAGTTCTAGAAAAATTTAAGTTTTCAACCCGTACCCTAATTAGTAATTATCATTTTTTCATTTTTCATAAAAAATTCAATTTTTTTCAGGTTCTACAGTCTCATTCTTCTTGATTGTCTATAGCAATGAATAGTGAGTTGTCTGTTTATACTCTTTGGTGAAGGGTGAATGCATGTATAATATTGTTTAATTTATGAAAATGCTGATGTTTTATTTACACTTTAATGTGTATACCTCCCTTAATTGATGGATGGTTGTTATTATAATATGTTAATGGTTGTGAACACTGAGAAAAAATTATTGTTATATATCATTCTATCTATAAGTTATTACATACTTCTTGCATGATTAAATGATGCATGCAATTGGATTTTATGTAACAGTCAGGAGATTGGTTATAAATGGGTTAAATATTACCATAGCCAATGCTTTTAATTTAATGCATAGACCAGAACTACATCTTCATTATATCATTAACCTGCTGATCAAATAGTTAGATAAAACCTTTTGAATGGTTCACCTTCGAGTTTACTAGGGTTATTTCATTGTTGCTTAGTACGTAGACCTTTCGACTAACCTAACCAATTGTTGTGATATGGTTCAACTATACATCACACCTACTGGTTAATTTTCCAGTAAAATGGAAATTAATTGATGTAAGCTGGCATTTTCATAAACAAACAATATAAGGCATGTTGGACACCCAAACTAAAGAGTACATTTTATCATTGATATTCAAAGTTTAGTAAAGTATTTATTTGATAATTCTAAGCTCACACCACAAGCTATTCCATTGCATACTGCACACACGACAATCTTACATTTTTCTATTTTGAGTACAAACAGGTAGCTCCCTGTGGGTTTGACCTTGGACTTAAACTGAGAAATACTATAATTTAACCACTTATACTTGAGTGTATGATTTAAATCAGGTCAATCTATAACACTATTATTTATATTAAAAAAAAAAACTTTTGTGTGTGTGTGTGAGGGATTTCTTTATTTCAAAAACACTTAAGAATTAGTCTCAATTCCAATCCTTCCCTGGAAATCACTCAGCAAAGAATACACTCAAGTTTTAGTGACTATCACTTAGTAATTACATGTAGTAAGAATATTGTAGTCAAAACAGATTAATAGCACATGTAATATTCCAACATAAGGTTATTTGAACAAAACCGAAATTTGGCATAATCTCGTGAAATAATATTAATACTGTATCAAACAACATTTTCAACACTTTCTCTTTTAATGAATAGTTGAAAATAATACAAGTGCATGCTTTTTGAAGTCAAAAAGGACTATATTAGGGTTAGAACGTGGCTAAGGGCATTGGTTTTCAGAAACGACGTCTAAGGAATTCAAAAAGCTATCATTTTCAATTTGTGCAGCACACATCCCTCCTTTATTTTCCTAGACTCTTTATAAAACATCATACTTCCCATTTTTCTTTTCCACTTTTAGGATTGTAATTTCTTGGATGTTTTCCTTCCCTTGTTTTTCTATACTTTTTCTTGTTTCCACAAAAAATTTCTTTTCCCCTTCTATTCTTTTTCTTTCTTTTCACAATCATATTTCTCCATTTTTCTCCCTTCATGCATGAATTACGTAATACTTATAGATAGAATGGTATATAGCAATAGGATTTGCTCGGTGTTCATAACCATGAGCATATAATAGTAATAACCATCCATCAATTAAGGGAGGTATAAACATTAACACATAAATAAAACATCGGCATTTTCATAACTCTAACAAAAATACACATGTCTTCACTTGTACTATAGAGTATAAATGGACTACTCATACCTCATTGCTATTGACCAGTAAGAAGTGTGAGATAATCTCATTACCATAGAAAAAAAAAATACAATAATTACTTCCCTGAGGTATAAACATTGACGTATAGGTAAAACATCGGCATTTCCATAACACAAATAATATTACACATGTCTTCACCCTTTACTAAAGAGTATAAACAGACTACTCACGCTTCATTATTATAGACGAGCAAGAAGGGTGAGATAATCTTATTACTCAAATACAAAAACAACAAACGCAAAAGACCATTCCCTGAGGAATAATTGAAACATCCTCACTCATATTACCGACTAGGACACAAAAGTGGGAGATGTTCAACCCTCTAAGTAAAAAAGATGTAAAAGAAATGTAGAAGAAGAGAGTTTCTAGCTTAAGGAGTGTTTAGGGCAGGGTTTCTTCTTCTATGGCTCTTGTTTCTCTTCTCCAGCAAAGTCTCTCTTAAAAATGACTGAACATGACAATTTTTAGGCACTAGGGAGGGGGTCAAGGGCGGCAGACACCCAGGGCAACCAATCATAGTTTTTTGTTTTACTTTTAGACCAATTGGAGGAGAGGAGGGCTTAAGGTGGTTTAGCCACCATCTAGACGGTGCTAAGCCTTTGATTTTTATCGTGGAGCCTCCATTACTAACCTTATGAACTTTGGCCACTGTTGGGATGGTGAGCCTCTTGCTAAATTATCTTTTCCTCCCTCTTCTGTTCGCCTTTCGCACTTCCGTCCTTCCAAGTTTTGATAATTATATGTGAAACCCTACAAAATAAACAAATTAAACTTTAGGCATAATATTATTAAAATTAATCATTTTAATTCAATTAATGCACAGTACTAATCGTAAACCCTAATTTATACTTTTTTAGGTTTAATCATGTAGTTTTGGGTATTTAAATGAAAAAGGTTGATGCTAGTCATGGGAAAAATTTAAAATTTATTGGAAACACGAGAAATAAAGTAAGAGTCTTGATACTAAACTTTTGGGTTTAATTTTGGAATTAAAAAAGTGTAGGGTGTAATGGGTTAGCTAATGGAAGATTAAATATGGAATTGTAATTATAGGTTAGTGGGTATAAGGTTTCTTGCTAGGAAAAATCGATGGAGACACCATTCTTGCATATCTTTACTTTTGGCGTTAAAGAAGAATTGAAGGAGTGTAGGAGCTTTGAAAAGCTCTCCAATTTTCGGTGGAGATCTTTGAGTGTTGATGAAGGTGGTTGCTCAGCTAAGGTAAGAATCATCTTCTCTTCTTCTATAATTCTCATAAGTATCAACTAGATTCAAGTATTTGGGTATTTTGGGTGGAGTTTGAGTACAAGAAAACTAAGATGGAGTCACCCGAAGACTCCGATGAAATTCCGACAAGGGAAGCTTTGGTGGGTAATCTCTAAACCTTAAAATTCATGTGTTTTGAATCATTAGATGTTAGGGTAGGTGTGGTTTAATGTTTGTAAGTGGTTGGGTGTGGAAGACAAGGTGGAGGGAGGTGTTAAAACCAAGTTTTGTAGTTTCAGTTTAAGGATGTGTTTTACTGGGACAAAGGCTTCTGACTTGCAACAAACTGGTAGAACAAGGTTGTATTGGTACAACACCCTAAATTGGTATGAATTGTACCAATACAACAAGGCAGAATTCCTGTTTCGCCGAGAACTCTCCGAGTTCTCATCCATCCGTCTATTAAGCACTAGACAACATCTTACCGAGTTGAAAGAGAATCCTAAATGGTCTAGCATCCCTACAAGTACATGATCAAAGTATTAAATTCAAACTTAGCATGAGAAGTTGGATTATTAGCCAGGAAATGACTAAAGTGCTAAGAAATGATCTTATGAGGGGGGATTAGTGATGCACAAAGCCAATCATCGAGGAATATCCATATGTGAACACTTAACATATTATGTTTGCATGAGATATAATATATGCATTTGTGCTAATTGTGTGTTAGGTGTGGAGGCGTCCACGTCATCGATTGTTCCATCTAAAGCCCTAATGCTAGAATCAGAACCAAGGTATGTGAGACCCGAACAAGCATATCATATCAATTTTATAAAATATTGTGAGTCAAAGTGTAATTTTTTAATATTAGTGTGGGGTTAAAATTTTGATAATTAAAACCCTAATAATTTTAGTATTATTTTAATTAAATATGTAATGCCCCAAGATCCGGGGGTCCTTTCCTAACCCATTGATCATCCATCAACCCGCGAAAAATACCTGTGATTATCATATAACCCGATACCACGTCATTACACCCCATTCACTGGGATCATGATTCGCACTTTTTTGTGATCGGATTAATGTTATACACCTAAGTATAAGTGGTCGAATTGTAGTTTTCTCGGTTTAAGTCAAAGTATCGATTCCACAAAGAATTTTAATAATTAGGAAACAAAATAAAACAGTGAATTTTTTGTTTAGAATAGGATAACATGAGATAGCTTGTGATGTGAGCTTAGATTAATAACTAGTTTAGTTAAACATTTATTTGCAGACAGATTAAGACGATAATAAAAAGTATCCTTCAGTTTAAGGATACCATATGCGTTATATAGGTCAAGTACTGGAAATGCTACCTTTTAGCAATTAACTTCCATGTTACTGGCAAGTCAATCAGTAGGTCTGATGTATATAAACCATCATTCAACAACTTCTTAGGTTAGCTGGTGGTATCCGTGTCAATTAATTAATCAAAGTGAACCAGAAGTACAAGTCATTCATGAGGAATACTTGAATTATTCAATTGACTCCATGATAGTAAGTGAGTACATAATAAACCATAATTCATCAACTTCTTAGGTTAGCTGGTGGTATTAAGTTATAGCACAACAACTTCTTAGGTTTGCTAGTTATGGATGTGCCATTTGATTAATTTGAGCGAACCAGAAGGACAAGTCATTCACAAGGAATACTTGAATTATTCAATAGGTCATTTGTGATATATATATACCAGTTAAACATCCTCAGCGTTCCGGTGGACGACAAGCAGGAATACCGTAGATATTTGACTAGCAATTTTATCATGTATACCAATTAAACGATCTTTGTAATCCAGAAGGACAAGCCGTTCATGAGGATCACTTAGGTCATTAATCTGATAGTTATATATAGTAGTTAAACAACCTTGATAATCCAGAAGGACAAGCCATTCATGAGGATCATTTAGGTTTTGTACCATGCATCAGTAAAACATCATCAGCGTTCCGGTAGAGGACTAACCATACCGATAAGAACACCGTAGATATATAATCGACAGGTTCATGATGCACTAGTGACATAATTCTAAGCACAACATTAAAATTACTTACATCACTGTATCATGCATGAAGCGTATAATACATATATAAATCAATATATGAATAAAACATCAACATTTTCAGTAGTTAACAAATATTGTACATATGTTTATCTCTCACTAGAGGGTATAAATAACTACTCATGCCCCATTGCTATAAACAAGCAAGGAGTGCGAGCAGTTTTCATTACAACTGATATTAAAATACAGACTCTAAAACTTCTTTCATAAGGAACAACTGAAACACAACCACCTTTATTATCAGTCAAGACAAAAAGGTGGCAGCAATTCAACTATCTGAATAGAAAGATTCAACAGAAATGTAGAAATACAAAGTTTCGACTGGAGTGTATGACAGACCAGATTGGATTGCAATTTCTCTTTCCCTCTTTTTTTTTGGAAGGTTTCTCTCTCTCTTTCTTTTCTCTTTCTTTTTCTCTTTATTTTTTCTCTTTTGGAATTCTCTCTAGACTCATCTGTGTATGCCCGGCCGCCTTGAAATGAAGAATTGCATGCCTATATATAGAGGAAGGGGAAGCAGGAGGTGTCAGGATGAGTTTGAACCGACTTGGGTAACCATCTGAACACCCCTCCACCGTCTGGATGGTGGAGCCTTGTTGGATCTTTATCTTTTTGGTGTGTTGATTCTTCTTTGTTTGAATTACACTTTGATCCCTTGTCTTTTCAAGTTTTGACAATTTGTTTCATGTATCTTGCAATAATTCTGCATTAAACCCTGAAATTTTAAACATAATACACATAAAACCCTGATTCCCGCACAAACCCTAATTAATCCCAATTAATAGTTTTTAGTTATTTTATCTTATCAATTTAACTTATTTAATTATTCTAATTTATACACCAATTAGGGTTAATCACACTCTCCAACTCAAACTTTACTAGCCTCTAGTAAATTATAAAAATTATTAATAAAAATATAATACAAACAAAGGTAATGTAATACCCGGGTAAATTTGAACTTTTTACACAAGGGGCAACACGATAATTTGTCACTATGGTACGGGTTGTAAACTTGAATTTTTCTAGATCTCGGATGATGAAAAGGACCTCACCGTTGGACTCGTCTCGTGAAATCTTGCTACCCCATCAATTTTTGTCGAATTTTGAGATATTCAAATTTTTTTACGTTTTACAAGGTGATTGAGTCTCGGATGACCCAAAAATAGGATTTTTAATAAAATTTTAAAAATTAGAAAATAATTTAAGAAAATTTAAAATAAAAAAAATATTTTGAATTTGAACAGGGATAAAATTTATTTGTTTCGGGTGAAAATGGACCCGAAAAAAAATAGGGTCATGTGGCACGTTGTGGACCAAGAAAATTAGAGGGTATAAATAGGGGGAAAAATCTAATTTTTTCCCCCACATTTCTCAGTCGTTAATCAATAGAGAGAGAGAAAGAAGAAGAGGGAGAAACAAGGGTTTCTTAAGATTTTCCTTTGCAAATCTAGGGCCAACCTTTGCTCAAATCAACCCAAGCCAAGAAGAAAAGTTGTTTCTCTCGTCAAGGGTTACGCATATGTACCAAAAATGAAGGTTTTCACTGAAGGTCAGAAAGATGAGATTTTGGGGGAGCTTGGATTAGAGCTCGGGCTAAGTTCTTGGAGCTTCCCAATGTGATTTATGCTCCAAGAGGTAGGGTTCCTTCCTACTTTGATTTATTTTACAACCTAGGGTGCTAAATGAAATGGGTAGGTTAATAGAATTATATATCACTTGCCTATTGTGGGGAAATTGATGAAAGGAGTATTGGAAAGGGGTAGAATAAATCTTATCCTATAATGGGTATGTAGAATTTACTCAAGGTAATTTCTTGAAAAATGTAAAAATTGATATATGGGCATGCTATGTGTTTACATTATGCCTTTGAGAATAAAGTGTGACATTGGCATAGACTATGTGCTAACATGCTTGGGAATTATTGTTGGAAATAAAATGTTGATATATGTTTATTGATATATTAACATTGTGATAAAATTTGGTGATTATATGCATATGATATAATTGGCCATGGAATATGTAGATGTGTGGTTAATTTTGCTCATATGACATTCATTACATATGGGCATGACATTGATATAGCAATGGTGCATTACATTGCAATTGCACGGAGGAATCACATTTGTGGGCATGAGTGTGCATGTGAGTGTGTATGATTGACATCAAATACCACCTAGGTGGATAATGGGTGGGCTTGGGAGAGTTGGATCGAAGATCCGAATGAGTCGCACGGTTGTATGAAAAAAGAATTGGGTCAGGGTTAGCAAGAAGGGCTAAACTATCCCTTGGGTGAGAGACCCGGTGATCGGATACGTACTCTGTTGGTATAAGAGCCCATAAAGTGTGTTAGTGTACACGAAACCGTTGGTGGAAGTCCATGAATTCCGTATCGGTTGGGTGCCGTTGGTGTAAGTCCATAAATACCCACCCCAAGAAAGACCTAGAGATTTTTGAATAGTCATTGGATGTGTAACGCTAATGGTGGGGGCTTGAAAAACCCGATTTTATACTCATGGCATTGCATGGGGAAAAAAGAGCCAGGGTGGGCTCGGGTTGAGTTGCATGAGTGGGTCTTATCTCATTTCATGGCATGTCGTTGCTAAAATTCTAACATGGAATAATATATTCTTGTTTGGGATGTGGTTGCTTGTTAAATGTTGCATGAACATTTCATATGCACTTAGGTTGGGGAATAGCTTCTGTAAGAAATATTCTACTAGGCATGGCTCATCCTATACAGGAAAATATTTTAGGTGCGGGATATACGCCGGAGTAAGGTTCTCACATGGGACCTCATAGATGAAGAAAGCTGAAATGTGGCTTTATTTTGAATATTGTAAATATTTATGAAAAATTTGTTTTCGGTATGTAAATTCATTGAAATGAATGTAAAAGAGTGTGTATGAATCTTATGTAATATGAAAATCTTCTTATACATGTTGGATGGAGTTAATATGTTTTGAAATGGATTGAAAATGAAAAACAGGTCAAACAGACAAAACTGGATAGAACCTACCGGTAGATCTCTGTCTTGTGGGCAATACCTACCGGTAGAACCTACCGATAGGATCTCTTATAGGTAGAATTTGTTTATCAGGCAAAATCTACCGGTAGGACTTTTTCAATGGGCAACACCTACCGGTAGGTTCTCCCAAATTTGAAAATTTAAAAACTATTTTGCAAAGTATTTGGGCTTTTGGTTCTTTGGTTCCAAGGATACAAATGGACATAAAATAAGGATAAATAGTGGTATATAGGACCTTGGTTGGTCAAATGGTATAATGTACACAGGGTTATACGTGTGCGTGATGATCTCAGTTAAGGGGATGCTATTGACGTGATGTTAGGTTGTGCGATAATGACAGGTACTTCTGCAGGTTGACGGGTGGTCAACGGTTGAAAAAGGACCCCCGATTTTAGGGGCATCACAACTTGGTATTAAAGCTTAGGTATGCGATTTACCTAGAGCTTAATGGGGCATGGGTCTAGACCATTGCATTCATTGTGCATCTCATGTTCCATGCTTAAATTGCTACATGTTATGTGAATTATATATATGGTAAAATGTATATGGAAAAGAGACACTAGGGTTAGAAAACATAACCTTGGGAGTCGAAAAACAAAGGAACGGGATAGTTCAAGGTGTAAAAGTCTACTAGTGGGGGGCATAAGCTCTACTAGGGAGACAAGGAGATAAATATCAAGATTTCAAATTTGGTCCCTACTTTGGGGGTACTAAATTAGTGCTCTATTGCTCTTTGACATGTGTATAGATGGCTTGTAGTGGAAGAGGACGTCGAGGCGGTGGGCGGAACAATAATCAACCACCATCGGTCATTGACCAACAAGCCTTCATAGAGGCTATTGGTATTGCGGCTACTACCATTGCACATGCTAGTGCAAATGTGGGGCAAGGAGGCACAAGTAACCTCCAAAAGTTTAAGGCGCACAAGGCTCCGATATTCAAGGGAGGGGTGGATTCAATGGTGACTGACCATTGGTTTCGGCAAGTTGGCAAGATTTGAGAGGCAATGGAGATCACCTCTGATGCCACATGGATAAGACTAGTTACATTCCAACTAGAGGAAGAAGCCCAATTGTGGTGAGATTGGGTAAAGGACTCAAGGAACTTAGAGTTAATGACATGGGGAGAGTTCTAGGAGCTCTTCATGGGTAAATACTTCCTAGCGGCCACGAGATATGCAAAGGCCTGGGAATTCTTGGATTTGAAACAAGGGATGATGATGGTGATGGAGTATGTGGCTAAGTTTACCGAATTAGCCCATTTTGCTGATGATTACATGGCCACGTATATGGCCAATGTGAGGAAGTTCGAATATGGTTTAAAATTATCTATCCAGGGGAAAATGATGGGCCTCCGCTTGCAAGATTTGGACTCGATGGTCAAGACAGTTATGACCATTGAGAGAGAGGTTAATAACGCACATAGCATCTAGGAGGCAGGTGCTAAGGACAAGAAGAAGAAGGGTCAATCCTCTTCTTCTAGTTCAGGAAAAAGACAGAATTGCTACTCCACAGGGACAGCAAGGACAGGGCCATGGCTATCAGGGCCAAGGGCAAGGTCGATCCTCCCAAGATAGGGGAAACCTGAGGACATCATACCAGGCAGGTTAGAAGATTTGTTTCCATTGCCTCCAGCCGGGTTACATAAAGCGTGATTGCCCTCAGAGACAGGGATCCCAGAGTTATGGGGCATCTGAGTCCTAGTCACCAATGGGATAGCCACAGACATACTTTGTTCCTCCCTACCCCACTATGGGCATGGGAAGCCAGTATCAGTTCTAGGGTGTTACTTAGGCCCCTACTACTTCACGAGCGGGGACTCTGCAATTAGGCCAGATGGGCTAGGGCATGGTTCGAGGCCGAGGATAGGGCATGCAGGCCGGGACATTTGGGAACCAGGGGCGTGTTTATGCCATCACACCTTAGATTGAGCTAGTTGATTAGTCGGTCATTCAGGGTACATTTCTATTCTCTCATTTATGGGCTAAGGTGTTATTTGACTCTGGTGCATTGCATTCATTCATATCTGCATCATGTGTGAGAGATTTGGGCTTAGAGGTTGATATCTTGGAAGAGCCATTGTATGTAAATTCACCCATAGGAGCTAAGGTGTGTGTTAATCAGATATATCAGGGTTGTGAGTTAGAAATCTCAGAGATTCTACTAACTGTGGACCTAAGGGTCATGGACATGTCGGAGTTCGATGTTATCCTTGGGATGGATTGGTTAGCGGCACATCGGGTCGTCATTGATTGTGATTGGAAGAGGGTAATCGCCTACACATCGAATGGTGTTTATTTTAAATTTCAAGGGGAAAAACATGATGCCTTGTCCCAATCCGTGTACGACTCTAGATGGCACGAACAGTTGATGGGATGGCTTGTGAGCCTTACTTTGGAGGATGTGGTGAGACAGGAGTTGGGTCTACCTCGGGTTGTCTGTGAGTTTGAAGATGTTTTTTGGACGAACTACTGGGAGTACCTCCCTACAAGGATGTAGACTTCAGCATTGAGTTGCATCCCGGTACATCGCCTATTTCTATGACTCCACATAGGATGGCATCAGCTGAGTTGTAAGAATTCAAGGTCCAATTGCAAGAATTGTTGGACAAGGGCTTTATTAGACCGAGCACTTCACCATGGGGCTCTCTGATATTGTTTGCCAAGAAGAAAGACAAGACCTTTTGGGTATGTATAGACTATCAGCAGTTGAATAGAGTCACTATCAAGAATAGGTATCGTTCGTCGAGGATCAATGACCTGTTTGATCAGCTGAGGGGAGCGCGGGTCTAGTCCAAGATAGATCTTCACACCGGCTACCATTAGTTGAGGATTAGGGAGGCATATATCCCTAAGACAGCGTTCAAAATGCAGTATAGGCATTTTGAGTTCACCATGATGCCATTTGGATTGACAAATGTCTCGACGACATTCATGGATCTCATGCATAGGGTGTTCCAACCCTATTTAGATCAGTTCGTTGTAGTATTTGTTGACAACATCCTGATCTACTCTAAGTTTGAGGAGGAGCATGAGGGTCACTTGAGGATTTTTCTCTAGACATTGAGAGATCACCTTTTGTGCGCCAAGTTCAGCAAGTGTGAATTTTGGCTTACGGAGGTAAAGTTTTTAGGACACGTGGTGTCCATTTCGGGTGTATTCGTGGACCCGGAGAGGTTGAGGCAGTCATGAGTTTGGAGAAGTCAAAGTTAGTCTTTGAGATACACAGTTTCTTGGGATTGGTAGGGTACTACCAGAGATTCATCGAGGACTTCTCCCGATTAGCTACATCTATGACGAGATTGACCTGGAAGGAGGTCAAGTTTGAGTGGAATGATTCGTGTGAGAAGGTATTCTTGGAGTTAAAGAGGAGACTAACTTCAGCTCCTATTTTGATAGTCCCAGAAAGGGGACAGATATACACGGTGTACTATGATGCCTCTAAAGATGGACTGGATTGTGTTTTGATGTAGTCCGAGAGGGTGGTGGCTTATGGTTCTCGACAATTAAAGAATCACAAGTAGAATTATCCTACACATGACATGGAGTTGGAGGCTATTGTCTTTGCCTTGAAGGCTTGGCGCCACTATCTATATGGTGAGCAGTTTGAGGTATTTTTGGACTACAAAAGTCTGAAGTATATCTTTACTCAGTGAGACCTCAACATGAGGTAGCGTAGGTGGATCGAGTACCTAGAGGACTACGACTTCACTTTGCATTACCATCCTGGTAAGGCAAATGTGGTGGTTGATGCACTTAGCTGGAAATCAAGGGGAGTTGTGGCTAGTGTGGCTTCTAGTGAATTATGGATGCTCAAGGCTGTGGGATAGTTTAAGCTAGACTATAGGGATCAGGCTCAGGGTGTTTTAGGGAGTTTAGTGGCGACGCTTTCCCTACTGAGCAGAGTGATTGAGTGCTAGGGGCAAGACCCAGAGTTATCATCCATTAGGGACTTAGTGCAGGCGGGTACCGGTGACGAGGGCTGGGCCATTCTCTCGGATGGTAATCTTCGGTATAGGGGAAGGGTTGTGGTTCCCCAATTAGCGGATCTGAGAGAGGAGATCCTTAGGGAGTTCCATTGCTTCTGATTTGTTGTACATCCAGGTGGCACGAAGATGTACCCTGATCTTTGTCGCCAGTATTCTTGGAGCTGAATGAAGAGACATGTTGGGGACTTTGTCAGATGATGTCTCACATGTCAGCAGGTCAAGGTAGAGCACTAGAGACCAATGACTTGATCCAAAATGTGTACACCCAAGTGCAGGCGGTCAAGTTATAGTAATAATCCGGTTAAGTCCGGAGTCGAATCCATAGGGAGCTATGATTAGTGTTTTGAAGTAAATAGTGACAGAGACCAAGTGACTGGAGTTTCTTGAGAGTTTTGAAGTTGTGGGATTTCCTGGATAGAATATAAGATTCTTTCAAAGAGGTTTTTCTAGACAAAATATAAGATAAATTATCAAAATTAGCAACCACCCTTTAGTTCAAGGATCAGAACATGTAGTTAATCATCCGATTTATTATACTTGTGCTTTATAACTCAATTAACTCCCGTGTCAACAACAAGTTAATTGGAAGATAAAGATGGACAGTGTAAATTAAGCACATGATTCTGATGTCTTTCTAGAAGTTTACAAGAATTGCCTGTGCCGAGACTCAAACTGTCTACAAACAAGTAAGTGCTTCTACAAGGCATCCAACCATGGCATTAATATTCCATTCTTTAATAAAGCACAATAATAGTGAAGATTGAAAGGTTGTCATGAAGATCTAGTCAGGGTACTTGCCTTGAACCAACGGGTATTTCTATGCAAGAGTCATCCGTGTCATAGAAAGAACCCATGGTTATACAAAGTACCTTGGCTTTACTAGATACATTCAATCATTCAATAAAGAAGTATATAAAGCATTAAAGTATAAAGGAAATGCAAAAGTATAACTTCTGGATAATTAATACATATTCATCACCTCTTACTAAAGAGTGAATGAGGAACTACTCACTCTTCATGACTTTGGTAAAGCTAGAAAAATGAGTGATGCTCATCCCTCCAAGTAGAGGAGTTACAAGGGAAACTACACTATCCACGGAGTCGGTNCTTAAACACCATCAAAGCATAATTAGTCGCAAAAAGGCATAGAAAAATGCTAACTTTAGGCACTAATCACACCCCCAACCTAAATATTGCTAGTCTTTAGTAATACAACAACATTGGAATGTAAATCTATTTCTAATGCCTTTTTCGTAGGTCAACCGGTNCCACCCTTCACGGCTTTAGTAAAGCTCTAGAAAAGTGGAAGAGTTTCACTCCTCTACGGGAGAAGATGCTCAAGCAATGGAAGTGAAAAAAGCTAACAAATGAAAGTAGAAGAAAGCTAGTTACTTTTGGAGGGTCTCCACCACAACCAAAAGATGAGCTATCTCTCTTGATAGATGTAAATAAAAGCAAGTACAACTACAAGGGGAGTCTAATCCTCCATCATGGTTGCTACAACATAAATGTAAAAACTTAGCACAAGTAAATAAAATACTTCAACTACAAGGGGAGTCTTAGCCTCCATCATGGTTGATACAAATGCAAAATGAAAACATAAACAAGAGATGTACAAAAACTAACTCTCTACTATACTCTACAAGAGAAAATATTTTTGCTCCCTTTCAAGCTCCTAACATGGGAGTATTTATAGGCAAGGAAGGGGAGGGGGGAAACAAGAAGATAAGAGAGGATGAGTGAATAGTGTATGCCGCCCATGAAAACCAACTACTCTGCAGGCAGTCTATGGAGGACGTTCGAACATGAATCGACGTTTGAACGTTGTCTTCTGTTTTGCTTTCGGGGCGTTCGAACGTTGTTTAACATTCAAATGTGTCTTTTGGTTTTGCTTTAGGGGCGTTCGAACGCCAAATGGGATGTGACCACATCACTCAAGTGGTCTTGATCTTCTGTGGAAACCCACTTTTGCACTCCATGTAGGGCATGGAGTTTTGCACTCATCACTCGGATCTTTCTTCAAGTCATGTGGACGCTTGAACGGTAGTTGGCATTCTAACGTGGTACTCCAGTACTTCAGGGTCCTCCTTCTTGATTGCAACACGCCAAGTCTCCGCAGTCTGGTCTCCTTATAGTTCAAGCGGACGTTCGAACGTGAGTTGATGTTTGAACGTGGTTGCTTTGTCCCAACCTTCTCCAATTTTGTTCCCTAATGCACTGGTATCACACTCAAGTGTGATATTTGTTGTTCTTGAGCTTTTGTTCACTTTAGGTCCTAAAATGTCATCACTTAAACACCATCAAAGCATAATTAGTCGCAAAAAGGCATAGAAAAATGCTAACTTTAGGCACTAATCACACCCCCAACCTAAATATTGCTAGTCTTTAGTAATACAACAACATTGGAATGTAAATCTATTTCTAATGCCTTTTTCGTAGGTCAACCGGTTGCATTTAGCATATGCAACAAACCGTTGAACCACTAGGTTTACCCTAATGGACGAGTGTTGTCTCGTGAGGGTTTTCAATGAAGCTACCCACAAACTTCAGTCAAACAAATGTGTGTGTGAGATTGCTGACTAACAAAATGAATTAGCATCATGGTCGTTAGGACACTCAACCCTCAATCATGACTTATCCCCTACATTTCTTTTCCATTGGTACTTATGCNCCATCATGGTTGATACAAATGCAAAATGAAAACATAAACAAGAGATGTACAAAAACTAACTCTCTACTATACTCTACAAGAGAAAATATTTTTGCTCCCTTTCAAGCTCCTAACATGGGAGTATTTATAGGCAAGGAAGGGGAGGGGGGAAACAAGAAGATAAGAGAGGATGAGTGAATAGTGTATGCCGCCCATGAAAACCAACTACTCTGCAGGCAGTCTATGGAGGACGTTCGAACATGAATCGACGTTTGAACGTTGTCTTCTGTTTTGCTTTCGGGGCGTTCGAACGTTGTTTAACATTCAAATGTGTCTTTTGGTTTTGCTTTAGGGGCGTTCGAACGCCAAATGGGATGTGACCACATCACTCAAGTGGTCTTGATCTTCTGTGGAAACCCACTTTTGCACTCCATGTAGGGCATGGAGTTTTGCACTCATCACTCGGATCTTTCTTCAAGTCATGTGGACGCTTGAACGGTAGTTGGCATTCTAACGTGGTACTCCAGTACTTCAGGGTCCTCCTTCTTGATTGCAACACGCCAAGTCTCCGCAGTCTGGTCTCCTTATAGTTCAAGCGGACGTTCGAACGTGAGTTGATGTTTGAACGTGGTTGCTTTGTCCCAACCTTCTCCAATTTTGTTCCCTAATGCACTGGTATCACACTCAAGTGTGATATTTGTTGTTCTTGAGCTTTTGTTCACTTTAGGTCCTAAAATGTCATCACTTAAACACCATCAAAGCATAATTAGTCGCAAAAAGGCATAGAAAAATGCTAACTTTAGGCACTAATCACACCCCCAACCTAAATATTGCTAGTCTTTAGTAATACAACAACATTGGAATGTAAATCTATTTCTAATGCCTTTTTCGTAGGTCAACCGGTTGCATTTAGCATATGCAACAAACCGTTGAACCACTAGGTTTACCCTAATGGACGAGTGTTGTCTCGTGAGGGTTTTCAATGAAGCTACCCACAAACTTCAGTCAAACAAATGTGTGTGTGAGATTGCTGACTAACAAAATGAATTAGCATCATGGTCGTTAGGACACTCAACCCTCAATCATGACTTATCCCCTACATTTCTTTTCCATTGGTACTTATGCTATGCAAAAATTAGCACCTGTCACATTGGCATTTGGAATTCCCTGAGTAGTAGAATGGTCATTCTAGAAACTAGAATTGGTATATAACAATCATTCCTCTCTTTCCACCTTCCATGGATAGCTTTGATTTCACAATTCTCTCTCGGAATGCTCTCAGCAAAACAAATCGCTCTGATTATAGTGACTTATCTCTCAAAAAGGCATGTGATCAGAAGATGGCTAGTTGAAAAATCTGATGCATAATTAGTATAAGAGTGAAGTTTTGACGAAAACAGACTTAACCTTAGCATAATCTCATAGAAGAATATTGATACAAATAAAGAAATTCTAGTTAACACACCCCACTTGTAGTAGACAACATACATATGCATCACACTTGAGATCACCCAAGGCTTTTTGTAGGTTGTAATGGGGCTAGAGGTCAATGGCTAATGAAATGACGTCAATGGTGATCCAAAACTATCTTTTTATGCAGTGTTGCACACCTTTTTCTAGCCTCTCGACATTTTGCCTGGGAATTGGATTTCTTTATTTTATTTTCTCTTTTTTTTCACTTTCTTGGCAATTCCCTGTCTCAATGTATCTTTTCTTTTTCGGTTGTTTCTACCAATTTTCTTTTTATTGAACAGTAGCCACCATTGTCTTTTCTATTTTTCTTGTCTTTATGTATCATATTGATTTGTAAGAGGATGTAAGAAATTAGATAGCAAGGTATGGTAGATATATGCTTTTGTGGCTCAGCCATCACACGGGGTGTTTTTTTCGAAAAGGAATTCATTCGTTGAATGCTCAAGCATGACTGACTAAGGATATACTTTTCTAAAAGAATTAGCTAAGGCTCAAAGTCGATCCAAAGATGGCCTAAGATCCTTTCTCAAGTATGTGCATATGTACGTGTATGCAAAAGTTCCTTGTGGGTTATGAAAATAGATCACTTTAGGTGCGTCAATCAAAGCAAGGTTAATGAGATTATTGAAAGAGATTGGAAGTGAAAGAGATTACTTTGAGTAATTGTTGGTATCCTCTCAAAAAGCACCATAAAGCTCAAGACTTACCATGGTTTTCTTTGTCATCTCCACTGGTTATGTCGGGTGTTTCAAGGAATGTTGGTTATATAGCGATTCCATTTTCGAGTCTGATCACTGCGTACCTCAAGAATAGTAATTACTGATGTACATTTGACAATTAAATCATATAGATAGTATCAAGCTTCCAAAAAAAAAATGAGGTTTTACGTCTTGGTAGTTAAGTTGAGGTGTCAAACCGATCATATGCTTAGTCATTTTCATAAGCAGTCTTAACATCCACATCTGTTTCATTATTTATTAACAAGAATTAAAGTGCTAATCCAATACATGCATTTTAAACAAATAAGAGAGAAAAACTGAATCAATCATATGATATGTTCACAATAATAACAATGATTTCATTCATTCAAAACAAAGCTTCAAATATCCACAAAAACGGCAAAGACAAACATCCACCAAAACAGATATCCACCATCATCTACAAAATATCCCCAAAAATCAAAAAAAGGAATCATAAGAAGCAACAAACATCCACAAGGACCCTCAAAGAAGAAATTTTTATCAAAGAAGAGACAAACAACAACCTCAAATCAACTTCTTCCACACAAGAACAAAAATCAGTCTCCTCCCTCTCCTCCTGCTCCACTAGCTTTACTAGGTCCACCAGGCCCACCCCTCAGATAGCCAAGAATCTCCTCTTGCTGTCGAAGAATCTTGTCTTGGTTGGCCTCGATGCCAAGCATAATCTCTTGAAGTAATCTGTGGGTGCTGGTGCCTACCTCCTCCTAAGTTTGCATATGCTCTCTCTCTAACTCCCTCACCTCATCTGCATCAAGCTTTTCTTGTACCTCATCAACTCCCTGGGTTGGTGGCACTTCTTGTCTTGCAGCTAGGGCAACACTGTGACCTTGGCTTCTCCGAAAAGAGGCCTTGTTTAGTGGCCCCTTCGGCTTTTGGATTTCCATTTCAGGCCTCACCCTGAATGCATTGTCTTTGCACATTTGTGTTACCAAGGTGCCGAAAGGAAGANTCAAGCTTCCAAAAAAAAAATGAGGTTTTACGTCTTGGTAGTTAAGTTGAGGTGTCAAACCGATCATATGCTTAGTCATTTTCATAAGCAGTCTTAACATCCACATCTGTTTCATTATTTATTAACAAGAATTAAAGTGCTAATCCAATACATGCATTTTAAACAAATAAGAGAGAAAAACTGAATCAATCATATGATATGTTCACAATAATAACAATGATTTCATTCATTCAAAACAAAGCTTCAAATATCCACAAAAACGGCAAAGACAAACATCCACCAAAACAGATATCCACCATCATCTACAAAATATCCCCAAAAATCAAAAAAAGGAATCATAAGAAGCAACAAACATCCACAAGGACCCTCAAAGAAGAAATTTTTATCAAAGAAGAGACAAACAACAACCTCAAATCAACTTCTTCCACACAAGAACAAAAATCAGTCTCCTCCCTCTCCTCCTGCTCCACTAGCTTTACTAGGTCCACCAGGCCCACCCCTCAGATAGCCAAGAATCTCCTCTTGCTGTCGAAGAATCTTGTCTTGGTTGGCCTCGATGCCAAGCATAATCTCTCGAAGTAATCTGTGGGTGCTGGTGCCTACCTCCTCCTAAGTTTGCATATGCTCTCTCTCTAACTCCCTCACCTCATCTGCATCAAGCTTTTCTTGTACCTCATCAACTCCCTGGGTTGGTGGCACTTCTTGTCTTGCAGCTAGGGCAACACTGTGACCTTGGCTTCTCCGAAAAGAGGCCTTGTTTAGTGGCCCCTTCGGCTTTTGGATTTCCATTTCAGGCCTCACCCTGAATGCATTGTCTTTGCACATTTGTGTTACCAAGGTGCCGAAAGGAAGATCATTCCTTTTTACATCACACCCTTTCTTCATCTCTGTCAAGATAAGGGAGGGGGAGGTCAATGCTCTGCCCTCTTCCCAGTGCATAGAGCAAGCGAGCCATTTTAGGCAAAATCTCATTTTTTCGTTCGATGGGGGGGGGGGCGAGGTCAGACACCGTAATAAAATTTAGCATTTTGTACTTATTGGTGAGCTCCCCTTGTTTCAAAAATCTCCTTCCTCCCTATGAAAAATTAGACAACCCCGTCAACTCTTTCCCCACCACATTCAATGCTACTTTCTTTTTTGGCGGGTAAGTTGGATTTTTCACCTGAGGCATCTCTTGCCTCATTTCTCTTATATAGTCTTCATCTATGTCAATGTGGATTCTCCTCACATAACTTTTCAGTGCCCCATTGACGATTTTTATGTTAGAGTAAAATTCCCTCACCAAATCGACAACAGCTTCCCCTCTGTTTCCCCCAATTTCTTTTCTCCATGTCCACAAAAATCACTCAAAATTACATTTCTCTCATAGACCACAGCATGCTTAAGGTAGAGGTTCTCATACCTGTCAGCATTTAGGGCGCTGGAAAATTGAGTTCTATCATATATCCTTATGATGGGCCTCCTATCTCTTTCCTCAATGACCTCTTCTACAAAATTGGGCTCCTAGTTTGGCGTATTACGCTTCGCAGGTAGTTTGACTCTAGGCATGGTGTTTTCAGTTTTTAAGCTTGGAATGAATTTGAAACTCTTGCCTTTTTGGTGAAAATGGGGATTTCAGATGTGGGAATGAGTTTGGGACAATAGATTTGTGGTGGAAATGGGGAATGGGTGGAGTTTTGATGGCTAGGGAGTGAAAAGGGGTTCTGGGTTTGGAGGATTTTGGAGGTTTTTGGGGATTTTGAACTGGGGAAAATGATCCAGGCTTTTATAGCCTGAGAAGGATTGTTTGAACGTCAATAATGTTCGAACGTATGTAGAAGAATTTTTAAAATATCGTTCGAACGTGGATGTCATTTGAACGTGGTGAGCTTCTAGTACTTTTGAGTTTTGTCAAAGACCAAAGTACTGTAAGCTCCTGTCATTCGAACGTGCTATTGGCGTTCAAACGTTAATCTCGTTCGAACGTGTTATTGGTGTTCGAACGAATCGAGCTCCCAGTACTTTTCGTTTCCATCAGAGACTTCATTAGAGGTTGAGTATTGTAAGCAAGCAACGTTTGAACATCACTAGACATTTGAACGTTGAATCAAACTCAATTTTTTTTTTTTGCATTACACTATACAATAAAAGAGGACAAAACACACAAGTTTGAANTAAAAGAATTAGCTAAGGCTCAAAGTCGATCCAAAGATGGCCTAAGATCCTTTCTCAAGTATGTGCATATGTACGTGTATGCAAAAGTTCCTTGTGGGTTATGAAAATAGATCACTTTAGGTGCGTCAATCAAAGCAAGGTTAATGAGATTATTGAAAGAGATTGGAAGTGAAAGAGATTACTTTGAGTAATTGTTGGTATCCTCTCAAAAAGCACCATAAAGCTCAAGACTTACCATGGTTTTCTTTGTCATCTCCACTGGTTATGTCGGGTGTTTCAAGGAATGTTGGTTATATAGCGATTCCATTTTCGAGTCTGATCACTGCGTACCTCAAGAATAGTAATTACTGATGTACATTTGACAATTAAATCATATAGATAGTATCAAGCTTCCAAAAAAAAAATGAGGTTTTACGTCTTGGTAGTTAAGTTGAGGTGTCAAACCGATCATATGCTTAGTCATTTTCATAAGCAGTCTTAACATCCACATCTGTTTCATTATTTATTAACAAGAATTAAAGTGCTAATCCAATACATGCATTTTAAACAAATAAGAGAGAAAAACTGAATCAATCATATGATATGTTCACAATAATAACAATGATTTCATTCATTCAAAACAAAGCTTCAAATATCCACAAAAACGGCAAAGACAAACATCCACCAAAACAGATATCCACCATCATCTACAAAATATCCCCAAAAATCAAAAAAAGGAATCATAAGAAGCAACAAACATCCACAAGGACCCTCAAAGAAGAAATTTTTATCAAAGAAGAGACAAACAACAACCTCAAATCAACTTCTTCCACACAAGAACAAAAATCAGTCTCCTCCCTCTCCTCCTGCTCCACTAGCTTTACTAGGTCCACCAGGCCCACCCCTCAGATAGCCAAGAATCTCCTCTTGCTGTCGAAGAATCTTGTCTTGGTTGGCCTCGATGCCAAGCATAATCTCTCGAAGTAATCTGTGGGTGCTGGTGCCTACCTCCTCCTAAGTTTGCATATGCTCTCTCTCTAACTCCCTCACCTCATCTGCATCAAGCTTTTCTTGTACCTCATCAACTCCCTGGGTTGGTGGCACTTCTTGTCTTGCAGCTAGGGCAACACTGTGACCTTGGCTTCTCCGAAAAGAGGCCTTGTTTAGTGGCCCCTTCGGCTTTTGGATTTCCATTTCAGGCCTCACCCTGAATGCATTGTCTTTGCACATTTGTGTTACCAAGGTGCCGAAAGGAAGATCATTCCTTTTTACATCACACCCTTTCTTCATCTCTGTCAAGATAAGGGAGGGGGAGGTCAATGCTCTGCCCTCTTCCCAGTGCATAGAGCAAGCGAGCCATTTTAGGCAAAATCTCATTTTTTCGTTCGATGGGGGGGGGGGCGAGGTCAGACACCGTAATAAAATTTAGCATTTTGTACTTATTGGTGAGCTCCCCTTGTTTCAAAAATCTCCTTCCTCCCTATGAAAAATTAGACAACCCCGTCAACTCTTTCCCCACCACATTCAATGCTACTTTCTTTTTTGGCGGGTAAGTTGGATTTTTCACCTGAGGCATCTCTTGCCTCATTTCTCTTATATAGTCTTCATCTATGTCAATGTGGATTCTCCTCACATAACTTTTCAGTGCCCCATTGACGATTTTTATGTTAGAGTAAAATTCCCTCACCAAATCGACAACAGCTTCCCCTCTGTTTCCCCCAATTTCTTTTCTCCATGTCCACAAAAATCACTCAAAATTACATTTCTCTCATAGACCACAGCATGCTTAAGGTAGAGGTTCTCATACCTGTCAGCATTTAGGGCGCTGGAAAATTGAGTTCTATCATATATCCTTATGATGGGCCTCCTATCTCTTTCCTCAATGACCTCTTCTACAAAATTGGGCTCCTAGTTTGGCGTATTACGCTTCGCAGGTAGTTTGACTCTAGGCATGGTGTTTTCAGTTTTTAAGCTTGGAATGAATTTGAAACTCTTGCCTTTTTGGTGAAAATGGGGATTTCAGATGTGGGAATGAGTTTGGGACAATAGATTTGTGGTGGAAATGGGGAATGGGTGGAGTTTTGATGGCTAGGGAGTGAAAAGGGGTTCTGGGTTTGGAGGATTTTGGAGGTTTTTGGGGATTTTGAACTGGGGAAAATGATCCAGGCTTTTATAGCCTGAGAAGGATTGTTTGAACGTCAATAATGTTCGAACGTATGTAGAAGAATTTTTAAAATATCGTTCGAACGTGGATGTCATTTGAACGTGGTGAGCTTCTAGTACTTTTGAGTTTTGTCAAAGACCAAAGTACTGTAAGCTCCTGTCATTCGAACGTGCTATTGGCGTTCAAACGTTAATCTCGTTCGAACGTGTTATTGGTGTTCGAACGAATCGAGCTCCCAGTACTTTTCGTTTCCATCAGAGACTTCATTAGAGGTTGAGTATTGTAAGCAAGCAACGTTTGAACATCACTAGACATTTGAACGTTGAATCAAACTCAATTTTTTTTTTTTGCATTACACTATACAATAAAAGAGGACAAAACACACAAGTTTGAACCAAAAATTCATGGCATCTCAGGATAAGTCCCTACCCACGCTTCAGGTTGGCATTCTGGGATATTCCTTACTCAGCCCATATTTTTATTTCAGTCAAAAGAGTTTGTACAAAAGAAAAAGGATTTTTACACTTTTTTACAAAAATTCAGACCCTTGGTTTTTATCCCCATAGCACAATTTTTCACAATTTAAAAAGAAGTCTAATTCAAGTTTTCATCTGTCTCCGTGCCTTTTGAACAACCAGTAACTCTCCCAATTTTCTCTCTCACAAATCGGTTAAGCAGAGTACCGGAATAGGATGGCGTGTTAGGATAATCCTTTCTCTGCCCATTCACTATTCAGTCTAATCGATCGAGTGTGCGACCATAAATTGGTTCAGAACATTGATTATATTTTTTCTCGTGAAAGACTCTACCACACTGTTTATAGGCACCAAGTCTTTTGGCACGACTGCATTTAGCAAAAGTGCTTTTGCTACATAGGGGTTTTGCTTGTTGTTCTTGGATCTCATTCTTTCTCACCAATTTTGCTTTTCTCATGATCACAGTATATGTATCAAAAGGAAAAGTGCGCAAAACTCTCAAACTAAACCAAAAAAATTAACATCCATGCTTTCTATTCTTTAAGACTCATTATCCAGTTCTTTAACATCTGCCAGTCACAAAGACGATCAGAGATGACTCATAAACATAATCATCAATTTATACAAAACACGATACACAATCTGATCAAGAACAGCAACAACAACACAAATTTAAAAATTTCCTATGGGCACATATGAACTATAGTTCTCACCCCCAACCTAAACTGAACATTATCCCAAATATTTTGAATTTACCGATATGGTGAGCTTTGGAGATGAGGTTGAATGGTAGAGATCTTGTTCATTAGCCAAAACCTACAAGAAAAAATACACAAATCAATCATCACTGCACAGATCTGGGTTTCAGGTAGGCTAGTAAGCCTTGTTTGTCAATGCGAAGAGAAGCGGAAGACCCATAAGCAAATACAAGATTAAAATACAAAGTATGAAACATAATATTGTGTCTGTGGAGTGTGTGGTCATGGTGCTGTTGGGGGTGGGTCTGGTTGTAGAGAACGGTGAATAGCGAAAAAGAAGAAGATAGAGAAGAAGAAGGAAATAGGAAAAAAGGGAAAGGGGAAAGAAGGGCGTGGAAAGAGAGGAAACGGGGGTGGGTGCCTTATAAGGGCGGTCCTGTGGGTCGGGTTTCTGCCTGACCCAACCCCTTTTTGTGTCGGCAGGCGCGAATCTTGGAGGAGTATTTTGGATCCATTAAGAGAATGGTCTCCACCTTTTGAACAAAGTCCTCCAAAAATGGTTTCAACTGCTGGCCATTAACAGTAAAGATATTACTGTTTGAGGGGTTCTCCACCTCCACTGCTCTGTGTTCAAACACCTTTTTAACAATATAAAGCTCTGTCCATCTTGATCTCAACTTACTAGGAAAGAGGCGGAGTCTTGAATTAAACAACAAGACTTTTTGAAAAGGTTTAAAAGACTTCCGCATAATGTTCTTGTCAAGAAAAATTTTCATCCTGATTTTAGCAATCTTAGCATTTTCATATGATTCATTTCTTAATTCCTCCAATTCGTTAATCTGAAGTTTCCTTGAAAGTCCAGCCTTATTTAGGTCAAAGTTCATTGCTTTAATTGCCCAGTATGCCCTATGCTCCAATTCCACAGGTAGGTGACATGGCTTTCCATACACTAATTGAAAAGGAGACATACACAAAATTGTTTTAAACGCAGTGCAATATGCCCAAAGGGCATTAGTTAGTCTTGATGACCAATCTTTGCAGTCTGGATTTATTATTTTTTCCAAAATTAATTTGATCTCCCGATTAACTATTTCAGCTTGTCCAATAGTTTGTGGATGATAAGGGGTTGCAATTTTATGAAAATTAAATATTTTTTCATCAGATTCCAGAAAGGGTGATTGCAAAAATGAGCCCCCCCATCACTTATGATTGATTTAGGAACTCTAAACGGGGACAAAATATTTTCTTTAAGAAATTTGATCACCGTATGGTGATCATTATTTCGGCATGGAATTGTTTTAACTCATTTGGATACATAGTCTACGGCCACTAAAATGTATAGATAGCCAAAAGAAGGGGGGAATGATCCCATAAAATCAATGCCCCAATAGTCAAAAATTTCAATCACAAGAATCGGGCTCAAGGGCATCATATTTCTTTTTGAAATGCTTCCCAACCTTTGGCATCTTTCGCAATTTAAACAAAAGGCATGGACATTTTTGAAAAGTGTGGGCCAGTAAAATCCACACTGCAAGATTTTCGCAACGGTTTTTCTTGAAGAGAAGTGGCCACCACATGCTTTAGAATGGCAAAAGGTTATTACATGTCTGCTTTCATGAGCGGGGATGCAACGTCTTATGATTTGATTCTTACAGTACTTAAATACGTATGGATCTTCATAAAAGAAGTTACAAACCTCCATGAGAAATTTGTTTTTATTCATGGGGGAAAAGGACGGATGGAGTGTTCCAATAGCAAGAAAATTAGCAATATCAGCGTACTATGGGGTCTCATCAATTATGAACAGTTGTTCATCGGGGAATTTTTCATTGATTGGTAGTTCATCCTCGTGAAATTCATAAGTTAACCTGGACAGATGGTCTGCCACCACATTCTCAACACCCTTTTTGTCCTTAATGACCAGGTCAAACTCTTGAAGTAAGAGTATCCATCTCAAGAGCCTAGGCTTAGCATCCTTCTTTGTGAGCAAGAATTTTAATGCTACACGGTTGGTGAACACAGTAACAGAAGAACCAAAAAGATAAGGACAAAATTTTTCTAAACCAAACACTACCGCAAACAATTCTTTTTTAGTTGTTGAATAATTCAGTTGAGTATCATTCAAAGTTTTGCTTGTGGTTTCTTATCTTTTCTTTGTCCCAATACAGCACCTACAACATAATCACTTGCATCACACATTAGTTCAAAGTGTAGAGTCTAGTCAGGGGGTTGCATTATTGGGGCAGAAATTAACACGCCTTTAAGCTTGTCAAAAGCTTTTTGACACGTTTCACTCCAATCAAATATTACGTCTTGACTTAGGAGATAACACATGGGTTTTGCTATGGTACTAAAATCTTTTATGAATCTCCTGTAAAATCCTGCATATCCCAGAAATGATCAGACATCCTTCATAGTCTTGGGAGCAGGCAAGTTCCCAATCAGATCTATTTTGGCCTTGTCATTTTTCATGCCCTCAGACGACACAATGTGACCTAAGACAATGCCTTGTGTTACCATAAAATGACACTTTTTTCAATTGAGCACTAGATTGGTCTCTTTACACTTTATTAATACTTTTACTAGGTTGGCCAAACACAAATCAAATGAGTCACCATAGACAGAGAAGCTATCCATGAATACTTCTAAAAATATTTTGATCATGTCACTGAACAGACTCAACATGCATCTTTGAAATGTTGCAGGAGCATTACAAAGTCCAAATGACATCTTTTGAATGCAAAAGTGCCAAAGGGGCATGTGAATGTGGTTTTCTCCTGATCATTAAGTGCTATCTTAATTTGATTGTACCCGGAATAGCCATTCAGGAAACAATAAAATTCATGATCTGCTATTCTCTCTAGAACCTGGTCTAGAAAAGGAAGAGGAAAATGGTCTTTTCTAGTCACCAAATTGAGCTTTCGATAGTCAATACATATCCACCATCCTGTGATGAGTCTAGTTGGTACTAGTTCATTGGTTTAATTTTTGACCACTGTGACCCCAGACTTTTTGGGCATAACTTGGGTTAGGCTAACCTATTTACTATCGGATATGGGAAAGATTATTCTTGCATCTAAGAGTTTAAGCACTTATATTTTCACAACTTCCTTCATGTGAGGGTTCAGTAGTCGCTGCATTTGATGAGAGGGTTTTGAATCCTCTTCCATGTATATGACATGATTGTAGATCAATGGACTTATACCTTTTAAGTCAGCAATGGTCCACCCAATGGTGCTTTGTGGTTTTTAAGAACTTCAATCAATTTAGACTCTTGCAAGTCTGTGAGCTTAGATGAAATTAGCACTAGGTACAAATCGTCCTCTCCTAGGTATGCATATTTGAGGTCAAATGGGAGAGATTTCAATTCAGACTTTGGTAGCTTGACACTCGATGAGAGTGGCTTTATGCCACTTGGCAAAAGTTCCTCGAATTTGGGGACCCATGTATCAACAGCATGAGTCGGGCAATTCTTTGGATCATCATTTGTTGTCTCAAATGTGATGGATTCTAACAAAGAAAGTTCAGTGAAATTTTCACAGAATGTGTTATTCAGATGGTCCTGAACCAAAGTCTCAATGGAATTTATTTCTCTTTCTTCTCCGTCCTCTCCTGGTTGTTTGGCAATATTGAAACTATTCAGCTCAAGAGTCATATTCCCAAAGGTTAATTTCATGACCCCATTCCTACAATTAATTAGTGCATTTGAAGTTGCTAGGAAAGGTCGACCAAGAATAACGAGAATTGGGCTCTCTGAATATTTTGCTGGCTAAGTATCGAGGACGATGAAGTCAACAGAGAATACAAAGTTGTCCACTTGGACAAGTATATCTTCAATAATACCCCTAGAAATTTTGACAGATCTGTTTGCCAACTGAAGTGTGATACTTGTGGGTTTGAGTTCTCTAGACCTAATTGTTGGTAAACAGAAAATAAGAGCAAATTGACACTTGCTCCAAGGTCTAATAGTGCTTGTTCGATTCTGAAATTTCAAATGACACACAACACAGTTGGACACCTTGGACCTTTGTATTTTGGAGGGGTTTTGTGTTGAAGCAAGGCATTGACATGTTCTGTTAGGAAGGCTCTTTTTTGAACATTCTGGATTCTCTTGACTGTGCACAAGTCTTTCAGAAACTTGGCATAAGATGGAACCTGTTTGATTGCATCCAAAAGTGGGATGTTGATTTTTACTTGCTTGAAGAGCTCGTAAATCTCTGGCTGATTATTCAACTTCTATGTAGTTTTGAGTCTATGAGGAAAAGGAGTAGGAATAGAACACGAAGGTTCTTCTTCCCTTGATGGTTCTGGTCCTTGTTCAATTATGGGTTCGGGTACCTCTTCTTTCTCACATTTAGGCTCAATTGGTGGATTGATTGGGATTGACTTAGGTTTTGGCTTTGGAAGTATCATGTATTTGATAGTCTCGTCAATCACCTTGCCACTTGTTAGTGTAGTGACAACTTGGGCTTGGGCTTGTGGGTTTCCATGATTGCGGGATTTTTCACTTGAAATTGGCCTTGTGGTGGTTTTGGTTGGGCAGGAAACTTACCCTTCTCATGTGTGGTCATGGATTGAGTCAATTTTTGGATGTGGCTTTTAAGATCCTCGAAAGATTGAGTGGTCTGTGTTTTGAAATCTATGAAAGCATGAGTGGAACTATTGTTGTAGTTCATTTGGCTGTGCATAAACTGATTTAGTGTATCCTCAAGGTTCCTCTTTTGTGGAGGTTGGTATGATTGGTATGTAGGAGGTCCTTGAGGTGGCGGGTGTGAACCTTGTTGTTGGTTCATGGGGGTTGGCTGTGTGTTTCTCCAACTGAAGTTCAGGTGGTTCTGCCACCCTGGGTTATATGTTTCAGAGTATGGGTTCGAGTAAGGTTTGTTGAAGTTGGAGACGAGATTTGTTTGTTCCAACAAAACCTCTTTGAATGCTGGAATGGTAGGACACTCTCCAGTAGGGTGTCCTGTCAGCGCACAGATCCCACACACTTGTTTTGTGAGAGAGCTAACATCAACTTGATGAACCTTTTTCATCTCTAAAGCTTCAAGCTTTCGAGACAAGTTGAATATTTTTGCTCTTAGGTCATCGTCATCTTTCAAGACATACTTACCCCTTTGGGAAGTAGATAGTTTAGCTTTAACAATGGTAGGGGAGACTAAGTCCCACATCTGAGAACTGTCAATTATGGTGTCAAAGAAATTGAATGCCTCCTCTGGACTTTTGCTTATTATAAGCTGGAACAACATTAGATTGTTAAATAAAAACTTCTTTAAATGAAGATACAATTGGACATTCTACTGCAGGATGTCCTGATAATGCACAAATTTCACATATTTGATTATTAGTTGACACAACAGATACTTGTTTAATTTT
The DNA here is from genome assembly GCA_963454935.2 of Ilex paraguariensis. Lineage (NCBI taxonomy): Eukaryota > Viridiplantae > Streptophyta > Magnoliopsida > Aquifoliales > Aquifoliaceae > Ilex > Ilex paraguariensis. The sequence continues at coordinate 3,105,250 of CAUOFW020003946.1, forward strand.
TTTCATTTTTAAGGCTTCTAGTTTTCGAGATAAACTAGCCATTTTAGCTCTTAAATCATCATCTTCTTTTAACACATATTTTCCTCTTTCGGATGTAGATGGCTTAGTTTTCACTATGTTTGAAGAAGTTGAGTCCCACATTTGGGAACTTTTAGAAATAGTATCAAAAAATTGAAATGCTTCTTTAGGATTTTTATTCATGAATTTCCCTTGTGCCATCATTTCAACAAATTGTCACATTGCAGGTGGAAGAGCATCATAAAAAAAAACCAACTATAAGTCTAGTTTTCAAATGCATGATGTGGACAAGCTTGAAGAAGATCTTTAAATCTATCCCAATATTGATAAAAAGTTTCGCTTTCTTTTACATAAAAATTCATTATTTGCCGTCTTAATGTATTAGTATGATGTACATAATTTTTTTTTTTTTAAAGAACTCAGCTTGTAAAGCTTGCCACTTTGTGATAGAATTTGCCCTTAAAGTATTAAGCCAATGTTTCTCTTTATATNGACCCATGTATCAACAGCATGAGTCGGGCAATTCTTTGGATCATCATTTGTTGTCTCAAATGTGATGGATTCTAACAAAGAAAGTTCAGTGAAATTTTCACAGAATGTGTTATTCAGATGGTCCTGAACCAAAGTCTCAATGGAATTTATTTCTCTTTCTTCTCCGTCCTCTCCTGGTTGTTTGGCAATATTGAAACTATTCAGCTCAAGAGTCATATTCCCAAAGGTTAATTTCATGACCCCATTCCTACAATTAATTAGTGCATTTGAAGTTGCTAGGAAAGGTCGACCAAGAATAACGAGAATTGGGCTCTCTGAATATTTTGCTGGCTAAGTATCGAGGACGATGAAGTCAACAGAGAATACAAAGTTGTCCACTTGGACAAGTATATCTTCAATAATACCCCTAGAAATTTTGACAGATCTGTTTGCCAACTGAAGTGTGATACTTGTGGGTTTGAGTTCTCTAGACCTAATTGTTGGTAAACAGAAAATAAGNTTCTTGTGTAGATGAAGATGATGAAGACGAAGGAGATGACTGATTTATAGAACCTACTAATGAATGAACAGACATAAACTATTTAAAAAAAATACACTTTATATACATATAGTACAAATAAACAACTTTTCTATTTCATTTAATTTCAAATTACCGTAACTCCCCGGCAACGGCGCCAAAAACATGATTCACACTATTTTGTGATTGGATTAATATTATACACCAAAGTATAAGTGGTCGAATTATAATTCCNATTGTTGGTAAACAGAAAATAAGAGCAAATTGACACTTGCTCCAAGGTCTAATAGTGCTTGTTCGATTCTGAAATTTCAAATGACACACAACACAGTTGGACACCTTGGACCTTTGTATTTTGGAGGGGTTTTGTGTTGAAGCAAGGCATTGACATGTTCTGTTAGGAAGGCTCTTTTTTGAACATTCTGGATTCTCTTGACTGTGCACAAGTCTTTCAGAAACTTGGCATAAGATGGAACCTGTTTGATTGCATCCAAAAGTGGGATGTTGATTTTTACTTGCTTGAAGAGCTCGTAAATCTCTGGCTGATTATTCAACTTCTATGTAGTTTTGAGTCTATGAGGAAAAGGAGTAGGAATAGAACACGAAGGTTCTTCTTCCCTTGATGGTTCTGGTCCTTGTTCAATTATGGGTTCGGGTACCTCTTCTTTCTCACATTTAGGCTCAATTGGTGGATTGATTGGGATTGACTTAGGTTTTGGCTTTGGAAGTATCATGTATTTGATAGTCTCGTCAATCACCTTGCCACTTGTTAGTGTAGTGACAACTTGGGCTTGGGCTTGTGGGTTTCCATGATTGCGGGATTTTTCACTTGAAATTGGCCTTGTGGTGGTTTTGGTTGGGCAGGAAACTTACCCTTCTCATGTGTGGTCATGGATTGAGTCAATTTTTGGATGTGGCTTTTAAGATCCTCGAAAGATTGAGTGGTCTGTGTTTTGAAATCTATGAAAGCATGAGTGGAACTATTGTTGTAGTTCATTTGGCTGTGCATAAACTGATTTAGTGTATCCTCAAGGTTCCTCTTTTGTGGAGGTTGGTATGATTGGTATGTAGGAGGTCCTTGAGGTGGCGGGTGTGAACCTTGTTGTTGGTTCATGGGGGTTGGCTGTGTGTTTCTCCAACTGAAGTTCAGGTGGTTCTGCCACCCTGGGTTATATGTTTCAGAGTATGGGTTCGAGTAAGGTTTGTTGAAGTTGGAGACGAGATTTGTTTGTTCCAACAAAACCTCTTTGAATGCTGGAATGGTAGGACACTCTCCAGTAGGGTGTCCTGTCAGCGCACAGATCCCACACACTTGTTTTGTGAGAGAGCTAACATCAACTTGATGAACCTTTTTCATCTCTAAAGCTTCAAGCTTTCGAGACAAGTTGAATATTTTTGCTCTTAGGTCATCGTCATCTTTCAAGACATACTTACCCCTTTGGGAAGTAGATAGTTTAGCTTTAACAATGGTAGGGGAGACTAAGTCCCACATCTGAGAACTGTCAATTATGGTGTCAAAGAAATTGAATGCCTCCTCTGGACTTTTGCTTATTATAAGCTGGAACAACATTAGATTGTTAAATAAAAACTTCTTTAAATGAAGATACAATTGGACATTCTACTGCAGGATGTCCTGATAATGCACAAATTTCACATATTTGATTATTAGTTGACACAACAGATACTTGTTTAATTTTTTTCATTTTTAAGGCTTCTAGTTTTCGAGATAAACTAGCCATTTTAGCTCTTAAATCATCATCTTCTTTTAACACATATTTTCCTCTTTCGGATGTAGATGGCTTAGTTTTCACTATGTTTGAAGAAGTTGAGTCCCACATTTGGGAACTTTTAGAAATAGTATCAAAAAATTGAAATGCTTCTTTAGGATTTTTATTCATGAATTTCCCTTGTGCCATCATTTCAACAAATTGTCACATTGCAGGTGGAAGAGCATCATAAAAAAAAACCAACTATAAGTCTAGTTTTCAAATGCATGATGTGGACAAGCTTGAAGAAGATCTTTAAATCTATCCCAATATTGATAAAAAGTTTCGCTTTCTTTTACATAAAAATTCATTATTTGCCGTCTTAATGTATTAGTATGATGTACATAATTTTTTTTTTTTTAAAGAACTCAGCTTGTAAAGCTTGCCACTTTGTGATAGAATTTGCCCTTAAAGTATTAAGCCAATGTTTCTCTTTATATTTTAAAGAAAAAGGAAATAGTTTTAATCTAACCATTTCAGAATTATCTTGCAATGTTCCACAGACTTCTTCAAATTTATTCATATGTACATAAGGATTTTTAGTTTCCAAACCATGAAACTGTGGTAATAACTGTATTGTTCCTGGGTTAATATTAATATTTGGAGCATCTGTTGGAAAAGCAAAACATGACAGGACATTGGTTCGTGTTGGATGTAAATATTCTCTTAATGGTCGGACATTTTGAATTACTTCTTGCTCTCTAGGTTGTTTTTCCCTAGGTACATTTCTAGTCATAATTAATTCAAATGATTCTTGTGTAGATGAAGATGATGAAGACGAAGGAGATGACTGATTTATAGAACCTACTAATGAATGAACAGACATAAACTATTTAAAAAAAATACACTTTATATACATATAGTACAAATAAACAACTTTTCTATTTCATTTAATTTCAAATTACCGTAACTCCCCGGCAACGGCGCCAAAAACATGATTCACACTATTTTGTGATTGGATTAATATTATACACCAAAGTATAAGTGGTCGAATTATAATTCCTCGGTTTAAGTCCAAGTATCGATCCCACGAAGAGTTTTAATAATTAGGAAACAAAATAAAATAGTGAAGGTTTTGTTTAGAATAGGATATCATGAGATAGCTTGTGATGTGAGCTTAGATTGGTAACTAGTCTAGTTAAATGTTTATTTGCANGCATTGACATGTTCTGTTAGGAAGGCTCTTTTTTGAACATTCTGGATTCTCTTGACTGTGCACAAGTCTTTCAGAAACTTGGCATAAGATGGAACCTGTTTGATTGCATCCAAAAGTGGGATGTTGATTTTTACTTGCTTGAAGAGCTCGTAAATCTCTGGCTGATTATTCAACTTCTATGTAGTTTTGAGTCTATGAGGAAAAGGAGTAGGAATAGAACACGAAGGTTCTTCTTCCCTTGATGGTTCTGGTCCTTGTTCAATTATGGGTTCGGGTACCTCTTCTTTCTCACATTTAGGCTCAATTGGTGGATTGATTGGGATTGACTTAGGTTTTGGCTTTGGAAGTATCATGTATTTGATAGTCTCGTCAATCACCTTGCCACTTGTTAGTGTAGTGACAACTTGGGCTTGGGCTTGTGGGTTTCCATGATTGCGGGATTTTTCACTTGAAATTGGCCTTGTGGTGGTTTTGGTTGGGCAGGAAACTTACCCTTCTCATGTGTGGTCATGGATTGAGTCAATTTTTGGATGTGGCTTTTAAGATCCTCGAAAGATTGAGTGGTCTGTGTTTTGAAATCTATGAAAGCATGAGTGGAACTATTGTTGTAGTTCATTTGGCTGTGCATAAACTGATTTAGTGTATCCTCAAGGTTCCTCTTTTGTGGAGGTTGGTATGATTGGTATGTAGGAGGTCCTTGAGGTGGCGGGTGTGAACCTTGTTGTTGGTTCATGGGGGTTGGCTGTGTGTTTCTCCAACTGAAGTTCAGGTGGTTCTGCCACCCTGGGTTATATGTTTCAGAGTATGGGTTCGAGTAAGGTTTGTTGAAGTTGGAGACGAGATTTGTTTGTTCCAACAAAACCTCTTTGAATGCTGGAATGGTAGGACACTCTCCAGTAGGGTGTCCTGTCAGCGCACAGATCCCACACACTTGTTTTGTGAGAGAGCTAACATCAACTTGATGAACCTTTTTCATCTCTAAAGCTTCAAGCTTTCGAGACAAGTTGAATATTTTTGCTCTTAGGTCATCGTCATCTTTCAAGACATACTTACCCCTTTGGGAAGTAGATAGTTTAGCTTTAACAATGGTAGGGGAGACTAAGTCCCACATCTGAGAACTGTCAATTATGGTGTCAAAGAAATTGAATGCCTCCTCTGGACTTTTGCTTATTATAAGCTGGAACAACATTAGATTGTTAAATAAAAACTTCTTTAAATGAAGATACAATTGGACATTCTACTGCAGGATGTCCTGATAATGCACAAATTTCACATATTTGATTATTAGTTGACACAACAGATACTTGTTTAATTTTTTTCATTTTTAAGGCTTCTAGTTTTCGAGATAAACTAGCCATTTTAGCTCTTAAATCATCATCTTCTTTTAACACATATTTTCCTCTTTCGGATGTAGATGGCTTAGTTTTCACTATGTTTGAAGAAGTTGAGTCCCACATTTGGGAACTTTTAGAAATAGTATCAAAAAATTGAAATGCTTCTTTAGGATTTTTATTCATGAATTTCCCTTGTGCCATCATTTCAACAAATTGTCACATTGCAGGTGGAAGAGCATCATAAAAAAAAACCAACTATAAGTCTAGTTTTCAAATGCATGATGTGGACAAGCTTGAAGAAGATCTTTAAATCTATCCCAATATTGATAAAAAGTTTCGCTTTCTTTTACATAAAAATTCATTATTTGCCGTCTTAATGTATTAGTATGATGTACATAATTTTTTTTTTTTTAAAGAACTCAGCTTGTAAAGCTTGCCACTTTGTGATAGAATTTGCCCTTAAAGTATTAAGCCAATGTTTCTCTTTATATTTTAAAGAAAAAGGAAATAGTTTTAATCTAACCATTTCAGAATTATCTTGCAATGTTCCACAGACTTCTTCAAATTTATTCATATGTACATAAGGATTTTTAGTTTCCAAACCATGAAACTGTGGTAATAACTGTATTGTTCCTGGGTTAATATTAATATTTGGAGCATCTGTTGGAAAAGCAAAACATGACAGGACATTGGTTCGTGTTGGATGTAAATATTCTCTTAATGGTCGGACATTTTGAATTACTTCTTGCTCTCTAGGTTGTTTTTCCCTAGGTACATTTCTAGTCATAATTAATTCAAATGATTCTTGTGTAGATGAAGATGATGAAGACGAAGGAGATGACTGATTTATAGAACCTACTAATGAATGAACAGACATAAACTATTTAAAAAAAATACACTTTATATACATATAGTACAAATAAACAACTTTTCTATTTCATTTAATTTCAAATTACCGTAACTCCCCGGCAACGGCGCCAAAAACATGATTCACACTATTTTGTGATTGGATTAATATTATACACCAAAGTATAAGTGGTCGAATTATAATTCCTCGGTTTAAGTCCAAGTATCGATCCCACGAAGAGTTTTAATAATTAGGAAACAAAATAAAATAGTGAAGGTTTTGTTTAGAATAGGATATCATGAGATAGCTTGTGATGTGAGCTTAGATTGGTAACTAGTCTAGTTAAATGTTTATTTGCAGATATATTAAGACAATAATAAAAAGTATCCTTCAGTTTAAGGATCTCATATGTGTTATATTGGTCAAGTATTGGAAATGCTACCTTATAACAATTAACTTCCATGTTACTGGCAAGTTAATCGATAGGTCTGGTGTATATAAACCATCACACAACCATTTCTTAGGTTAGCTGGTGGTATCCATGTCAATTGATTAATCCAAGTGAAGCAAAAGGACAAGTCATTCATGAGAAATACTTGAATTATTCAATTAACTCCATGATAGTAAGTGAGTACATAATAAATCATAACTCAACAACTTCTTAGGTTAGCTGGTGATATTAAGTTATAACACAACAACTTCTTAGGTTAACTGGTTATGGATGTGCCATTTGATTTATTCGAGTGAACCAAANGTTAGTGTAGTGACAACTTGGGCTTGGGCTTGTGGGTTTCCATGATTGCGGGATTTTTCACTTGAAATTGGCCTTGTGGTGGTTTTGGTTGGGCAGGAAACTTACCCTTCTCATGTGTGGTCATGGATTGAGTCAATTTTTGGATGTGGCTTTTAAGATCCTCGAAAGATTGAGTGGTCTGTGTTTTGAAATCTATGAAAGCATGAGTGGAACTATTGTTGTAGTTCATTTGGCTGTGCATAAACTGATTTAGTGTATCCTCAAGGTTCCTCTTTTGTGGAGGTTGGTATGATTGGTATGTAGGAGGTCCTTGAGGTGGCGGGTGTGAACCTTGTTGTTGGTTCATGGGGGTTGGCTGTGTGTTTCTCCAACTGAAGTTCAGGTGGTTCTGCCACCCTGGGTTATATGTTTCAGAGTATGGGTTCGAGTAAGGTTTGTTGAAGTTGGAGACGAGATTTGTTTGTTCCAACAAAACCTCTTTGAATGCTGGAATGGTAGGACACTCTCCAGTAGGGTGTCCTGTCAGCGCACAGATCCCACACACTTGTTTTGTGAGAGAGCTAACATCAACTTGATGAACCTTTTTCATCTCTAAAGCTTCAAGCTTTCGAGACAAGTTGAATATTTTTGCTCTTAGGTCATCGTCATCTTTCAAGACATACTTACCCCTTTGGGAAGTAGATAGTTTAGCTTTAACAATGGTAGGGGAGACTAAGTCCCACATCTGAGAACTGTCAATTATGGTGTCAAAGAAATTGAATGCCTCCTCTGGACTTTTGCTTATTATAAGCTGGAACAACATTAGATTGTTAAATAAAAACTTCTTTAAATGAAGATACAATTGGACATTCTACTGCAGGATGTCCTGATAATGCACAAATTTCACATATTTGATTATTAGTTGACACAACAGATACTTGTTTAATTTTTTTCATTTTTAAGGCTTCTAGTTTTCGAGATAAACTAGCCATTTTAGCTCTTAAATCATCATCTTCTTTTAACACATATTTTCCTCTTTCGGATGTAGATGGCTTAGTTTTCACTATGTTTGAAGAAGTTGAGTCCCACATTTGGGAACTTTTAGAAATAGTATCAAAAAATTGAAATGCTTCTTTAGGATTTTTATTCATGAATTTCCCTTGTGCCATCATTTCAACAAATTGTCACATTGCAGGTGGAAGAGCATCATAAAAAAAAACCAACTATAAGTCTAGTTTTCAAATGCATGATGTGGACAAGCTTGAAGAAGATCTTTAAATCTATCCCAATATTGATAAAAAGTTTCGCTTTCTTTTACATAAAAATTCATTATTTGCCGTCTTAATGTATTAGTATGATGTACATAATTTTTTTTTTTTTAAAGAACTCAGCTTGTAAAGCTTGCCACTTTGTGATAGAATTTGCCCTTAAAGTATTAAGCCAATGTTTCTCTTTATATTTTAAAGAAAAAGGAAATAGTTTTAATCTAACCATTTCAGAATTATCTTGCAATGTTCCACAGACTTCTTCAAATTTATTCATATGTACATAAGGATTTTTAGTTTCCAAACCATGAAACTGTGGTAATAACTGTATTGTTCCTGGGTTAATATTAATATTTGGAGCATCTGTTGGAAAAGCAAAACATGACAGGACATTGGTTCGTGTTGGATGTAAATATTCTCTTAATGGTCGGACATTTTGAATTACTTCTTGCTCTCTAGGTTGTTTTTCCCTAGGTACATTTCTAGTCATAATTAATTCAAATGATTCTTGTGTAGATGAAGATGATGAAGACGAAGGAGATGACTGATTTATAGAACCTACTAATGAATGAACAGACATAAACTATTTAAAAAAAATACACTTTATATACATATAGTACAAATAAACAACTTTTCTATTTCATTTAATTTCAAATTACCGTAACTCCCCGGCAACGGCGCCAAAAACATGATTCACACTATTTTGTGATTGGATTAATATTATACACCAAAGTATAAGTGGTCGAATTATAATTCCTCGGTTTAAGTCCAAGTATCGATCCCACGAAGAGTTTTAATAATTAGGAAACAAAATAAAATAGTGAAGGTTTTGTTTAGAATAGGATATCATGAGATAGCTTGTGATGTGAGCTTAGATTGGTAACTAGTCTAGTTAAATGTTTATTTGCAGATATATTAAGACAATAATAAAAAGTATCCTTCAGTTTAAGGATCTCATATGTGTTATATTGGTCAAGTATTGGAAATGCTACCTTATAACAATTAACTTCCATGTTACTGGCAAGTTAATCGATAGGTCTGGTGTATATAAACCATCACACAACCATTTCTTAGGTTAGCTGGTGGTATCCATGTCAATTGATTAATCCAAGTGAAGCAAAAGGACAAGTCATTCATGAGAAATACTTGAATTATTCAATTAACTCCATGATAGTAAGTGAGTACATAATAAATCATAACTCAACAACTTCTTAGGTTAGCTGGTGATATTAAGTTATAACACAACAACTTCTTAGGTTAACTGGTTATGGATGTGCCATTTGATTTATTCGAGTGAACCAAAAGGACAAGCCATTCATGAGAAATACTTGAATTATTCAATAGGTCATTTGTGATATATATATATATATATATATATATATATATATATGTATATATATATATACCAGTTAAACATCCTCAGCGTTCCGGTGGAGGACAAGCTATACTGATAGGAATACCGTAGATATTTGACAGAAAATTTTATCATAAATACCAGTTAAACGATCTTAGTAATTCAGAAGGACAAGCCGTTTATGAGGATCACTAAGGTCGTTAATCTGATAGTTATATATAGTAGTTAAACAACCCTGATAATGCAGAAGGACAAGCCATTCATGAGGATCATTTAGATTTTGTACCATGCATCAGTAGAACATCCTCAACATTCCAGTGGAGGACTGGCCATACCGATAGGAACACCGTAGATATATAACCGGTAGGTTCATGATGCACTGATGACATAATTCCAAGTACAACACCAAAATTACGTACATCAATGTATCATGCATGAAGCGTATAATACATATATAAATCAATATATGAATAAAACATCAACNGTTGTTGGTTCATGGGGGTTGGCTGTGTGTTTCTCCAACTGAAGTTCAGGTGGTTCTGCCACCCTGGGTTATATGTTTCAGAGTATGGGTTCGAGTAAGGTTTGTTGAAGTTGGAGACGAGATTTGTTTGTTCCAACAAAACCTCTTTGAATGCTGGAATGGTAGGACACTCTCCAGTAGGGTGTCCTGTCAGCGCACAGATCCCACACACTTGTTTTGTGAGAGAGCTAACATCAACTTGATGAACCTTTTTCATCTCTAAAGCTTCAAGCTTTCGAGACAAGTTGAATATTTTTGCTCTTAGGTCATCGTCATCTTTCAAGACATACTTACCCCTTTGGGAAGTAGATAGTTTAGCTTTAACAATGGTAGGGGAGACTAAGTCCCACATCTGAGAACTGTCAATTATGGTGTCAAAGAAATTGAATGCCTCCTCTGGACTTTTGCTTATTATAAGCTGGAACAACATTAGATTGTTAAATAAAAACTTCTTTAAATGAAGATACAATTGGACATTCTACTGCAGGATGTCCTGATAATGCACAAATTTCACATATTTGATTATTAGTTGACACAACAGATACTTGTTTAATTTTTTTCATTTTTAAGGCTTCTAGTTTTCGAGATAAACTAGCCATTTTAGCTCTTAAATCATCATCTTCTTTTAACACATATTTTCCTCTTTCGGATGTAGATGGCTTAGTTTTCACTATGTTTGAAGAAGTTGAGTCCCACATTTGGGAACTTTTAGAAATAGTATCAAAAAATTGAAATGCTTCTTTAGGATTTTTATTCATGAATTTCCCTTGTGCCATCATTTCAACAAATTGTCACATTGCAGGTGGAAGAGCATCATAAAAAAAAACCAACTATAAGTCTAGTTTTCAAATGCATGATGTGGACAAGCTTGAAGAAGATCTTTAAATCTATCCCAATATTGATAAAAAGTTTCGCTTTCTTTTACATAAAAATTCATTATTTGCCGTCTTAATGTATTAGTATGATGTACATAATTTTTTTTTTTTTAAAGAACTCAGCTTGTAAAGCTTGCCACTTTGTGATAGAATTTTCCCTTAAAGTATTAAGCCAATGTTTCTCTTTATATTTTAAAGAAAAAGGAAATAGTTTTAATCTAACCATTTCAGAATTATCTTGCAATGTTCCACAGACTTCTTCAAATTTATTCATATGTACATAAGGATTTTTAGTTTCCAAACCATGAAACTGTGGTAATAACTGTATTGTTCCTGGGTTAATATTAATATTTGGAGCATCTGTTGGAAAAGCAAAACATGACAGGACATTGGTTCGTGTTGGATGTAAATATTCTCTTAATGGTCGGACATTTTGAATTACTTCTTGCTCTCTAGGTTGTTTTTCCCTAGGTACATTTCTAGTCATAATTAATTCAAATGATTCTTGTGTAGATGAAGATGATGAAGACGAAGGAGATGACTGATTTATAGAACCTACTAATGAATGAACAGACATAAACTATTTAAAAAAAATACACTTTATATACATATAGTACAAATAAACAACTTTTCTATTTCATTTAATTTCAAATTACCGTAACTCCCCGGCAACGGCGCCAAAAACATGATTCACACTATTTTGTGATTGGATTAATATTATACACCAAAGTATAAGTGGTCGAATTATAATTCCTCGGTTTAAGTCCAAGTATCGATCCCACGAAGAGTTTTAATAATTAGGAAACAAAATAAAATAGTGAAGGTTTTGTTTAGAATAGGATATCATGAGATAGCTTGTGATGTGAGCTTAGATTGGTAACTAGTCTAGTTAAATGTTTATTTGCAGATATATTAAGACAATAATAAAAAGTATCCTTCAGTTTAAGGATCTCATATGTGTTATATTGGTCAAGTATTGGAAATGCTACCTTATAACAATTAACTTCCATGTTACTGGCAAGTTAATCGATAGGTCTGGTGTATATAAACCATCACACAACCATTTCTTAGGTTAGCTGGTGGTATCCATGTCAATTGATTAATCCAAGTGAAGCAAAAGGACAAGTCATTCATGAGAAATACTTGAATTATTCAATTAACTCCATGATAGTAAGTGAGTACATAATAAATCATAACTCAACAACTTCTTAGGTTAGCTGGTGATATTAAGTTATAACACAACAACTTCTTAGGTTAACTGGTTATGGATGTGCCATTTGATTTATTCGAGTGAACCAAAAGGACAAGCCATTCATGAGAAATACTTGAATTATTCAATAGGTCATTTGTGATATATATATATATATATATATATATATATATATGTATATATATATATACCAGTTAAACATCCTCAGCGTTCCGGTGGAGGACAAGCTATACTGATAGGAATACCGTAGATATTTGACAGAAAATTTTATCATAAATACCAGTTAAACGATCTTAGTAATTCAGAAGGACAAGCCGTTTATGAGGATCACTAAGGTCGTTAATCTGATAGTTATATATAGTAGTTAAACAACCCTGATAATGCAGAAGGACAAGCCATTCATGAGGATCATTTAGATTTTGTACCATGCATCAGTAGAACATCCTCAACATTCCAGTGGAGGACTGGCCATACCGATAGGAACACCGTAGATATATAACCGGTAGGTTCATGATGCACTGATGACATAATTCCAAGTACAACACCAAAATTACGTACATCAATGTATCATGCATGAAGCGTATAATACATATATAAATCAATATATGAATAAAACATCAACATTTCCAGTAGTTAACCAATATTGTACATATGTTTACCTCTCACTGGAGGATATAAGTAACTACTCACGCCTTATTGCTATAAACTAGCAAGGAGTGCGGATAGTTTTCATTACAACTGAAATTAAAATACAGACTCTAAAACTTCTTTCACAAGGAACAACTGAAACACAACCATCTTTAATATCATTCAAGACAAAAAGGTGGCTGCATTTCAACTATCTGAATAGAAAGATTCAACAGAAATGTAGAAACACAAAGTTTCGACTGGTGTGTATGACGGACCGGATTGGATTGCAATTTCTCTTTCTTTCTTTCTTTTCTCTTTCTTTTTCTCTTTTCTTTTTCCTCTTTTGGAATTCTCTATGGACTTCTCTCTGTATGCCCGGCCGCCTTGAAATGAAGAATTGCATGCCTATATATAGAGGAGGAGGAAGCAGGAGGTGTTAAGATGAGTTTGAGCAGATTTGGGCAGCCGTCCAGACGGTGGTGCCTTGCTGGATCTTTATCTTTTTGGTGTGCTGACTCTTCTTTGTTTGAATTATTCTTTGATCCCTTGTCCTCTCAAGCTTTGACAATTTTTTCCATGTATCTTGCAATAATTTCGCATTAAACCCTGAAATTTTAAACATAATACACATAAAACCCTGATTCCTGCACAAACCCTAATTATCCCTAATTAATAGTTTTTAGTTATTTTATCTTATCAATTTAACTTATTTAATTATTCTAATTTATATACTAATTAGGGTTAATCAGATCATAACCAAAACAAACTTTAGGCAGAGTCTCCTTTTTATAGGAGCCTTATCCAATGCATAACTAGTGATATAGTAATCATAGGACCATTCAAAGGTCCAAACCCCAATGATTATGACTTATTATTCTCCATTTACATCATCCAAAAAGGATTGTTCTAGAGATGAAGGCCCCTCAATGTTACATTCTAAAATTTTATGTTTTGGAAAGAGGTACCAGTACCTGAGCCTTTTGTTTATTAGGTATTGATACCTATAAGTATTGTCACCGGTACCTGGGCCCACTGTCTGTAGGGTACCAGTACATTTGAGCATAGGTACCAGTATCTTAGTTCACTGTCCATTGGGGTACCAGTACCTAGGGCCTAGGTACCGGTAGCTAAGGTCACTAGAATCCAGGTATTGGTACCTATAAATCTAAGTACCGGTACATGAGTCATCCGACAACGTGGTACCGTTACATATGAACCAAGGTACCGTTACATGAGCCCAAAATTTTCCTAATCCTTCCAATTTTCAATTCATCGTCATCCATACTCTTACCATACTCAATAAATTCACTCATATACATGAAAACATTGTCCAATGGATTCCCATTACATACTATATTATAATATACAAGTTCAAAAAAAATTTACATGATTGATTTACAAAATATAATTAAAAAGCCACATTCTGACTCTTTTATCAACAAGGGGCCATACGAGGGCCATCAATTAGCGCTTGTCTTACACTTGAAATATGTTCCCATAAAGGGTGAGCCATGCTCAATAGGGCATCTCCTAAGGTGGTTGCTCCCCAACCTACATGCATATGAAATATCACATGCAAAATCATCACATCAAGCATCCATTCAAGAACATATCTTTCATAAATGAATGCTACACTTTTCATGCCATGTCATGAGATGGAACTCATGCATGCAATGCAACCTGAGCCCTCCATTAGTTCCTATAACACATGTCATGCCATGCATATGCATTCGAGTATTCCAAACCCTTGCCATTGATGTTAGACATCCAATGACCATTTTCATAAAATTTAATGTTTTTCTTGGGGTGGGTATTTGTGGACTTCTATCAACGGTTACCTAACTGACAAAACATCTATGGACATCCACCAACGGGAGTGCGCAACCAAAATAATAGTCATGCATCCGATGGAGAATCTAGCCCTTCTTATGCACCCTAGTACATATTTTCAATGTAATCTATGTGACTCAGTCGAACCATGCACACGCATCTACAGTCATGTTGAATGCTCATGAATGCGATGTTACTAGTGCATATGCAAATATAATATACAATTGTAATTTCAGTAACATGTTCATCATATCATGAGTATATTATGAAAATATTCAACTTTCACAAACATTCCTAATTTCTCAAATATCAATTTTATCATCAAGCATATAATAACATTTTCCAACATTACTAAGCATGTTATAGTATTTTTTTATTCAAATAACACACTTGATCATTCATAGGCATTTTATCAAACACTTTCAATGCACAAATGTAAAGACATAACATGCCCAAGCACCACAAATTCAGCATGAAATTCAAAACCAAGTAATTTCATCAAACCAATTCATAAAATAATTGATTTAAACATACTCTTATACCCATTTTTCATATTTTAACTACACTAAGTATGTATTATACATGTGATTACATCTCTAACATCCTACCCAATTCATATTTTAACCCTATGTTGGAAATAAACCTAATTAAGAAAGGAATCCTACCTCTTGTAGCATATATTCGCATAGAAGATGTCCCAACGATCTCAAATCAAACTTTCAAAACTCGATCCCAGAAATCCCATCCTTGAGATCTCAAAGAAACTCATGATCTTTGGTATGTATGTGTAGCTCTCGTTGCGTAAAACAACTTTATCTCCTAGCTCAAAAAATTCTGACCATCAGATCATCATGGATCAGAGGGAGAAGGTAGGAGAACCCAACTGTTTCTCTCTTCTTTCTTTCTCTCTTTTTTTGGAAATTGTAGGTGTAGAATGGGGGAAAATGTATTTTCCCCCTTTTTTATATCATTTCTCAATTTGTGCATCTCATCCTTGCGTAGAAGCCATGCTAATCTTCTCTGTATCGTTCCAATTTTATTGGGTGTTATTTTTTCCCTTTTATACCCCTTGGATACTTGGTACACAATACACCACACGTCCCTTTTTTTTTTCTGATCAAATTTTATCCTGAATCAATTAAATCTCGTCCTGTATTAAGTTTAGTTATTTTTATCGAACTAACTTAAATTATTTCCTAGATTTTGTGAAAATTTTTTTGATCACATTTATTTTAGTTGCGCGACGTCCGATCGCCTTGTAAAACATGAAAAATTTGACTATCTCAAAATTCAATGAAAATTTATTAGATTGCTAGATTTCACGAGACGAATCCAATGGTGAGGTCCGTTTCATCATCCGAGTTCTAGAAAAATTTTGATTTTTAACACATACAATAGCGGCTAATTATCGTTTTTCCTTTTTTCATAAAATTTTAATTTTTTCAGGTTTTACAAAATATTTTAACTATCAAATTATAAGATGGTAGAATTTTTGAATGTGATTTTAAATATATTAGGAAAATTACGTGTTAATCAATAGACTAAGAGGAATAAAAGGGGAGGTTGGTGTAATAGAGGGGGATGGGTGACTTGAGAGGACACTGACATTCACAAGGCTTTAAGAGAAAAGTATATATAGGGGTTCTCTTGTAGAACTGGTTCATAGATGGTGGTTTTGAAAAAAAATATTAAATGTCTCTTCCTGAAAATGGTGGTGGCAGAGAACTCTTTGTTCTCTTGAGTTTGTGTAGAATTCTTTTCTTCTTGTTATTTATGTAATCCTAGCTTGTGTGAAAGAGTTTCAACAGTAGTATAGAACCAAGAAATAGACAACCCAAGGTTCTTAGAGTTTTGGAGTTGCAGAGAGTTTTGAAATAATTAGGCTGCAACGAAGGTGAGTTGTTTTCCTTGAATTAATATGTTCTTAAGCTTTTAAATGCATCATAGTAGTATGGTTGATGGTTCAAAAGTGTAAGGATTGAGTTATGATGGTGGAATAGGGAGTTAGAATGGAAAAGAAACTCTTGGTTTAGAGAAGAATCGGTTCGTATTAGGTAGAACTGGTACAATAGGTTTGGGTGGTCTAGAACTAGTTCTAGAGGTGTAGAACTAGTACTAGACACTCTGTCTTGTGAATAACTGGTACCACATTTGTAGAACTGACTCATTATGATAAATTTGGGCTGTTTTGTTGTGGTGTTCTAGGTTTTTGTTCAATTAACCCCAAATCTTTCTAGAACATCCAATTGAGTTTAAATCAAATCTTTATGGATTAAATTGTCTATAAATATAGTTATGGGTTGAATTCCAATCTAGCTTATGTGAAATGAGCAATAAGCAAGGGGTGGTTAGATTGATCTAAATTACATCACTCGGAAAGGAATAAAGAGGTAAATGCCACGGTTCAAAGCCATAGAAGAAACATTTTTTTAAATTACATAGAAGAAACTTACCAATTGCCACTGCTCAAAGTCATGGTGTGGAATGGATTGTAGCAAATCCTTGTACCGATCCCAACATTGGTAGAATTGCTCATTGGGCTTGTCCAAAAAGTTTTGAATTTGTTTTTTTAAAGTGGTGGTTTTATGCACTGAATTTTCTTTTTTAAAAAACTCGGAGAGCATTTGGTTCCATGATGTTATGGATCGAGGCCTCAAGGAATTAAGCCACGTTTTTGCCTTATCTCTTAGGGAAAAAGGGAACAATTTCAGCCTAGCTATGTCTTCCATACCATAAGTGGTGAGGAAGGTTGCAACTATTTCCTCGAAATCTTTTATGTGCAAATAGGGGTTTTTCTTTTCAATTCCATGGAAAGTGGGAAGTAATTGCAACATCCTCGGCTTAACTAGGAAGAGATGAGCTTGGACTGGAAGGAGGATGCATGAGGGTTTGGTGCTTCATGTGGGTTGAAGGAAATCCCTCATTGACCTCGCCGAAAGCTCAATGTGGATGTTGTTCCCTTCATTCATGGGAGAGGGGAATTGCATTCGTGGATTGGGCATTCTAGGTTCTTGTCCTCCCCCACCCCTTTGAATGTTTGGGTTGGCACCTACATTCTCAAAATTATCACCCGTATCCTCGGTGGGTCTTGGTCAATGTTCATGTTGGGGCCAAAAGGTTGTCTAACTAGTCGGTTTTGTTCGTCCCGTCCCCACATAAAACAAAAATATCTACAAATAATAATGTAAACAAAAAAAAGTATATACAAGGATCAACGTACCTCAGCCCATGATAAACATCATGAGACTTACCTCTATTATCTGGAAATCACCTTCTTGATTCAACACTTGCCTTCCTTGGCAACGACGCCAAAAATGCTTGATGATTTCCGTTGTAGTATCCTAATCTCGTAACATCATCCCTCAATGTGTATAGTGTATGTGTGGAGGGGAGTGTCACTCTCCCTTGGAATGATGTCAAAAGAAAGGGCAACGGAATATTGATGGCGGAATGAAGGAAATGTGTGTGTGTGCATGTGAACAAAAGTGCTCCCCAAGCGCAAGGAGTCTTTTGAGTGTCATGTTTTACTTGGAAAAGTATTCCAAGGCCGTCTCCTCAAAGAAAGAGGTGAATCGTGTTGGAGGTGATTTTGATAAAAAGGGTAAAGTGTAAAAATCTTTTGATTTGTTGAAGTTTTGGTTTGTGATTTTGTCTTAATGAAATTGAAGTGGGAAACAAGTGTTGACTAATCCAAAAGGTTCGCTCCAATGGGAATGCTAAGTCAACTCAAAATTTTCCTCCAATGGTGCATAGAGGAACGATTGATTCATGAGAAAAGAGGGACGAGATAGAAGTGAGGATCCAAGCATAACCCGTAACAAGTCTATGGGATATCAAAGACTCACAACCATGTCCACACTCAACCTAGTCAAACTAAACTATCGTACACCGAGGGGAGGAAAGAAGATGAGTTCAAATGACATACACAATAGGAGGTCTCCCTTGGATTAGCCAACTTAAAGACTTAGCTACTCATTCTTAAAGGAAAGACAATAATGTAATGGAAAGAAATTGTAGAGAAATGAAGATTTTAGCTAAATTAATGCAAGAAAACAAAAACTAAAAGAGAATACAAAACCTTTCGGAAGGTCGACAGAAACCTTTTGGAAGGTTTGTGTAGGAACAATTAAATGAAGAGGCTAACAAGCAAAACCTTCTGGAATGTTTCACTCCAAAAGACAAAACCTTCCGGAAGATTTTGGCAGTGAAAAAGAAACCCAAGGCAAAACCTTCGGGAAGGTTTNTTTTTTTTTTCTGATCAAATTTTATCCTGAATCAATTAAATCTCGTCCTGTATTAAGTTTAGTTATTTTTATCGAACTAACTTAAATTATTTCCTAGATTTTGTGAAAATTTTTTTGATCACATTTATTTTAGTTGCGCGACGTCCGATCGCCTTGTAAAACATGAAAAATTTGACTATCTCAAAATTCAATGAAAATTTATTAGATTGCTAGATTTCACGAGACGAATCCAATGGTGAGGTCCGTTTCATCATCCGAGTTCTAGAAAAATTTTGATTTTTAACACATACAATAGCGGCTAATTATCGTTTTTCCTTTTTTCATAAAATTTTAATTTTTTCAGGTTTTACAAAATATTTTAACTATCAAATTATAAGATGGTAGAATTTTTGAATGTGATTTTAAATATATTAGGAAAATTACGTGTTAATCAATAGACTAAGAGGAATAAAAGGGGAGGTTGGTGTAATAGAGGGGGATGGGTGACTTGAGAGGACACTGACATTCACAAGGCTTTAAGAGAAAAGTATATATAGGGGTTCTCTTGTAGAACTGGTTCATAGATGGTGGTTTTGAAAAAAAATATTAAATGTCTCTTCCTGAAAATGGTGGTGGCAGAGAACTCTTTGTTCTCTTGAGTTTGTGTAGAATTCTTTTCTTCTTGTTATTTATGTAATCCTAGCTTGTGTGAAAGAGTTTCAACAGTAGTATAGAACCAAGAAATAGACAACCCAAGGTTCTTAGAGTTTTGGAGTTGCAGAGAGTTTTGAAATAATTAGGCTGCAACGAAGGTGAGTTGTTTTCCTTGAATTAATATGTTCTTAAGCTTTTAAATGCATCATAGTAGTATGGTTGATGGTTCAAAAGTGTAAGGATTGAGTTATGATGGTGGAATAGGGAGTTAGAATGGAAAAGAAACTCTTGGTTTAGAGAAGAATCGGTTCGTATTAGGTAGAACTGGTACAATAGGTTTGGGTGGTCTAGAACTAGTTCTAGAGGTGTAGAACTAGTACTAGACACTCTGTCTTGTGAATAACTGGTACCACATTTGTAGAACTGACTCATTATGATAAATTTGGGCTGTTTTGTTGTGGTGTTCTAGGTTTTTGTTCAATTAACCCCAAATCTTTCTAGAACATCCAATTGAGTTTAAATCAAATCTTTATGGATTAAATTGTCTATAAATATAGTTATGGGTTGAATTCCAATCTAGCTTATGTGAAATGAGCAATAAGCAAGGGGTGGTTAGATTGATCTAAATTACATCACTCGGAAAGGAATAAAGAGGTAAATGCCACGGTTCAAAGCCATAGAAGAAACATTTTTTTAAATTACATAGAAGAAACTTACCAATTGCCACTGCTCAAAGTCATGGTGTGGAATGGATTGTAGCAAATCCTTGTACCGATCCCAACATTGGTAGAATTGCTCATTGGGCTTGTCCAAAAAGTTTTGAATTTGTTTTTTTAAAGTGGTGGTTTTATGCACTGAATTTTCTTTTTTAAAAAACTCGGAGAGCATTTGGTTCCATGATGTTATGGATCGAGGCCTCAAGGAATTAAGCCACGTTTTTGCCTTATCTCTTAGGGAAAAAGGGAACAATTTCAGCCTAGCTATGTCTTCCATACCATAAGTGGTGAGGAAGGTTGCAACTATTTCCTCGAAATCTTTTATGTGCAAATAGGGGTTTTTCTTTTCAATTCCATGGAAAGTGGGAAGTAATTGCAACATCCTCGGCTTAACTAGGAAGAGATGAGCTTGGACTGGAAGGAGGATGCATGAGGGTTTGGTGCTTCATGTGGGTTGAAGGAAATCCCTCATTGACCTCGCCGAAAGCTCAATGTGGATGTTGTTCCCTTCATTCATGGGAGAGGGGAATTGCATTCGTGGATTGGGCATTCTAGGTTCTTGTCCTCCCCCACCCCTTTGAATGTTTGGGTTGGCACCTACATTCTCAAAATTATCACCCGTATCCTCGGTGGGTCTTGGTCAATGTTCATGTTGGGGCCAAAAGGTTGTCTAACTAGTCGGTTTTGTTCGTCCCGTCCCCACATAAAACAAAAATATCTACAAATAATAATGTAAACAAAAAAAAGTATATACAAGGATCAACGTACCTCAGCCCATGATAAACATCATGAGACTTACCTCTATTATCTGGAAATCACCTTCTTGATTCAACACTTGCCTTCCTTGGCAACGACGCCAAAAATGCTTGATGATTTCCGTTGTAGTATCCTAATCTCGTAACATCATCCCTCAATGTGTATAGTGTATGTGTGGAGGGGAGTGTCACTCTCCCTTGGAATGATGTCAAAAGAAAGGGCAACGGAATATTGATGGCGGAATGAAGGAAATGTGTGTGTGTGCATGTGAACAAAAGTGCTCCCCAAGCGCAAGGAGTCTTTTGAGTGTCATGTTTTACTTGGAAAAGTATTCCAAGGCCGTCTCCTCAAAGAAAGAGGTGAATCGTGTTGGAGGTGATTTTGATAAAAAGGGTAAAGTGTAAAAATCTTTTGATTTGTTGAAGTTTTGGTTTGTGATTTTGTCTTAATGAAATTGAAGTGGGAAACAAGTGTTGACTAATCCAAAAGGTTCGCTCCAATGGGAATGCTAAGTCAACTCAAAATTTTCCTCCAATGGTGCATAGAGGAACGATTGATTCATGAGAAAAGAGGGACGAGATAGAAGTGAGGATCCAAGCATAACCCGTAACAAGTCTATGGGATATCAAAGACTCACAACCATGTCCACACTCAACCTAGTCAAACTAAACTATCGTACACCGAGGGGAGGAAAGAAGATGAGTTCAAATGACATACACAATAGGAGGTCTCCCTTGGATTAGCCAACTTAAAGACTTAGCTACTCATTCTTAAAGGAAAGACAATAATGTAATGGAAAGAAATTGTAGAGAAATGAAGATTTTAGCTAAATTAATGCAAGAAAACAAAAACTAAAAGAGAATACAAAACCTTTCGGAAGGTCGACAGAAACCTTTTGGAAGGTTTGTGTAGGAACAATTAAATGAAGAGGCTAACAAGCAAAACCTTCTGGAATGTTTCACTCCAAAAGACAAAACCTTCCGGAAGATTTTGGCAGTGAAAAAGAAACCCAAGGCAAAACCTTCGGGAAGGTTTTTACCCAAACCTTCTGTAAGGTTTTCAACCAATTTGCATTTTTCTTGGTTTTTTCACCCTCCAAACCTTCCTTTAAGCTACCCTCTCTTCTTCATTGACTTCAAACAATTCAATGGGGGTTTAGCTCATGTAATTTACATCATTTTGCCTGCAATTACATAAAACCTCATCAAGACAAAGATTATACAAATTTTTCCCCAATTACATGACACAAGCATGTATAAAATGGCATATTAGCATCCAAAATATGTCATGTTTTTGTGCTAATCACACCCCCAACTTGAGTTTTGCTAATCCCTAGCAAAAATTATATCCAAGTATAGCTATAAAATTAAAACAAAATGCATTCATACCACCACACCATCCATAACATTCAAAATACGCAAATCATATTACAATGGCAAACATAGTTTTTGGGCAATGATTTAAACTAAAGAAATGTGGTATTTCATTGATCATTTCAAAAATTTCTTTATAACGGTTCAAATTCCAAAACAAAAATGGCCAAAACCTAATGACACTTCTACTGGCCGATACAAAACCCTAGCTATGTACAACCATAACTTAAAACAAAAACCAAAAGAAGAATCCCTAGTCCTCAATCCTCATCCTCATCAAAAGCATCCTCATCCTCAGTCTCAGACTTAGACTCTGTACCTAACTCCTCCTCGTCATCGTCATCGTCACCCATCTCCACAGTCACCAAAGGCACAAGAACAGAAGTTGAAGGTCCAACTGACGGTTATGGGAGTGGTGATGGTCCTCCGGGGACAGGTTCACCTGAGAAAGTATGTTGGAACAGCCTTATAATTATGATGGACATTGCCTGCACAATGGACTCTAATGCATCTAAGCGCTGAGGAATGGTACGGGCGGGGACTGGTGTAGGAGGTGCTGCAGAAGAAGGACCCGCCTTAGACTGCTCTGGCTGTGGCCTCGGAACCCTAACTCTTTCCCCCTAGTCCTGGCAGCACTTTTCTGACTGCTGGACTTCCCAATCACTCCAGTCTCTAGGGGGAGAATTGTATCGTGGGCATAGTGCTTAACATTAGTTAGGTCATAGAGACGGGAGACTAGGCTACCAAAAGGGAGATTTGCCTTTGGCTTCGCAGCCTGGGCAAACTTCCTCATCTCCACCCAAATGTAATATGCCACATCAATGGCAACTCTCATCATAAAGGCATGTAGTAATGCCAACTTTTCAATGTTTGGGTTCTTCTCCGAACCCGGGGGCATCATGTTATAATGGAGGATCTTATTCATGACCCCATATGCATGCTTGACACCCCCAACCAACATTGTTCCTGTGAACGTGGTCGGGTCCTCATAGGTGAGGGCCACATAATCTCTGAGAGTCCTATCCCCTTCCACATTGTGTGGGTAGACCAGGGTGGTCGGGGGAGGCCTCTTATACCCCATCATCGTGGCAATTGTGTCCGGGGTTTCCTCAAATGTTTTGCCCCTCACATTCGTCTTTAGCTTACTCCCATCATCACCAAAAATCACTAACTTTTGAAGAAACTCACGACACATCCCCAAGTTATACCCCTTGACTTCCTCAAACCACAACTTCAACTCCTGTTGTTCAATAATTTTCACAACCTCATCCCTCGGCCCAAGAAAGGCTTTATCCACCCATCGCTCACACGTTACGCCCTTCTCCTCAATCCATTGCCGATGGGCGTCGTGTCTTGCCTTCGTTCTCCTTTCTTGGCCACTTGGGCCTTCCCCGACCCTCTTACTAGAGCTAGAGCTAGTGGGGGGTGGAGAAGTCCTGGGTCCAGTGCTCTTGGTACGGGCCATGAGCATTAACAGTGCCCCCAACCCAAGAGCCACCAAAAAAAACCTCCATAAGCTCTCAAGAGCTTCAACCACCTCCATAGACATCTCATATGTATGAGTCATCACAACGAAGTTGAGATAATTGAAGAAGAACAAAAAGGGTTTTAGAAATGTAGGAGAAATGGAATTCTAGGGTTTATGTAAAACCGTTGGTGTTTTTCAACTAAAACACCCTAAAAGTTAACCCTAATCAAGAAAAAATAGGAAATTTGAGATTTGGGGAAAGTAATTTGAAGGTTAGAAGAGAGTACGAGGAGAGGAAAGGGATTGGGATGCTTTGATTTGGGGAAATGTGGAAGGATATTTTTAAAAAATCTAACTTAAAACCCTCATTTTTTGGTTTTAGAGCAAAACCTTCCGAAAGGTCAACAGAAACCTTCTGAAAGGTTTTGCTTACTGCCTAGGTTAAAAATTCCAGTAGCCAAAACCTTCCGGAAGGTCGATCAAAACCTTCCAGAAGGTTTTGCCTTTGCTGCAAAATCAATCCTTTGTTAAAAAATTCACATCCAACCCTATTCTCCTCAACTCCAAAACATTTCAACACATTTTCTGAGGCATCTAACCTACCAAAAACTCGAACCACACATATGAACCACAATTGGTTGATTATGCCCGGAGTCATTTATGAAATTGCAACATGATTTAGGATTTGATGTTTTCAAAGCAAAGTCATGAATTTCTAACTTAAACAACCAAAATGAATACCCAAAATTGTAAAACATGAATTCAAACAACACAAGTATTACTAAATCTTATTAAACATCAAAAGTTCAGCAATATTCCCCTATTCTACAAGCATGGAACTATTTAATACATTGCTCAGATGGCCGACCTAAGCACACATGAGTATCACTATAGTCTTAAATACTAGTCTAAAGTATGCACCTACACATTCATTTTTAAACTCATGTGTGCGTGAATTGGACAAGTAATTTGAGCATTTACGCAACAAAATTCACATTCGAATGGCTAGCCAAATTTAGCTTCAATGCAAAACTCACCAAAGGTCACTCTTAACAATGAAATACACTATAGTTATCCTGGCATGCACTCCATGTGTACATGTGAGATAGAATCTTGTGCACAAAACAAAGTGTGCTAACATGTAATCCAAAAATGAAGTTCATGTATGAAAATGAAGCGACTTTGGCATAATCTTATGAAAAGAATTCTAGGGCATTAGGTAGCACAACTAACTCATCATTTTCTTTAAAATCATGCATCTCCCTTTCTTCTCTAGATCACTTAGGACTTCGAAGGTTATAATGGGGCCTTGGGGTGATATTGAGACAAAAGAAATGAAGGATATAGGATAACAAAGAGGGTTGTTCTGAGTGAATGATTTTTATTTCAAAAACATCTCCCTTTTCATGGGATTTTCATTCTTTACACCATCACCACACTCTTTGTTTCTTTTCTTTTTTTTCCTTAACATTTTCCTTTTCTTTTGATCATTCTTTTCTTCTTTTCACCCCTTTTCTTCCTTTTCTTGGATTTTCGTTCTTTTTCCATTGAACTCATTGAGCTTCAACATCATTTATCCCCTTGTTTGAGTTTCCACCCCATACTTCCTTCTCTTTTATGATCACTCATATTTAGATCTAGGAACAACCAAGGTGAAGTAGAGATTTCTCATTTTCATTTGCTTGGTCAAATGTGTGGCACAGAAATGAATTTCAATTAGGCTCAATCACAGCACTAGGGATAATATTGTCACACGAAAAAAGGCTAAGGCTTGAAATGTTCAAATATGGCCTAAGATTACTTCTAGATACGCATGGGAGGGTATTGTACATATCAAGACAAAATCAGTCTACTACCCAAATGCACCTAGCCAAGACAAATATAATGAGATTATTGAACAAATTTGAAATTGAAAACTTTTTCCTTGAGTAAATGTAAGTTCCCTCCCAAAAAGGATTGTCACTAAAGCTCTCATGGGTTTTTACTCATCTCCACTATTTATGTCAAGCCTAAAATATGAATCCAATCCATAAATTGCTGAAATTACACATTCAAGGGGCACATACGGTTGAGTTCAAAAATAGATACATATGTGATACTCACGCATAGGATTAACTTCTACAATATGCTCATGTGCTCAAGGTTCAAAACAAAGATCAACATATCATCTAACCCAAACACTCTTAATAAGGGAATACAGATCAACATTCAGATGTTTTTCAAAAAAATTTCAAACTTTTCACATAATTTGCACTAATGTAAACAAAATTTTTTATGATATGTGAAAGGTGAATTTTCACCCCAAAAATTGGTATTATCCACAAAAATTCCCACAAGCACTGGCGTATCATGCAAATGGTGCACCTCTCCCCCCCAACTTGATTCATGCATTGTCCTCAATGCAGAAAAAAAATATGATATGCAATGAAGGACAATAAAAAGATGAGTAGGGTTAGAGAACACCTCGCATTTGAGCTTTTGACAAAATACCAACATATGCAAGTAGGAAAAACAAAACTATACGACAAAGGAACGTAATAAAGTAAACAAATAAAAGCAACTATACACTAACAAGCAGAAAAAACTAGTTACTCCTTCACCAAGTTCGGATACATCGGATCCATCAAATCTTCCTCCACTCCTTGTCCTTCAAAACCCTCAAAGAATGACTTGAGTCTTTGGCCATTGACATTGAATGTCTGGTCATTCTCGGGGTTTATGACTTCCACAGCTCCATTGGGGTAGGCCACCTTGACAAGGTAGGGGCCATCCTAACAGGATCGGAGTTTGCCTTGGAAAAATGAGAGACGAGAGTTGTATAAGAGTACTTTTTGGCCAGGCTCGAATGACTTCTGTACAATGGATTTGTCATGAAAGATCTTAGCCCGCTCCTTTGAGATTTTAGAGCTCTCATACACATCTCTTTGAATCTCTTCCAATTCATTTAGTTCTAGCTTTCTATGCTATTCGGCCAGTCTTAGATTGAAGTTTAGAGCTTTTATGGCCTAATAAGCCTTGTCTTACATCTTGACTGGCAAATGACAAGCCTTTCCATAGACGAGCCGATAGGGAGACATGCCTAAGATAGTTTTGTAGGTAGTGCGGTAAGCCCATAGGGCATCAATCAGTCTATATAACCAATCTTTCTTATTGGGGTTCACTGTCTCCTCTAAAATATTTTTGATCTCCCTATTGGCTAGCTCGGCTTGGCCATTGGTTTGTAGGTGGTATACGGTGGATTGCTTAACAAAATTCCTTGTTGTTTCCTAACCTCTAAACATCACCTTTTAGCATGTATAGTATATGGATGAAGGGGAGTGTCACTCTTCTTAGGATGATGTCAAAAGAAAGGGCAACAAAATGGTGGATGAATGAAATGTCAAATGTTTGTGTGTGTGAACAAAAATGCTCCCCAAGCGCAAGGAGACTTTCACGGATCGTGTTTTAGTTGGTGGTATTCCAAGGATGTTTCCATGGGGAAGGAAGTAAACCGAGGGGAAGGTGATTTTGGGAGACAGAAAGTGTAAAATTTTTGATTGTTGGAAATTTTTTTGATGCTAGTAAAATGAAAAACAAATGTTGACAAATCCAAGAGGTCACTCCAATAGGAATGCCGTCTCAACTCGAAACCCTCCTCCAATAGAGCATGAATGAACAATTGATTCGTGGGAAGCTAGGGATAAGATTGGTGAGTATCTAAGCATAAACTGTGACTAGGCCCACGAAATATCATAGACTCACCAAGTTATCCACCCTCAACCTAGTCAAACCGAACCATTGAACTCTAAAAGAAGGGAGGAGAATGAGTTGAAAATGGTATACCTAAGTGGAGGATCCCCTTGGTTTTACCAACTAAGAGATTTAGCTATTCATGCTTAAAATAACGACAACAATATGATGAGAAGATATTATGAAGAAATAAAGACTAGAGCTAAGCATAAATGAAATGCATAAATATAACTTCCGGATAATCACCTCTTACTAAAGATTGGATGAAAAACTACTCACTCTTCATGCCTTTGTTAAAGTTAGAAAAGTGAGTGACGCTCATCCCTCCAAGTAGAGGAGTTACACGGTAAAACACTTTACACAAGGAGCTGATCTTCGACAAAGAATGAGTGAATCACATTCCACCTTTTACGGCTTGTGTAAAGCTCTAGAAAAGTGGAAGAGTTTCTCTCCTCTAAGGGAAGAAGGAAGTTCAAGTAATGAAAGTAAAAACANTCAATGCAATTAAAGAAATACTATTTAACATACTCCAGTTTTCGGTCGACAACACATACATGCATCAGACTTGAGATCAATTAGGGCTTTGTATAGGTTGTACTGTGGCTAGAGGTCANACACAATAAAAGAAATCAATACTTAAAGTAAAAGAAAACAATAAATTAAAAGAAAGCAATAATACAATAAAAGAAAGCTATACTGAAAGAAAACAATAAGCAATAAGGAAAACGATAATACTTTTGGAGGGTTTTCCACTTCNACCTCTTTCTTGCTTTTCCATCTTTTGCCTAGAAATGGTATTTCTTTCTTTCATTTTTCTCATTTTTCACTTTCTTGGCAATTTTTTTTTCGGTTGTTTCCACCGATTTTTCATTGAAAAGTAGCCACCATCTTCTTTTCTGCATTTCTTGCCTTTCTGTATCATACCGATTTATAAGAGGGTGCAAGAAAATTGGATAGCATGGTATGTTAAGTGTATCCTCTTGTGGCTCGGTTATCATATGGGTNTTTTGAGCTTTGATAATTGGCACCCCAGTAGTTTATAGCTTTAATGCAATTGACTCTCCAGTATNTGCCTTTCTATATCATATCGATTTATAAGAGGATGCAAAAAAAAATTGGATAGCAAGGCATGTTAAGTGTATTTTCTTGTGGCTCGGTTATCATATGGGTTTTTTCGAAAAAAGAAATCATTCATTTAAGGCTCAAACATGACTAACTAGGGATATAATTTTGTAGAAGCAATGACTAAGGCTCAAAATCAACTCAAAGATGGCCTAAAATCCTTTCTCAAGTATGTGCCTATGTATGTGTCGCATGCAAAGGTTCCTTGTGGGATATGTCAATAGATCACTTTAGTTGCATTAATCAAACCAAGTTTAATGAGATTATTCAAAAATTGAAAGTGAAAGAGCTTACTTGAGTAAATGTTAATTGTCTCTTAGAAAGCATCGCAATGNTGATGCACAAAATCCTGAAAAGAACAACAATTAATGCATTATCCTTTATTCACACAATAACCCTAATTTGACTTATTTTGACTAGTTTAACTTTGTTTAATTAATACAATTGACTTATTAACTTAATTAAATTATGCATTAATTATGGTTAATCATACTCCCCAACCTAAACATTACTAGTCCCTAGCAATTAATAACAACAGAACAAAATAAAATCACTTTTGTAGATATCACGATTGTATTTAGCATATTCAACAATCTGTTAAACCCTTAGGTGATCCCTAGTTGACGAGTTTAGTCTTGTGAAGGTTTCCAGTGAAGCTACCTACAAACTCCAGTTAAAAAGATGTGTATATGTAATATTTCTTGTCAGAATGAGNAATTGAAAGTGAAAGAGCTTACTTGAGTAAATGTTAATTGTCTCTTAGAAAGCATCGCAATGCTCAAAACTTACCATGGTATTCTTCGTTATCTCCACTGGTTATGTTAGGTTTCCAAAGAATGTTGGTTATATATTCANACTTGTTAAATTTAGGGATTCTTTTTGATTATGTATATTATCAAAAATATAATTTTATTATAATAGATGATAATTTATTGGTGAGATCTTTTATTATGTACGTCAAGAAGAAAATTTCATTGTATGGCACAAACAGGTTTTGTTATTGACACTAACCGGTTACTATACCCAAAGGCAGAGAATAAAACAACNTAAGATTAACAAATACCAATGTATATTTGACATTTAAGCATAGAGAAAATACCATTATTCAAGGAAATGCGATTTTTTTTTCACTCGAATAAAAATCAAATTTATTTACATACACATTTATCTATGAAAATTGAAAGAAGACTAAATGCACACATTGAACTTGGAAAACTATAGCGTCTCAGGATAAGTCCCTACCCACGCTACAGGTTGGCATTTTAGGACAATCCTTACTCGGCCCACATCTTTATTTCAACAAAAAGACTTTGTACATAAACAAATATTTACACAAAAAAAATTTGGACCATTAACCTTCATCCCCAAAACTCATTTTTTCACAACTTTGTCATTATTAGTCAAAATTTAATCCGAATCATCACTTGTGTCTATGTCATTATTAGTGACCCTTCCCACTTCTTGTCGCACATAACGTGTAAGTTCTGGACTGGTATAAGATGGCGTGTCAGGAAAATCCTTACTCTGCCCATAAACTATCCAATTTAATCGATCAGTTGCACGACCCGAAATTGGTTCAGAACACTGATTGTATTTTTTCATGTGAAAACACCTGCCACATTGTTTACAAGCACCCAGCCGTTTGGCATGACGACGTTTAGCAAAAGTACTTCTGCCACACAATGGTTTTGCTTGTGCTTCTCAGATTTCAATTTTTCTGACTACTCTTGCTTTTCTCATGATCACAACATGCACATCAGATGGAAATGTGCGCAAGACTCCCAAACTAAATCAAAATTTTTTAACATCCATGCTATCTATGCTTTAAGACTTACTATCTAGTTCTTTAACATCTGCCAGTCACAAAGGTGATTGAAGCTGCATTTGATGTGATCATGAAATATAAGCAAAAATGCTGTAAAAATATGCAATCCAGAGCAATATATATATTTTTAAATACGTAACTATATCAAACTGAAATCGTAGATCACACCCTACAACCTAAATTGAATATTGTCCCCAATGTTTCGAATTTACCAGTGTGTGGAGTTTGGAGATCAAGTTGTAGGGTAGAGATCTATTCAACTGTCGAAACCTACAAAGAAAATACACAAATTAATCTTCTCTACGGAGATCTATTTTCGCTAGGACGAAAACCCTTGATTCTAAGTGCGGATAGAAGAAGAAGAGCCATGTACAAATAGAGTAAACAAATGTAGATCATGAAACAAAGGACTGGGTCTTCGGGGAATATGGTCATGGGATTGTTAGGAGTTGGGTCGTGTTACAAAGAATAACACAACAGAAAGAAGAAGAAGAAGAAAACAAAGAAAAAGGGAAAGGGGGTATTGGTAGAGATCTGTTCAGTTGCCGAAATCTACAAAGAAAACACAACAATTAGTTAACTCGAGGGAGATCTGGGTTAAGCTGGAAACCCCTCACCCTAAGTGCGAGCAGAAGAAGAGCACCCATGTACAAATACAAACATATCAGACAAATTATTAAACAAATGACTGGGTCATTGGCGTATATGGTCATGGATTTGCAGGGGGTGGGTTGTTTTTACGGAGAATAGAGAGAACGACGACGAAGAAGAAGAAGAAGAAGAAGAAGAAGGGGGAGACCAATACCGGTGGATGGGGGAAAAAGGAAAAAAATGTTGGAAGCCTTATAAAGACATCCTAGTTTTTATTTTATTTTTTAATTTTTTAATTTTTTAATTTTATTTATTTATTTATTTATTATTTTTTTTTAACTGTCGGCAGGCGTGAATATCCGCTCGGAATATTCTCACAAATATTTGTTTTTTGGTACCTGATCCGTTTGAGTGTCGGCAGACATGAATATCCGCGCAGAATATTCCCATAAACATTGGTGTAAGATGTAAAAAGTGCAACCTCACCCCCAACCTGATTCATGCATTGTCCTTAATGAAACAAAAAAGGTATGATATTCAATGATGGACAGTAAAAGATTAGTAAGGTTAGAGAACACCTCACACTTGAGCTTTGACAAAAGTACCAATATCTACGACTAAAAAGAATAAAACTTATACGATAAAAGAACATAATTAACATGGAATAAAAATAAAGTAAGTAAATAAAAGCCTGTACATTGAAAGGTAGAAAAAACTAGTTATTCCTCCACAACTTCCGTGTATACCGGATTCATTAAATTCTCCTCCACCACGTGTTCTTCAATGCGCCCAAAATATGGCTTAAGTCTTTGACCATTAACCTTGAATGTCTGGCCATTTTCGAGGTTTTGGACATCCACAGATCCGTTGGGGTAGGCCACCTTGACAAGATAGGGGCCATCCCAATGGGATCGAAGTTTGCCTTGGAAAATAGAGAGGCGATAATTGTCTAAGAGTACTTTTTGCCCGGGCTGAAATGATTTCCTCACGATGGAGTTATCATGAGAGATTTTGGCCCTTTCTTTTGAGATTTTGGAGCTCTCATACGCATCTCGTCGAATCTCTTCCAACTCATTCAGCTCTAATTTCCTATAATCACCGGTCATTCTCAAATTAAAATTTATAGTCTTAATGGTCCAATAGGCCTTGTGTTCCATTTCGACTGGCAGGTGGCAAACCTTTCCATAGACAAGCCGGTAAGGAGACATGCCCAAAATAGTTTTAAAGNATTCTCAAATTAAAATTTAAAGTCTTAATGGCCCAATAGGCCTTGTGTTCCATTTCGACTGGCAGGTGGCAAGCCTTTCCATAGACAAGCCGGTAAGGAGACATGCCCAAAATAGTTTTAAAGGCAGTGTGGTATGCCTAGAGGGCATCTGTCNCATTCTCAAATTAAAATTTAAAGTCTTAATGGCCCAATAGGCCTTGTGTTCCATTTCGACTGGCAGGTGGCAAGCCTTTCCATAGACAAGCCGGTAAGGAGACATGCCCAAAATAGTTTTAAAGGCAGTGCGGTATGCCTAGAGGGCATCTGTCAATCTATCGGACCAATCCTTCCTGTTTGGGTTAACCATTTTTTCTAGAATGTTCTTGATCTCCCTATTAGCTAGCACGGCTTGACTATTTGTTTGTGGGTGATAAGTAGTGGATACTTTGTGAGTGACGCCATATTTGAACATTAGAGATGCAAATGGCCTATTACAGAAATGTGATCCACCATCACTTATTATTGAACGAGGCATCCCAAACCTCGAAAAGATGTTCTCCTTGAGAAACTTGACTACGACCTGGTAGTTATTAGTCTTGGTCGAGATAGCCTCCACCCATTTGGACACATAGTCCACTGCCAGGAGGATGTACAAATAACCAAATGACATAGGAAAAGGACCCATGAAGTTGATGCCCCAATAGTCAAATATTTCTATGACAAGTATTGGTGAAAAAGGCATCATGTTTCTTTGGGTCACACTACCCAACCGTTGGCATCTGTCGCATCGTATCCCTTACAAAATGAAACACAATCTTTGATAAGAGAGAGCCAGTAAAAACCTGATTGAAGAATTTTGGCCAAAGTCCTTTTTGCTGAGAAATGTCCACCGCAAGCTTGTGAATGGCAAAATGCAAGAATGTCCCGCTATTCATTTTCAGGTACGCATCTCCTCATGATTTGGTCAGGGCAGTACTTGAAAAAATACAAGTTNAAATGTCCACCGCAAGCTTGTGAATGGCAAAATGCAAGGACATCCCGCTGTTCATTTTCAGGTACGCATCTCCTCATGATTTGGTCGGGGCAATACTTGAACAAATACGAGTTGTCGAAGTAGAAGTACTTCACATCTGCCATAAATCGTCTTCGATCTTCTGGGCTCCATTGCGGTGGTATCTGTCCTATTGCAAGATAGTTACATATGTCAGCATACTAAGGACATACATAATGAATTGAAAGCAAATTCTCATCAGGAAAAAAGTTAGGGATAGGAATGTGCTCATCGGCCTCTTGCACCACAATCTGGGATAAATGATCCGCCACCACGTTCTCAACTCCTTTCTTGTCCTTGATCGTCAAGTCGAATTCTTGTAGGAGGAGTATCCACCTAATGAGTCTCAATTTTGCATCCTGCTTAGACAATAAATACTTTAAAGCAGAGTGATCAATAAAGATAACAATAGGCAAACCAATGATGTAAGAAAGGAATTTATCTAAGGCAAACACTACTGCTAGCAATTCTTTTTCGGTGGTAGTGTAATTCATCTGAGCCTCATTAAGTGTTTTGCTAGCATAGTGTATCACATATGGTCTATTTTCCTCCCTCTGACCGAGCACTGCACTGACCGCGTAATCACTCACATCGCACATGAGCTCAAAAGGTAGATCCCAATTAGGTGGTCGCATGATCGGAGGTGTGACTAGCATGCTTTTAAGTTTTTTAAAGGATGCCTCACAATCATCTGATCACTCAAATAGGACCTCCTTAGACAGCAGGTTGGCCAAGGGTCGGGCCAATGCACTAAAATTCTTTATGAATCGACGATAAGAACCTACATGGCCCAAAAATGACCGGATGCCTTTGATGGCTCTTGGAATGGGAAGGTTGGAGATAACCTCCACCTTGGATTTATCGACTTCAATACCCCTTGCCAAAACTATATGGCCAAGCACAATTCTTTTCGTCACCATAAGTGACACTTTTTCCAATTCAAGACTAGATTCTTCTCCCCACATCTTGTTAGAACCTTCTCCAAGTTTTCCAAACATCCCTTGAATGAATCCCCAATCACCGAAAAGTCATCCATAAAGACCTCCACTATCTTTTCCACCATGTCACTAAAAATTCCCATCATACAGCGTTGAAAAGTCCACGGAGCATTGCATAGTCCAAATGGCATCCGGCGGTAGGCAAATGTACCATAAGGACACATGAAAGTAGTCTTCTCTTGATCCTCCAAAGCAATCTCAATCTGATTGTAGCTTGATTATCCATTTAAAAAAAAAGTAGAATAGACGCCCCGCTACTTGTTCTAGAACTTGATCGAGGAATGGCAATGGAAAGTGGTCTTTTCTTGTGCAAGCGTTCAGCTTTTGGTAATCAATGCACACCCTCCATCTGGTGATTACTCTTGTAGGTATAAGCTCATTCTCATCATTCTTAACCACCGTAACTTCGAATTTCTTAGGTACTACTTGTGTGGGGCTAACCCACTTACTATCGGCAATTGCAAAAATGATTCCCACATCAAGTAGTTTCAGAACCTCATCCCTCACCACGTCCTTCATGATGGGATTAAATAGTCTTTGTGGTTGTCGGGAAGGTTTGAAATCCTCCTCAGGATATATGCGCTGGGTACAAATGAGAGGGCTTATCCCCTTGATATCCGCAATGGTCCACCCAATTGCTCCTTTATGCTTTCTCAATACCTCCAAGAGTTCTTTTTCTTGTTCCATGTTCAATGTAGAGCTAATGACCACTAAAATTGTTTCATCTTCCCCAAGATAGGCGTACTTCAAATGGGAGGGCAAGGGCTTCAACTCCAAGTTGGGCTTTTGTTCATCCGACGAAAAAATTTTCTTTTCTCGATGGGGTAACTCTTTGAATGTAGGGATTGACCTTTCTATCACTTTCAAATCTTCTACCTCCTTTTACTCATCATAATTCCTTCTTCCCTGAATTTCAACATCCCCTCCAGCTCCAAGTGCTCCTCAACCAAAGTGTCAATTCTATTGACCTCACTTATTTCCTCATCATCGCCCGATTGTTTTGCCAAGTTGAATACATTGTGCTTCATTGTCAGATTCCCAAAAATGCCAACTTCATTAAACCGTTCCTACAATTTATCATGGCATTAGATGTAGCAAGGAAGGGTCTTCCAAGTATTACAGGAATTTGGGAGCTAAGGTTTGCAACAGGGTGTGTATCAAGCACAATGAAATCGAGAGGGAAGTAAAATTTATCAATTTGAACTAAGACATCCTCAACTACTCCCCTTGGTATACGGATACTACGATCTGCCAATTGAAGCATGATTGAGGTGGGCTTCAACTCCTCAAGCTTCAGCTGTTGGTACACTGAGTAAGGGAAAAGATTCACACTTGCCCCCAAATCGAGGAGTGCTTGCTCCACTCGATAATTTCCAATGGTGATGGCTATAATTGGAAAATCGGGGTCTTTGAATTTGGGAGGAGTGTTGGTCCTCAATATTGAGCTCACTTGCTCGGTGAGGATTGCTTTCTTGTGGACATTCAGTTTTCTCTTCACCGTGCATAAGTCCTTCAAAATCTTAGCATATGATAGAATTTGCTTGATGGCGTAGAGGAGTGGAATGTTAATCTTCACCTGCTTAAACATTTCCAAAATATCAACATAATTAGCCACCTTGACATGTGGCTTCAAATGACTTGGGAAAGGGGCAGGCATAGGAGGAATAAACACACAATCATCAATTAATTTTTCTTTCTCAACAACCTCTCTTTCTTTCTCTTCACTCACCTCACTTTTATTGGCGTCACCCAATATATCTTTTTCTTTTGGCAATGCGGTCTTGGGTGAGACCGTTGGCAAAATGATTTTGTCAATTTCTTTGCCATTGCGGAGGGTGGTGATAGCTTTGAGTTGCTCGTAACTCTCTGTCGAAGGTTCCGGTGACTCAACAAAGTGTTGGCCCCTAGGGTTCTCTTGTGGTTGAGCAGGAACTTCCCCTTTTCTTTTTGAGATGCCCCTATGGAGTTTGTCGACTTTGTGAGTTAGGCTCTTACATCATTGATGGCTGTGACATTTTAGTTATTGATGGCGGTTTGGCTTTGAATGAAGGAATGAACCATATCCTCAAAATTCCTTTTGTGAGGAGGTTGGTATGTGGATGGATTGGACGGTCCTTGAAAAAAATTTTGTGGAGGTGGATTTGGTGAAAAATTTTTGTGGTGGTGGGTTTGACGAATACCCTTGTGGATTGGTCCGTGGGTATTGAGAGCTAGATGCTTGCCCTTGGCCATAGTACTGGTTTTGGTTGGGAGGCATGGGAGATGCATACGCACTTGAACCATGAGGAATGGGGTTTTCATTTCTTCAACTAAAATTTGGGTGATTACTCCAACCTGGATTGTAAGTATTCGAATTGGGAGAAAATGATTGCCTTGTTTGGTTGAAGGCATGGACTTGTTCATGGTACGCTTCTTTAAGGATTGGAATGTTTGGGCAATCTGATAGGGAATGCTCCATACATTCGTAAATTGAACAACACTCCTCAGTTCGTGACACATTAGACACCTTGTGTCTCTTATTGACTTCAAGACTCTCAACTTTCCTTGACAATTTAGCAATTTTTGAAAACAAGTCTTTCCGGTCTCTCAAATCATAAATCCCTTCCCCTTGAGTTTGACACTCCTTTGCGGAGAAGACCTTGGTACATCGGTGGGATTTGTAATGTCCCATGATTGTGCATTTTGTGCCAATGTATCCAAGTAATCTAAGGCCTCATCAGGGTCTTTGTTCAAAAACTCCCCATCACACATCATGTCAGTGAACTATCGATGGCCTGGTGTGATTCCTTCATAAAAGAAACTCACCAATTGCCATAGTTCAAAGCCATGATGTGGAAGGGATTGTAGCAATTCCTTTTACCTCTCCCAATATTGATAGAATTGCTCATTGGGCTTTTTCGAAAAGTTTTGAATTTGCTTTTTTAGGGTGGTGGTTTTATGCATCGGAAATAATTTGTTCAAAAACTCAGAAATTATTTGGCTCCACGATGTGATGGTTTGAGGCCTTAAGGAAATAAGCCATGTTTTTGCCTTGTCTTTTAGGAAAAAGGAAAACAATTTCATTCTAGCTATCTTTTCCGTCCCATGATTGGGGAGGAAGGTTGCAACTATTTCCTCGAAATCCCTTATGTGTGAATAGGGGCTCTGAGCTTCAAGTCCATTGAACGTGGGAATTACTTGCAACATCCCTAGCTTAACTATGAAAAGATGAGCTAGGACCGGAAGGAGGATGCATGATGGTGTGGTGCTTCATGTTGGTTGTAGGAGATCCCTCATTGACCTCACCGGGGGATCCATTTGAAAATTATTCCCCTCATTCATGGGAGGGAGAAAATTCTTTATTGGATTGGATATTTGGGGTTCTTGTGGTCCCCACCCCTTTGGACATTTGGATTTGCACCTATATTGTCAAAATTGTCACCCGCATCCTCGGGTTGTTCTTGGTCAATATTCATGGCAGAGGCCAAGTTTTGTCTAACCAGTCAGTTTCGGTCATTCCGCTTCCACATAAAATAACATATATACAAAAAAAATTATACACAAACAAGATTATGTACATGAAATAACGTACCTCAGTCCATAATGAAGATCATGGAACTTACCTCTGTCGTCCAGGAATCACCTTCTTGGGTTGACCCTTGCCTTCCCCAGCAACGGCGCCAAAAATGCTTGAAAAAATTCCTTGTTGTTTCCTAACCTCTAAATATCACCTTGTAGCACGTATAGTATATGGATGAAGGGGAGTGTCACTCTCCTTGGGATGATGTCAAAAGAAAGGGCAACAAAATAGTGGATGAATGAAATGTCAAATGTGTGTGCGTGAACAAAAATGCTCCCCAAGCGAAAGGAGACTTTCACGGATTGTGTTTTACTTGGTGGTATTCCAAGGTTGTTTCCACGGGAAAGGAAGTAAATCGAGGGGAAGGTAATTTTGGGAGAAAGAAAGTGTAAAATCTTTGATTGTTGGAAATTGTTTTGATGCTAGTAAAATGAGAAACAAATGTTGGTAAATCCAAGAGGTCACTCCAATAGGAATACCACCTCAACTTGAAACCCTCCTCCAATAGAGCATGAATGAACGATTGATTCGTGAGAAGCTAGAGATAAGATTGGTAAGTATCTAAGCATAAAGCGTGACTAGGCCCACAGAATATCAGAGACTAACCAAGTTATCCACCCTCAACCCAGTCAAACCGAACCATTGAACTTTGAAAGAAGGGAGGAGAATGAGTTGAAAATGGTATACCCAAGTGGAGGTTCCCATTGGTTTTGCCAACTAAGTGATTTAGCTATTCATGCTTAAAATAACAACAACAATATGATGAGAAGACATTATGAAAAAATAAAGACTAGAGCTAAGCATAAACGAAATGCATAAATATAACTTCTGGATAATCACCTCTTACTAAAGATTGGATGAGAAACTACTCATTCTTCATGGCTTTGTTAAAGCTAGAAAAGTGAGCGATGCTCATCCCTCCAAGTAGAG
This sequence comes from Ilex paraguariensis, assembly GCA_963454935.2. NCBI lineage: Eukaryota > Viridiplantae > Streptophyta > Magnoliopsida > Aquifoliales > Aquifoliaceae > Ilex > Ilex paraguariensis. The sequence continues at coordinate 3,144,002 of CAUOFW020003946.1, forward strand.
GAGTTACAAGATAAAACACTTTACACAAGGAGCCGATCTTCAACAAAGAATGAGTGAATCACGTTCCACCCTTCATGGCTTGGGTAAAGCTCTAGAAAATTGGAAGAGTTTCACTCCTCTAAGGAAAGAAGGAAGCTCAAGCAATGGAAGTAAAAGAAAGAAATAATACAATAAAAGAAAGCAATAAGCAATAAGGAAAACAATAATACTTTTGGAGGGTTTTCCACTACCAAAAGATGAATGCTTTACAAGTCCTAAGGGGTGGTATTTATAGGCAACAAGGGTGGGTGAAAGTCTTGTTTGATGGCTTTAAATTACATGAAAGTTTTGTTTGGTGGCCTTGAATTACATGAAAGTCTTGTTTGGTGATCTTGAATTACATGAAACTCTTGTTTGGTGGCCTTGAATTCTTTGATCCCCCTTTGTTTTGAGCTTTGATAATTGGCACCCTAGTAGTTTATAGCTTTGACGCACAAAATCCTTAAAAGAACAACAATTAATGCATTATCCTTTATTCACACACTAACCCTAATTTGACTTATTTTGACTAGTTTAACTTTGTTTAACTAATACAATTGACCTATTAACTTAATTAATCATGGATACCTTATTTGTAAAGCCATATTTGAGCATTAAAGACGCAAATAACCTATTGCATAAATGTGATCGACCATCACTTATCATTGCGCGCGGCATACCAAACCTCAAAATAATGTTCTCTTTGAGAAATTTGACTACAACCCGGTGGTCATTAGTCTTGGTTGAGATAACCTTGACCTATTTGGACACATAGTCCACTGCCAGTAGAATGTATAGATAACCAAATGACATAGGGAAGGGACTCATGAAGTCGATGTCTCAACAATGAAATATTTCTATAACAAGTACAAGGGAGAGAGGCATCATGTTCCTTTGGGTCACACTACCCAAACATTGGGATCTATCACACTCTTTACAAAATAAAATACAGTCCTTAATCAGATAGGGTCAGTAAAAACCTGACTGTAGGATTTTGCCAAAGTTTTCTTCCTCGAGAAGTAGCCATCGCATGCCTCTGAATAATAGAATGCAAGGACATCTCGTTGTTCATTCTCTGGTATACATCTCCGCATGACTTGATTAAGGCAGTACTTGAATAGGTACGAGTTGTCGAAGTAGAAGTACTTCACACCCTCCATGAATCTTCTTCGATCCTCTAGGCTCCACTGCTGTAGTATCTGTTTTGTTGCAAGATAAATATATATGTCAGCATACCAATGATACACTGAATGAATTGAAAGTAAATGCTCATCAGGGAAGAAATCTGGGATAAGAATGTGCTCTTCAGCCTCTTGCACCACCAATCGAGATAAATTGTCTGCCACCATGTTCTCCACTCCCTTCTTGTCTTTGATTATCATATTGAACTCTTGGAGAAGGAGGATCCACCTGATGAGTCTCGATTTGGCATCATGCTTAGACAATAAATACTTCAAAGCAGAGTGATCAGTATAGACTACTATTAGTGAACCAATGATGTAAGAACAAAATTTATCGAATGCAAATACTACCGCTAGCAGCTCCTTTTCTATGGTAGTGTAATTTATTTTGGCTCGTTGAGCATTTTGCTAGCATAGTATATTACATAAGGTTTATTGTGCTCCCTTTGACCGAGCAATACGCCGATCGAGTAATCGTTCACGTCGCACATAAGCTTAAAAGGTAAATTCCATTTGGGTGGTTGTATAATTGGAGGCGTGGTAAGCATGTTTTTGAGTTTCGTAAAAGATGCCTCACAACTATCTGAACACTCGAATAGGACATCCTTAGATAATAAATTGGACAAAGGTTGGGCCAATGCACTAAAATTTTTTATGAAACGACGGTAAAATCCAGCATGGCCCAGAAATGACCTAGTATCCTTGACAACTCTCGGCATGGGGATGTTGGAGATGACCTCCACCTTTGATTTGTCAAATTTGATCCCTTTCGCTGAGACAATGTGCCTAAGAACAACTCCCTCTGTCACCATGAAGTGACACTTCTCCCAATTCAAGACTAAGCTCTTCTCTTCGCATCTCTTAAGAAGTTTCTCCAAATTCTCCAAGCATCCACTAAAAGAATCCCCAAAGATTGAGAAGTCATCCATAAACACCTCAGCGATCTTCTCCACTATATCACTAAAGATTCTCATCATGCAATGTTGAAAGATCCCAATGGCATTACATAGCCCGAAAGGTATGCGACGTTAGGCAAAAATACCATAGGGATAAGTGAAGATGGTCTTCTCCTGATCTTCTAGTGCAATATCGATTTGATTGTAGTTAGAGTATCCATCTAAGAAGCAATAGAATAGGTGCCCCGCTACTCATTCCAACACTTGGTCAAGAAATGGCAATGGAAAGTGGTTTGTTCTTGTGCATGTGTTGAGTTTGCTGTAGTCAATGCACACTCTCCATCCAGTGATCACCCTCATTGTAATAAGCTCATTATCATCATTTACCACCATGGTGACTCCTGACTTCTTGGGGACTACTTGGGTGGGGCTAACCCACTTACTATCGATAATTGGAAAGATGAAGCCCCCATCAAGTAGCTTTAAGACCTCGTCTCTCACCACATCCTTCATGATTGGGTTCAAACTTCTTTGTGGTTGTCGAGACGGCTTGGAGTCCTCTTCAAGATAGATTCGGTGTGTACAAATGATGGGGCCTATACCTTTGATGTCAGCAATTGTCTAACCAATTGCTCCCTTATGTCTCCTCAACACTTCTAAGGGATCTTCTTCTTGCTTTGGATCCAAGGTTGAGCTAATCACCATCGAAAAAGTCTTGTCCTCCCCAAGATATGCATGCTTAAGATGGGATGATAATGACTTCAACTCCAACACGGGTTTTTGCACATCCAATGAAAAAATCTTCTTTTCTTGAATTGGAAGCTTCTCAAATATAGGAGTCCATCTCTCCACCCCTTTCAAACTCTCCAACTCATCTTGCTCATTAACCTCTTTCATAAGAACAAATCCCTCCTCTTCCAACTTAAAGGTGTTCATTAACTCAAGGTGCTCCTCTACCAGAGTGTCAATCCAATTAATCTCATGTGCCTTCTCTTCATCCCTCGGTTGCTTTGACAAGTTGAAGAAATTGAGATCCATAGTCATGTTACCAAATGCTAGCTTTATAAGATCATTTTTGCAATTGATCACAGCATTAGATGTAGCAAGAAAAGGTCTACCAAGTATTACAGGGATTTGGGAGCTAAGATTTGCAACCGGGTGAGTGTCAAGCACAATAAAATCAATGGAAAAGTAGAATTTATTGACTTGTACTAAAACATCCTCAACTACTCCCCTTGGTGTTCGGACACTACGGTCCGCCAATTGGAGCACGATTGGAGTAGGCTTCAATGAGCTGAAATTGTTGGTACACCGAATATGGGAGGAGGTTCACATTACCCCTCAAGTCAAGGAGTGCTTGCTCCACTCGACAATTCCCAATTATCATGGAGATGGTGGGACAATCGGGGTCTTTAAACTTTGCAGGGGTGTTTGTCCTCAAAATCAAACTCACTTGTTCCGTGAGGAATGCTTTCTTGTGAACATTGAGCCTCCTTTTCACCGTGCATAAGTTCTTTAAGATCTTTGCATAAGATGAAATTTGCTTTATCGCGTCAAAGAGTGGAATGTTTATTTTTACCTGTTTAAACTTTTCAATGATATCAGAATAATTAGCCACCTTGACAGGTGGCTTCAAGCGATTAGGAAAAGGAGCAGGCATGGGAGAAAAAAGAACACTTTCATCAACAATTTTTTTCTTCTCAACCATTTCACTTTATTTCCTTTCACTCACCTCACCCTTGTAGGTATCACCCATGGTCTCTTTTTCTTTTGACAATGTGGGCTTGGGTGAAACCTTTGGCACAACGTTCTTGTTGATTTGTTTGCTACTACGAAGGGTGGTGACCACTTTGAGTTGCTCGTAACTCTCTTTGGTGGGCTCGGAAGACTCAATCACATGTTGGCCCTTAGGGTTCTCTTAGGGTTAAGTGGAAAATTTTTCCTTTTCTTGTTGTGATAACCCTATGTGATTGGTAGTTTTTGTGAATTGAGCCGCCATGTTGTTGAAAGTTGCAGCATTTTGGTTGTTGATGGCAGTTTGGCTTTTAATGAAAGAATGAACCAAGACCTCCAAACTCCTTTTGTGGGGAAATTGGTATGTGGATGAGTTGGATTATCCTTGTTGATTAAAATTTTGTGGAGGTGGACCTTGGGAGAAATTCTATCGAGGCGGGTTTTGTGAATACCCTTGTGGACTAGACTAGGAGTATTGGGAGCTAGACGCTTGGCCTTGGGATTGAAATTGATTTTCCCAAGGAGGCATAGGAGATGTGTAAGCATTTGAACCATGAGGGATGGGGTTATCATTTCTCCGATTAAACTTTGGGTGATTAGTCCAACCCGAATTGTGTGTGTTTGAATGAGGGGAGAATGATTGCCTCGTTTGATTGAATGGATGTCGTGATACACTTCCTTAAGTGCCAAAATATTGGGGCACTCTGATATGGAATGCTCCACACTCTCACAAATCGAGCAAGCCTCCTCGATCTTTGAAACATTAGACACCTCATGTCTCCTATTGACTTCAAGACTCTCAACCTTCCTTGACAATTTAGCAATTTTTGAAAGCAAGTCTTCTCGGTCTCTCAAGTCATAAATCCTTCTCCCATGAGTTTGACTACTCCTTTGAGGAGAAGACCTTAGTACATCAATGAGATCTGTAATGTCCCATGATTGTGTATTCTGTGCCAATGTATCAAAGTAATCTAAGGCCTTATTAGGGTCTTAGCTCAAAAAATCCCCATTACACATCATATCTATGAACTTTCGATGGCCCAGTGTGATTCCTTCATAGAAGAAACTCACCAACTGCTATGGTTCAAAGCTATGCTGTGGAATGGATTGTAGAAAATCCATGTACCGATCCCAATATTGGTAGAATTGCTCATTGGGCTTCTCTAAAAAGTTTTGAATTTATTTTTTTAAAGTGGTGGTTTTATGCATCAGAATTTTTTTTAAAAAAAACTCAGAGAGCATTTGGTTCCAAGATGTTATGGATCGAGGCCTTAAGGAATTAAGCCACATTTTTGCCTTATCTCTTAGGGAAAAAGGGAACAATTTCAGCCTAACTATGTCTTCCATACCATGAGTGGTGAGGAAGGTTGCAACTATTTTTTCAAAATCCTTTATATGCAAATAGGGGTTTTCCTTCTCAATTCCATGGAAAGTGGGAAGTAGTTGTAAGATCCCCGACTTAACTAGGAAGAGATGAGCTTTAACCAGAAGGAGGATGCATGAGGGCGTGGTGTTCATATAGGTTGAAGAAAATTCCTTATTGACCTCGTCGCAGGCTCAATGTGGAGAATATTCCCGTATTAATGGGAGGGGGAATTGCATTCATGGATTGGACTTCTAGGTTCTTATCCTCCCCTATCCCTTTGCATGTTTGGGTTGGCACCTACATTCTCTAAATTATCACCCGCATCCTCGGGTGGGTCTTGGTCAATGTTCATGTTGGGGCCCAGAGGTTGTCTAACTAGTCGGTTTTGTTTGTCCCGTCCCCACATATAACAAAACTATGTACAAATAATAATGTAAACAAAAAAAAGTATATACAACGATCAACGTACCTCAGCCCATGATGAACATTACCGGACTTACCTCCATTGTCCGGAAATCACCTTCTTGATTCGACACTTGCCTTCCCCGGCAACAGTGCCAAAAATACTTGATGGTTTCCATTGTAGTATCCTAATCCCCTAACATCATCCCTCAATGTGTATAGTGTATGTGTGGAGGGGAATGTCACTCTCCCTTAGAATGATGTCAAAAGAAAGGGCAACAGAATGTTGATGGTGGAATGAAGGAAATGTGTGTGTGTGTGTGAACAAAAGTGCTCCCCAAGCGCAATGAGTCTTTTGAGTGTCATGTTTTACTTGGAAAAGTATTCCAAGTTCATCTCCTCAGGGAAGTAGGTGAATCGTGTTGAAGGTGATTTTGATAGAAAGGGTAAAGTGTAAAAATCTTTTGATTTGTTGAAGTTTTGGCTTGTTATGTTGTCTTAATGAAATTGAAATGGGAATCAAGTGTTGGCTAATCCAAAAGGTTCACTCCAATAGGAATGCCAAGTCAACTCGAAACCTTCCTCCAATGGTGCATAGATGAACGATTGATTCGTGAGAAGTGAGGGACGAGATGAAAATGGAGATCCAAGCATAACCTGTGACAAGTCTATGGGATATCAAAGACTCACAACCTTGTTCACACTCAACCCAGTCAAACTGAACTATCGTACACCGAGGGGAGGAAATAAGATGAGTTGAAATGGTATACCCAAGAGTAGGTCTCCCTTGGATTATCCAACTTAAAGACTTAGCTACTCATGCTTAAAGGAGAAACAATAATGTAATGGAATGACATTGTAGAGCAATGAAGATTTTAGCTAAATTAATGCAAGAAAGCATAAACTAAAAGAGAATACATTTAATGCCCATTTTAAAACTAAGAAATGAAGCACTTGAATGCATTAATGGTGAAAGCTTAAGACTAAACTTGAAAGCAAATTGCAATAAAATGACATTAAAGACTTCAAACAAAGCTTAGAAGGTTCTTACAAGAAATTACAAGGCAATGTGTGGAAGAAAATGCAAAAATCTCAACTTCTTTCTCTAACTTTATTCATCTTCTTCCTTAGACTCTCACTCTCTATATTACAATGTGTCTGCATAATGGAGTCCCTAGCCCTCTAAAAGCATCCATGGAGTGTCCCCCAAGCCTGAGTGATGTGATTCCAATCATAGGGGGTTACAAAGGATGGGTTGGTGCAGGCCTTGTCTCCAACATCTTCTCTCTCTTATCTCCACATTAATGCTCAATACTCCAAAAGTCCAATATAGGTTAAGGAAAAGATGTCCAGTATGTAAGGAGTGTTAGAGGCAGGTAGGAGAATGTTTAGTAGGAGCCCCAAAGTTACAGAGATGAGTTGCAGGCTATTTGGGCAATCTGGCAAAAACCTTCTGGAAGGTCGATAGAAACCTTCTGGAATGTTTGTGCAGGAACAGTTAAATGAAGAGGCTAACAAGAAAAACCTTCTGGAAGGTTCATTCCAATAGACAAAACCTTTGAAAGGTTTCACTCATGTAGACAAAACCTTCCAGAAGGTTTTGGTAGTGAAAAAGAAACTCAAGGCAAAAACCTTCAGGAAGATTTTTACCCAAACCTTCCGGAAGGTTTCCAACCAATTTGCATTTTTCTTGGTTTCTTCACCCTTCAAACCTTCCTTTAAGTTACCCTCTCTTCTTTATTGATGTCAAACAATTCAATGGGGGTTTAGCTCATCTCATTTACATCATTTTGCCTACATTCACATAAAACCCCATCAAGACAAAGGTTAAACACATTTTTCCCCAATTACATGACACAAGCAAGTATAAACGACATATTAGCATCCAAAATATGTCAATGTTTTTTGCTAATCAGGCGGCTATTCCTAGCTACATCAAATGCATTGATTAGTTGTAGGAATGGAATCATGATACTTTTATTTGGGAATATGACATTAGAATTGAATGTGGTCAATATTGCTAAGCAGCCCAAAGACAAAGAAGAATTGCATGAAGTAAACTACATTAAGTCTTTAACTCAAAATTTGTTTGAAAGTGTTTATACAAAGAAAAATTCACATGCATTAGGGTCTGTGAATAATATTGAGTCTGTAGATATGTCAACTATTGAAACATGGATTCCAAAATTTGAAGAGTTATTGCCTTCTGGAACCAAGTTTGTAAACTCTAGTGTTGTAGTCCCCAAACCATATTTGAAACCCTTCTAGCTGACTTGAAATATGTCTTATTGGGAGAGGATGAAACTCATCCAGTAATAATATCTTCAAAATTTTCAGAAGTCCAAGAAAAGCAATTGATAAAAGTTATAAAAAATCATCAAAGTGCAATCGGATGAATGGTAGCCGATATAAAGGGAATAAGTCCTCTTCTCTATACTCATTGTATATACTTGGAAGAAGACTCTAAACTATCCTAACAGCCGCAAAGATGGTTAAATCCACATTTGAAAGAAATAGTTTGGGCTAAAATACTTAAACTATTAGAAGTTGATATTATATATCCTACATCTGATAGTAAGTGGGTCATCCCTACAAAACTAGTACCTAAAAAGTATGGGGTCACGGTAGTGAGAAACCAAGAAAATAAATTAGTCCCTATGTGTACAGTCACTGGTTGACGTATGCGTATTGACTATTGGAAGTTAAATTCTCTCACCAGAAAATATCATTTTTCCATACCTTTCTGGGATCAAGTTTTGGAAAAAATAGCTAGACATTCATATTATTAATTTTTGGATGGATACTTCGGCTATAACCAGATTGAAATAACTATTGATGACCATGAGAAAACCACTTTTACATGTCCTTTTGGCACTTTTGCTTATAAAAGAATGTCATTTGGATTGTGTAATGCTCCAGACACTTTTCAGCGTTATATGTTGAGTATTTTTAGTGATATGGTGGAGTAATATTTGGAAGTTTTTATGGATGATTTTTCTGTATATGGAGGTTAATCTGAGTTATGTTTAGAAAATCTTGAAAAAGTCTTTCCTCGATGTGAGGAAACAAATCTTGTTTTGAATTGAAAAAAGTGTCATTTCATGGTCACACAAGGCATTGTATTAGGACATGTAGTTTCGGCAAAGGGAATTGAAGTTGACAAGTCCAAGATTGATTTAATAGTCAACCTCCTTGCGCCTAAGACTGTAAAAGATGTTCAATCCTTTCTAGGTCATGCAGGATTCTATAGAAGATTCATTAAAGAGTTCGGTTTGATTTCCAAACCTATATGTAGTCTTCTATGTCAGGATGTACCGTTTGATTGGAATGATGCATGTCAATCAGCATTTGATAAACTCAAAAGCTTGCTTATTTATGCACCAATTATGTAGCCTCCTGATTGGTCATTACCTTTTGAATTAATGTATGATGCTGGTGACTATGTCATAGGAGTTGTTTTAGGTTAGAGAAAATATAAAAGAGCCTATGTGATTTACTATGCAAGTAAACTTTGAATGATGCACAAATGAATTATTCTACCAAAAAAAAAAGAATTGTTTGTTGTAGTATTTGATTTAGATAAATTTTGATCATATTTAGTTGGATCATCAATTGTTGTGCTTACTAATTATGCAGCTTTGAAATACCTGTAAAACCCGAGTAAATTTGAATTTTTTCTGAAAAAAGGTAAAACGGTAATTTGTCACTATAATGTGCAACTAAAATATGTATTTCTATAGAACTTGGATGATGTAATGGACTTCACCGTTGGATTTGTCTCACAAAAATTAGTTACCTAGATAATTTTTGTCAAATTTCAAGATAGTCAGATTTTTCATGTTTTATGAGACAACTGGGTGTTGGGTGACCTTACAAACATCGTCAAAAATAAATTTTATAAAATTTTCTTATAATTAAAGGAAAGTTTAAATAACAATAATTTGAACTTAAACCGGGACAGAATTAAGTCATTTTGGGACAAAAATGGACCTAAAAATAAGAAACGTGCAGCTCGACGTGGACCACACAATTAAAGACTATAAATAAGGAAAAATATATGATTTTCCCCACTTGTTCAGCAGACTTCACACGTTAGAAGAGGAAGAGAGAGAAGAGAGAAAAGAAAAAGAGATTTCTACCTTTCTCCCTTCGATTCATGGCGTTCTGTCGGTTGAAATTGCTTGGACCAAGAGTTAAAGTTGATCACCGCGACGAGGGCTACACCTACGTACCAAGAATGAAGGATTTCACCAAAGATCCAAAGAGGAGATTTGGGAAAATCAAGAGTTTTGGGCTTGGGAGGTGTTCTTGAGGCTTTCTACCTTCATTTTATGCTTCAAGAGGTAGGGTTCCCTCCTAATTTGGTTTACTTCTACCTAGGATGTCCATATGGAATGGGTAAGTGTATAGATATATATGTCACTTACCTATGGTTATGGAATTTGGAAATGGGAATGAAAATGACCTAAGCCAATTCTAGTTTGAATTTGGTGTAGAAGAATTACTTATGTGATTTCTTGGAACTTGTTGTTATGTGAGCAAATTTGTGTGATAACATGAATTGGTTGCCTTGAAGGTATTTTGCTAAATGCCTATGTGGAATTAAGTTTGTTATGGCATGAGTTTTGTATAACATGCTTGTGAATTTTTGTTGAGGATGAATGAGTAGAGATATGTTGTTAATACGTTAACATCATGATAATTTATGGTAATTATATGCAATAGATATAATTTGTCATGACATATGTTGAAATATGTGGTTAAATTAGCTCATATGACATTCATTAAATGTGGAGCATGATATTGATATTGCAATGGTGTATTACATTGCATTTGCACGGGAAAACCACATCCATGGACATGAGTGTGAGTGTGTGTGTGTGCATGGTTTGATCAACACCATACTTGGTGATTGATGAGTGAGCTCGGGAAAGTTGGGTCGACGATCTGACTGAGTCGCAAGGTTGCATGAAAGAAAAACTTGTGTCAAGTATAGCAAGCAGGGCTAGACTCTCCCTCGGGTGCAAGACCCGGTTACTTGGTTCTTACACTCCCCTGTGGTGAAATTTCAAAAAAGTGTAATGGCGTACGGAGCCGCGGTGTGATTCCAAAATCCGATATCCAACAAAGACACATGATTTTGTTTTGTAAATGGTCATTCACTATGTATCATCCAACAAAATTTGATTTTATAAACACATGACCTTTAGTTCAAAATGATCATTGGATGAAATTCATCAATGATGGATTTGCTACACATTAGCATTGCATTATGCTGCGGGAGTCGGTGAGGACTCGGGTTAAAGTGCATGAGTGAATGTCATCTCATATCATGACATGATATAGTAGAATTCTAACATTGAATGACATATTCTTGTTTGGAATGGGAATTGATGTTTGATTGTTGCATGTGCATATTTCATATGCATCTGGTGGGGGAGTAGCCTCTGTAGGAGATACTCTATTGAGCGTAGCTCACCCTATACGGGAAAATGTTTCAGGTGCAAGGTTCACACCAGTGGAGGACTCTCATTTCGAGCCTCAAGGATGAAGAGAGCCAACTTATGGGTTTTGATAGCTCATTTTGTATAATTTTTGTAAAAATTATATTTTGGGCATGTAATCTTAAGGAATTACTTGTAATAGAACTTGTATATAATAGGTTTTATGTGAAAAACTTTGTTTAGCTTGCTTTGGATGGTATTCAAATAGCTTGAATGGATTGGAAATGAAAAACATGTGACATAGGCAAAAGTCGCCAAACTGTACCAGTACTACGTATCGGTATGACGAGATCCAATGGGTTACCCGTACCAGTACAGATTTTCCAGTGGGTTACACGTACCGATATAGATTTTTTAGTGGGTTACCCGTACTGGTACAAATTTTTCAGGGGTTGCCTATACCGGTATAGATTTTCCAGCAGGCAACCCGTACCGGTACAGCTGTTCCAGAAGGCAACCTGTACCGGTACGGTGTACCGGTACACTTTCCAAAAATTTGAAAATTTGAAAATTCCTTTGCCAAGCTTTTGGGCTATGGGTTTTTTGGTTCCAAGGATATAAATGGACTATAATGGAGTATGGAATGTGGTATATTGAAACATGATTTGATCAAATGATAAAATGTACACGGGTTATACGTGTGGATTATAATCCCGGTCAAGGGGGACGTTATTGACGTGACGTCAGGTTGTACGACGATCACGGGTATTTCCGCGGGTTGACGGGTAGTCAATGGTTAGAAAGGACCCCCCGTTTTAGAGGCGTCACAATTCCTGCTCGCCAAAAAGGATGCTAAACCACGTCTCCTACAATGGATACTGTTGCTTCAAGATTTTGATCTTATCATCAAAGGTAATAAAGGAGTTGAAAATATAGTCATTGATTATTTATCAAGGTTGAATTATGATACAAATAAAGATTCAATACCAACAAGTAAAATTTTTTAGATGAGCAATTGTTTGCAATCACAAAAGTACTACGGTATGCTGATATAGCCAATTATTTAGCAATGAGTACTATTCCTTTTCATTATACTTGGACCGACCAGAAGAAATTTTTAAGAGAGGTACACAATTTCTTTTTGGGAAGATCCCTGTGATTTAGGTATTGCAAAGATAAAATAATAAGGCATTGTGTACCTAATCATGTAATCAGTCAGGTCATTTCATTTTGTCAGTCTAAAGCTTGTGGAGGGCATTTTTCTTCAAAGAAAATCGTTGCTAAAATTTTACAATATGGATTTTACTGGCCAACCCATTTTAAAGATGTACATGTCATTTGACTAAATTGTGACAGATGTCAAAGAATGGAGCATATTTCAAAATTGAACCCTATTTTGATTATTGAAAATTTTAATTATTGGGGTATCGATTTTATGGGACCATTTCCCCCATCTTTTGGACATTTGTACATTTTGGCTGACATTGATCATGCTTTCAATTGGATGAAGGTAATTCATTTTCGAAACAATTATCACCTCACAGACTCCCAAGCAACGCATCAAAAGAAAAGAAAATGCAAAATATTCAGAATTCCTCGAGGCATTATAAGTGATAAGGGAACACATTTTTGAAAACCTAATGAAAATGTATTTGATTTCCCATAAAATATTTGACCCTTATCATCCTCAGACAAGTGGGCAATCTGAATTGGCCAATAGGGAGATAAAATATATTTTGTAGAAAACTGTCAATCCAAATTGCAAAGATTGATCTTTAAGACTGACTGATGCACTTTGCACTTATTGTAATGCATACAAAACAATTTTGGGAATGTCTCCTTATCAACTAGTTTATGGTAAACCATATCAGTTGCCTGTAGATTTGGAACATCGAGCATACTAGGCAATCAAAATGATGAATTTTGAATTTGACAAAGTAAGTGCATCTTGCAAATTTTAGATTAATGAATTGGAAGAACTGGGAAATGAAGTATATGAAAAAGCAAAGATTGCTAAATCTAGAATGAAAATTTTTCATGATAAGAATATTATGCGGAATTTCTTTGTACTATTATATAATTCAATGCTACACCCCATTTCCCGAAAATTTAAGGTCAAGATGGACAAGCCCCTATATTGTTAAACAAATTTTTTGAACATGGGGCAATTGAAATTTAGAATCCATTAACTATAAGTGTTTTCGAAAGTGAATGGTCAAAGACTTAAGCCATATCATGATGAATTTGTTCAAAATGTAGAGTCCATTCAATTAATGGAACCAGAATATGTGCCTTGAAATTTTTTTCTAAGTATTTGATTTTAAATAGCAGTATTAACTGTTTGTTGTTTGTTTTATAGATTAAGGTTTTGCACTATGGATTGGTCTCACCTCCAGATCTTATTAAAAATTGTCTATGATTTTAATTTAATGTTATACATTGAGGACAATGTTAAATTTAGGTTGGGGGGGGGGGAGAAGGGAAACAATTCATACTCGTCTTTGTGACTGGCAGACGTTAAAGAACCAAATAGTGAGTTTTTTTAAAATTTTTTAAAAAATAGATGAATTTTTTTTTTTGGTTTAATCTAGGTATGTTACATATTTTTTTGAAAGATATACATTCTTTGATCATAACAAAAGTAAAATTTTCTATAAAATTAGAAATTTTTGGTAGTCCAGCAAAACCTTTATGCGAAAAAAGTTCATTTGCCAAACCCCGACGAGTAAATTGACTCGACGGTTGTGTATATTATGGTCGATTGATGCATTTAAGAGAATTTAATCAATCTGTCAAACCAATTCAAGGCGAGCATGTGATCATCTTGAATGGATTAAGTAGGAGTAAGAATTATCCTAAGACGTCATCCTTTTCTAGTCCCATGTTTTCAAGATATGTGCGACAGGAAATTAATTGGTTCATTGATGTTTTTGATTTAGAAGATTCTGATCAACTTATTGATGATCAGGGATGTATAATCTTTGAATTTATATGAATTTATATAAATATAGGATGATTTAATGTATTAATGTACAAATCAAGTTTAATAGTTAGTTAAATATTTGAATTTAAACTTATTATCTGTAACTGCAGGGTGAAAATTGTAGCTGGAAACCAAGAGGAGATCAAAGGTCAGCAGCTAAAAGCCTAAGCAGAATTCTAGAGGATTAGCACTATCTGGATGGTGCTAATAGCATACAGATAGTACCAGCTAGTATAAAGTCTCCAATTCAGGAAACAGAACAGCGTAGTAGTTCCCTTACAGCAAAATTTTGAAAATCAACGGCTTTCTTCATCTTCTCTCTTTAGATTCACTTCACCCATAAAATTTTCTTCAAATCTTCTTCGTTTAAATACTTACCAATAACCTTTTATCGGTTTTTACCGTACAAAATCCTTGGAACCTCATATTGAGCAAGAAATTCAGAATTCATGGATCCAAGAGCAAGAACAAGAGCCTCATCAAGCAAAGCAAGGCGAGGAGCCTCTCTACTACCTAAAGCACTCCCACAGCAAGAGGAACAACCCCAAGTTTAGAATGTATTTGACATTGCTATGTTTGAAAGCATTGATCAACAAGTTTGGTATCATACTTACTTTTATTCTAAGCCTATTATTGTTGAGAGACTTATGATATATGAGAATTTGAACATATCGGAGTTAGGCAAAATCTAGTAGCATGGGGTTGGCTTAATTATTTGAAATTGGTAGGTCCTGCATATGAATGTTTAGTCCGGGAATTTTATTTTAATGCAAAGGAAACTGGCCCAAGGCAATTTCATGTTTATGTTAGGGGAATTGTGTTCCAAGTTACACCAGCTACCATTGCTAATTTTTTGAATCCTATCCTAAGGCATCAACATCCTCAATATCCCTATACTGCATTGCCTAACATGACTATTATTAGGATTGAGTTGACTGGAAATTCGAAATATGTATGGGGTAGACCAAACAAGTATATTAAGCAAGGGGACTTAACTAACAAATACAAAATCTTGAATTTGATTTCTGCGAATAATCTGTTACCCCAGTCTCAAAAAAACCCAATCTACACTAAGAGAACCTATTTTTTGTATGCGTTCGGAATGGAAAAAACACTGTTGATCTGCCAACACTGATTATGGATCAAATGATGGTAACTATTAAGACTAAGAAGCACTCATTCCCATTTGTTGTTTTAGTATCTGAGTTATACAGGATGAAAGGAGTAATTACAGATCCGACATGGCCAAAAGTGGAGCATTTGGCACCATTGGATAAATACTCGTTATAGAAGAGCCATGGAGGGTAGATAGAGGAGCCACAAGAAACACCACCAGAACTGCAAGTGGATCCATTCCTAGAAGGTGCAAACTTTCAGCCACTAGAGGAGTAGCAACAACTAGAAGAGCAACCTTATATTCCCGTTGATAACCTGACTGACTGCTAGATTCTGTTGGGATTAGAGACTCGCATCATTCAATTGGATCAAAGGATGACTAGTTATGAAGAAAATCAGAATGATATCCTAAGGCTACTTCAAGGACAGTACAGTGGAGGCCTGTCAGCCCAGTGACCGGAGTTTCTGAAGTTTCTATGCTCTTTCTACTTTTACCGAATATTTTACTTATGCACTTTATTTTGGTTTTATGTTTTGAACAGTTGTTTTCATTCGGGTTTACTTAATTTGGTTAGTTGGTAATTTTGCTGAAATTTTGTTACGTTAGGATACTTATTCCATATGATTACGATAAGAATTATATTATCATTATAATGCGTTGTAGGAATAACCCTAACCAGATTATGTAGGATTTTCATATATTGTTTGTACAATTTATCTATATTTTTAGAGAAACCCATTCTCTTGAGCTCATAAAAATTCTTTATTTTGAAATCCTTATGAAATACTACGATCCTTTATTAAGCTTACATATATAGTGGAGATGTAAACTGATTAGCACAAAATATTGCATATCTTATGCACATTTGCACCCCTTTTATGCTAACCCTGGCTCCCAAATTCTTGTCATATTAGGTAGACTGTTTCTTGCTACTTCTAATGCTATTATTAACTGAAAGAACAGATTTGTGAAGCTTACGTTCAAGAACATGACAATGGACTTCAATGTGTTTAATTTGAGAAAACAACCGGGGGATGATGAGGAAGTGCAAGAAGTCAATAGGATTGACACATTGGTGGAAGAGAACTTGGAGTTGCTGGACATTTTAAAATTGGAGGGGGAAGAAGTTGATGAGTAAGAGGAGTCGGAGAGCTTGAAAAGGGTGGAAAAATGGACCCCTACATTTGAGAAATTTCCACACCAAGACAAGAAGATCTTCCCATCAGATATGCAAAATCCTAACTTGGACTTAAAGCCATTACCATCAAATCTCGAGTATGCATGCCTCGGGGATGACAAGACCTTTCTGGTGGTGATAAGCTCAACTTTGGAGGAGAAGCAAGAAGAGGATCTCTTGAAAGTGTTGAGGAGGCACAAGGGAGTAATTGCTTGGACAATTGCTGACATCATGGGCATCTACCTAGAGGAAGACTCCAAGCCATCCCGACAACCACAAAGAAGGTTGAATCCAATTATGAAGGATGGGGTGAGGGAAAAGGTACTCAAACTACTTGATATGGGCATCATCTTCTTGATTATCGACAGTAAATGGGTGAGTCCCAATCAAGTTGTACCAAAGAAATCGGGGGTCACTGTGGTAGCAAATGAGGATAATGAGTTTATTCCAACTAGGGTGATTATCGGATGGAGAGTATGTATTGAGTATCAGAAGCTAAACTCTTGCACAAGAAAGGATAACTTCCCTTTGCTATTCCTCGACCAAGTATTGGAAAGAGTAGCCAGGCACTTGTTTTATTGTTACTTGGATGGGTACTCCGGCTACAATCAAATTGAGATTGCAATGGAAGATCAAGAGAAGACCACCTTCACTTGTCCCTACAGTATTTTTGTCTACCGTTGCATGCCTTTCGTGTTGTGTAATGCCCCAAGGACTTTTCAATGTTGAATGATGGGGATTTTTAGTGATACGGTGAAGAAGATTGTGGAAGTGTTTATGGATGACTTCTTAGTGCTTGGGGATTCCTTCAGTGGATGTTTGGAGAATTTGGAGAGAGTTCTCGAGAGATGCGAGGAGAAGAACTTGGTGCTCAACTGGGAGAAGTGGCACTTCATGGTGACACAAGGAATTTTTCTTCAACACATTGTTTTGGCAAAGGGGATTGAAGTCGACAAATCAATGGTTGATGCAATTTCCAACCTCCCTAAGCTAATGATTATCAAAGTTATCAGGTCATTTCTTGGTTATGCCAGTTTTTATCGTCATTTTATTAAGTAATTTAGTGGCTCGACCCTTGACCAACTTAATTTCTAAGGATGTCCCATTTGTGTGGTCGAATAATTGTGAGGTATCTTTTAAAAAACTGAAAAGCATACTCACTACAACTCAAATTATGCAACCACCCAAGTGGGATTTACCATTTGAACTTATGTGCGATGCAAGTGGTTACGCGGTCGGCTTTATGCTAGGTCAAAGGGAAGACAAGAGATCTTATGTTTTCTACTATGCTAGCAAACCCCTTAATGAGGCACAAATGAATTATACCACCACCGGAAAGGAATTGCTAGCAGTAGTATTCGCATTGGATAAATTTTGGTCCTACATTATTGGTTTACCTATAATAGTCTATATCGATCACTCTGCTTTGACGTATTTGTTGTCTATGCAGGATGCAAAATCGAGACTCATTAGGTGGATACTCCTCCTACAAGAATTCAATTTGATGATCAAAGATAAAAAGGGAGTTGAGAACATGGTGGCAGACCATTTATCCCGACTTGTGGTGCAAGAGGCCAATAAACACATTACTATCCCTGATTTTTTCCCTAATGAGCATTTACTTTTGATTCATTTTGTTTATTTTTGGTATGTTGACATATGTAATTATCTTGCTACAGGATAAATACCATCGCATTGGAGCCCGGAAGATAGACGAAGATTTATGGTGGATGTGAAGTACTTTTACTTTGACAACCCATACCTGTTCAAGTATTGCCCTGACCAAGTCATGTAGAGATGCATACCAAAAAATGAATAGCGACATGTCCTTGCATTTTGCCACTCAGAAGCATGCGTTGACCACTTCTCTTCCAAGAAAACTTCGGCAAAAATTCTATAATCAGGTTTTTACTGGCCCTCATTAAACAAAGATTGTGTTTCATTTTGTAAAGAATGTGATAGGTGGGTAGTGTGACCCAAAGGAACATGATGCCCCTCTCCCCTGTGCTTGTTATCGAGATATTTAATTGTTGGGGCATCGACTTCATGGGTCTTTTTCCCATGTTTTTTGGCTATCTATACATTCTACTAGCAGTGAACTACGTGTCTAAATGGGTGGAGGCTATCCCAACCAAGACTAATGACCACCGGGTCATGGTCATATTTCTCAAGGAGAACATTTTTTTGAGGTTCGAGATGCCTCGTGCTATGATAAGCGATGGTGGATCGCATTTTTGTAATAGGCCATTTGCATCGTTGATGCATAAATATGGTGTCGCACACAAGGTATCCACCGCATATCACCCACAGACGAATGGCCAATAGGTAGATCAAAAATATCCTAGAGAAAATGGTGAACTCAAATAGGAAAGATTGGTCATTTAGACTGACCGATGCACTATAGGCTTACCGCACAGCTTACAAGACTGTCTTAAGTATGTCTCCCTACCGGCTAGTCTATGGCAAGGCTTGTCATTTACCAGTTGAAATGGAACACAAGGCATATTAGGCCATAAAGACTCTAAACTTCAATTTTAGAATGGCAGGAGAGAATAGGAAACTAGAAATGAATGAATTGGAAGAGATTCAAAGAGATCCGTATGAGAGCTCTAAAATTTCAAAAGAGTGGGTTAAGATCTTTCATGACAAATCCATGGTAAGGAAGTCATTTGAGCCTAGCCAAAAAGTGCTCTTGTACAACTCTAGTCTCTAAATTTTTCAAGGGAAACTCCAATCCCATTGGGATGGCTCCTATCTTGTCAAGGTGGCTTACCCCAATGGAACTGTGGAAGTCACAAACCCTGAGGATGGCAAGGCATTCAAGGTCAATGGCCAAAGATTTAAGCCATTCTTTGAGGGGTCTAAAGTTCAAGGGGTGGAAGAAGATTTAATGGATCCGATTTACCCGGACTTGTTAGAGGATTAATTGTTCTTAGGATTTTTAGTGTACAGTTGTTTTTACTCACCTTATCTTTTTATGTTTACTTAATTTGTCTTGGCATATAATGTTATTTTTCTTATGTTGCAGATATTGTTGTTTTTTGTCAAAGCTCAAGTGCGAGGTATTCTCTAACCCTACTCATCTTTTTATAGTCCTCCATTGCATATCATATCTTTTTTGTTGCATTGAGGACAGTGCATGAATCAAGTTGGGGGGGGGGTGAGGTGCACCATTTGTAGGATACACCAATGTTTGTGGAAATTTTTGTTGATAATACAAATTTTTGTGGTGAAAATTCACCTTTCAGATATCCTACAGATTTTTGTTTACAATAGTTGAAAATTATATGAAAAGTTTTTTAAATTTTTGTGAGAAATATCTGAATGTTGATTTGTATTCCCTTATTAAGAGTATTATGGGTTTGTTGAGCTGTTGTTTGTTGTGTGAACCTTGAATACATGAGCACATTATAGAAGTTCATCCTATGCGTGAGTATCACATATGTATTTGCTTTTGAACTTGACCTTAACTGCATCGTGAATGTGTAATTTTGGCAATTTACTGATTGGATTCATAGTTAAGTGCTTGACATAAATAATGAAGATGAGTAACAACCCGTGAGAGCTTTAGTGCAAATCCTTGTTGGAGGGAACTTACATTTACTTAAGGAATAGTTTTCAAATTCCAAATTTGTTCAATAATCTCATTATGATTATTTTGGTTAGATGCATTTGGCTAGTGGATTGACTTTGTCTTGAAATGCAATGTGCTCCCCCATGCCCATTTAGAAAGGATCTTAGGCCATCTTTGATTTACTTTGAGCCTTAGAATTTTTATTGTGAAAAGTTTATCCCTTGTGCCGTGATTGAGCCTTAATTGTAAATTCATTTTCATACCACACATTTGACCAAGCTAGTGCAAAATGATCAAAATTTGCCTCACCTTGGTTGTTCCTAGAGCTGAATATGAGTGATCATGTGAGGGATCTACCTCCCCATTACCGGGGATATACCTCCCTCCAAGAGCAATCCTCCCCATTACCGGGGATATCCTGCTCTCCAAGAAAGGATTTCGGCTAACCTGCGGGTCAAACCCCCACAGTAGCCTTTACCTCTGTCCCACATCGGAGAAAGAGTCGTCTCCCCACCCCCATATAAGCCGAAGCACCATATGAGAGCAGTACCCAAGTACCACAGTGTTACTTGGGTACTGCTCTCATATGGTGCTTCGGCTTATATGGGGGTGGGGAGACGACTCTTTCTCCGATGTGGGACAGAGGTAAAGGCTACTGTGGGGGTTTGACCCGCAGGTTAGCCGAAATCCTTTCTTGGAGAGCGGGATATCCCCGGTAATGGGGAGGATTGCTCTTGGAGGGAGGTATATCCCCGGTAATGGGAAGGTAGATCCCTCACACATTCATGGACTATTTTTAGGGCCATTCCATGGGCAATTTTTAGGCCATTCATGAACTGTTTTTAAGACCATTTCATGGACTGTTTTAGGGCCATTTTATGGACTGTTTTAGGCTACTTTATGGACTGTTTTGTGCTTCGATTAGGGGCTGTTTTGTGGGTTATTATGCGGGCTAGTACATGGGTTGTTTTGTGTTATAATTTGCCTTTGTGATTAAGTGTGATATTGATATAAAGATAGTGATAACATGCTTGAAATTGTTTTATGAAAAAGTGTCAATGTATATGCATGCGTGTGTTATATTGACATTGTGACAAATTTGGTATTTATATGTTTAGAACATAACTTACCATGGATATGTTAAGATTGTTCATATGTCATTTATAGCATATTAAACATTGTAGTGTAGTGCATAGAGGCATCCCATTCATGGGCTTAGGCATGAGTATGGGTGTGTGCGTGTGTGAGTTGGGCATAGTTCATTCAAGCATCATTTTTGGTGATTGAAAGGTGGGCTCAGAAGAGTGGGATTGAATGTCCTACTGGGTCGCACGATTACATGCATAAGAAAACTTGTGTCGGGTATAGCAAGCAAGTAGGGCTAGACACTCCCTCGGGTGAAAAACCCAACTACTTGGTTCATACACTTATCGGCGGTGAAATTTTCAGAAAAGTGTAATAGNCCCGACCACTTGGTTCATACACTTACCGACGGTAAAATTCCAAAAAAGTGTAATAGCGTACGGAGCCGGAGGTGCAATTCCTGAATTCGATACCCAATAAAGGCACATGATTTTGATATATAAATTATTCATTTGATAGAAAACATCCAAGAATGAAATGGTTTTATGACATACGGTTGGTTTCAAAATGATCTTTGGATGTGTTTCATCAAATATGTTGTTTTACACATATTCGTTGCATTGTGCTGTAGGAGTCGGTGAGGACTCGAGTTAAAGTTGCACGAGTGAGTTTCATCTCATTTCATTGCATGGCATGGTGAATTCTAATATAAAGTTGTATATTCTTACTTGGAATGTTGATGTGAATATGAATTGTCAAATGTAAACATTGCATGTGTACTTAAGTGGGGAGTAGCCCTTGTAAGATATACTCTACTGGGCGTTGGCTCACCCTATACGAGAAATATTTCAGGTACGGGTCATACGCCGAGGGACGGCACTCACTTGGGCACTTAAGGAGGAAGAAAAGCCGACTTGTGGCTTTCAATCCATTTCTTTTGTAAAATTAGACTTGTAATTAAATTTTGGCATGTAATGTGTAAAGGAATTGTAATAGAGTCTATATGGACAGTTTTAATATAGTCTTGCATGTTTGTATGAGTATGGATAATTGGACCCGGTGTGGCCAATGTTTTCTTATAAATAGACCCGGTGTGGTCATTGTTGAATATTGGACCTCAAATGGGTCTTGTTATTATATAATACACAGGTTGTGTTTTGAGTAGAGTTTCCCTTACAAATGAGACTCTGCCCAAATTTTTAATAAAGGATGGACCCCGGTAAATGGGGCACAACGTTGAGATATTGAGTTACTCGGTATCCACGGGCATTCCGCAAGTTGATAGGTAATCAACAGACCCCCGGATTTTGGGGTGTCACATATATAATAGATATATATACATATATATATGTATATAACTTAATAAAACATGAACATTTCCAAAAGTTAACCAATATTATACATATGTTTATCTCTCACTGAAGGATATAAGTAACTAATCACACCCCATTACTATAGACAAGCAAGGAGTGCGGGTAGTTTTCATTACAACAATAATTAAAATAGAAACTTGGACACTTCTTTCACAAGGAACAACTAAATTACAACTACCTTTCTTATCAATTTAGACAAAAAAGTGGCGGCAGTTCAACTATCTGAATAGAAAGATAACACAAAAATGTAGAAATATAGAGTTTTGGCTGGAGAGTATGATGGACCGGATTGGGTATTACTTTCTCATTCTCTCTTTCTTTTTCTCTTTGGATTTCTCTCTGGAGCTCCCCTCTCCGGCTGTCTAACTTAAGAACAAGGAGGTTATGCGTATATATGGGCTAAAGGAAGCATGAGGTGGAGAGATCATCATGTGCCGCCATAAAGCACCGTCCGGACACCCCTCTACCGTCCTCACAATGGTGCCTTGCTGATTTTTGGATGCTAATTGTCTTGTCTTGCTGGCTATTCCTTGGTTGAATTATACTTTGATCCTTTGCTCTTTTAAGCTTTGACACATTATTCCTTGTATTTTTCATCAATTCCGCATCAAACCTTGAAATTTTTAAACATATCACACATAAAACCCTAGCTGACACACAAACCCTAATTGATAGATTTTAATCATTTTATCTTAACAGTTTGACTTATTTAACGATTGTAATTCATATACTAATTAGGGTTAATCATTGACTAATCCAAGGGAGATTTCCTCTTGGATAAGCTAAATCAACTCTCCTACATTCTTCCTCGTAGTGTAAAGTGTTTGGTTTGTCTAGGTTGAGTGCGGACATGGTTGTGAGCCCTTGATACACCGTAGATTTGACATGGGGTATGCTTGAACCAACATCTCTATAGTAGTCCCTCACTTCCTATGAATCAATCAAGCACCAAAACACCATTGGTAGAATGAATTGAGTTGATTTAGTATTCCCATTGGAATTACCTCTTTGGATTAGCCAACTTTGTTCTATTGCATTTTTATCAAAAACTCCACTCACAAAAATACAAACTCGCAAGAATTTACACTTTTCATTTCTTTACAAAATCACATTCACCACAATTCGACCAACCTTCCCGGAGGAGATGACCTTGGAATACCCAATTCCAACTAAAATATGACATTTGCAAGTCTTTCTTCGCTTGGGGAGCACTTTTGCACACACACACACACACATTTTTATTCATGCAAGTTTTTCCCATTTCTAGCATCGAACCCAAGGGAGAGTGACAATCACCTACAAATAAGCCATACACATATGGTTCGAGTACATGTTTGGAGATTAGGGAGAAGCGAAATCAAGCATTTTTTGGCACCATTGCAGGGGATGGCTAGCGTCGTATTAGAAGGTGATTTTAGACAACGGAGGTAAGTCCTGTGATTCTCTTCACGAGCCTAGGTACATTGCTCCTTTGTATATATTTGTGTATAATCTTCATTTCAATTGTAGATAGTGTTTTTGTATGTGGGGACAGGATGACCAAAATAGACTTGTGAGACTTGCCATAAACCCAAAATATGAATCTTGACTAAGGCCCACCCAAGGATGCCGATGACGACTTCTGGGATGATGGTGCTAATGTTCCAAGGGGTAGGGGAATGCAAAACCCTAGAATGCCAAATCCCCGAATGCATTTTTCCCTCATAGAAATGAGGGAAATAATATCCCAATTGATCGTCTAGCAAGGTCAATGAGGGATTATCTTCAACCAACCCGAAGCATCACTCCATCGTGCATACTTCTACCGGTCCAAGCTCATGTCTTCCTTGTTAAACTGGGAATGTTACAACTTCTTCTTCAATTCCAAGGAATTGAAATAGAAAATCTTTATTTGCACATTAAGTAATTCGAGGAAATTGTTGCAACATTTCTCACAAATCATGACATGGAAGACATAGCTCACATGAAATTGTTACCCTTCTCCTTTAAAGAGAAAGCCAAAACTTGATTGAACTCATTGAAAACTTGATCGATAAGTTCTTGGGCACAAATGCTCTCCAAATTTTTTAAAAACAAATTTTTGGTGCCCAAGACCACTGCTCTTAAGAAACAAATTCAAAATTTTTTAGAAAATTCAATGAGCAGTTTTATCAATGTTGGGATCGATACAAAGAGTTGTTACAATCCATTCCATATCATGGATTCAAACCTTCGCAATTGGTTAGTTTCTTCTATGAGGGAATTACATCCTCCCACCGATAATTCATAGACATGATGTGTAATAGAGAGTTTCTAAATAAAGATCTGGATTAGGCCCTTGAATAATTCAATATATTGGCACAAAATGCTCAATCATAGGATATCACAGATCCACATGATGTGCCAAGGTCCTCTTTGGGGAGTCAAAAAAATGGGGGGAGGGATGTATAATTTGTGGGACCAATTACTTGCCAAAATCGCGAAGTTGTCCCGAAAGGTGGAGAGTCTAGAAGTGAATAGGAGGCATGAAGTGTCTAATATAGCTAAGGCCGAGGAGTGTTGCTCTATATGTTAAAGTGTTGAACATTATATTTCGGAGTACCCAATCATTCCAGCACTCAAAGAGGTTTATCATGAGCAAGTCAAACAAAGTAGGTAGTCATTATCTCCACAATCCAATACATTTAATCTGCATTGGAGCAATCACCCGAACATTAGTTGGAAGAATGATAGCCCTACATCTCATGGGTCTAATCCAATGTCGCCTCCCATTCCACCCAAGCAAAGTCAATCATACTATGGTCACAGTCCCTCGTCTAGCTCCCAATACCCACGATCCAATCAACAATGCCCAAGACCTCAACAAGGACTATCCAACCCACCCACCTACCAACCTCCTCACAAAAGAAACTTGGAGGATGTCGTGCACCAATTCATTCAAAGCCAAACAACAATGAACAACCAAATCGCTGCCACTTTCAATGATATTTGGACTCAAATCACAAAATTGACCAATGCTATAGGGTCATCCCAACAAAAGAAAGGGAAATTTCTCGCTCAACCTTAAGAAAACCCTAGGGGTCAACACGTGATTGAGTTCTATTTTGAGAAGCAACACACCACCCAAGTCCAAAGATTCTGGTTTCCCTACCATTGCCATAACCATAGGGAATTGCAGGGTGGAGCAAGCTGTGAAACCCGGGAAAATTTGAACTTTTTATAAAAAAAAAAAAGGCAAAATGGTAATTTGCCATTATAGTGCGAGTTGAAAACTAGTATTTTTCTAGACCTCAGATGATGAAACGGACCTCACCTTTGGATTCATTTCGCAAAATCTAGTTATCTAGATAAATTTTGTCAAATTCTGAGATAGTCGAGTTTTTCACGAGTTTTTGAGGTGACGGGTGTCCGATGACCCCCAAAAATGAAATTTTTATAAAAATTTTGAAATTTAGAAAATATTTTAAATAAATTTTATATAAAATATTTTTAGCTTAAACCAGTACGAAATTTAATCGTTTCAGAGCGAAAAACAGACCGAACAAAGGAGGACACTTGGCGCGACGAGGGCTAAGTCTTTAAAAATATAAATAGGGGTAAAATATCTGAAATATCAGCTTTTTCCTCCCCTATGGCCGGCTGTATCAGAGATTAAGAGAGAAAAGATAGCAAAGACGGAAAAACCAAAAATCTTAAGCCTTCTCCTTCGATTTCCCGAAGATCCGTCGGTTGAAATCGCTCAAGCCAAGAATTAAAGTTGCTCTATGCGACGAGGGCTATGCGTGGGTACCAAGAATGAAGATTTTCACCGAAGATCAAAAGGCGAGATTTTAGATAAATCAAAGTCTTGAGCTTTTGGGGGTGTTCTTGGAGGTTTTAGTATTCATTTACGCTTCAAGAGGTAGGATTTTCTTACTTTGGTTCATTCTAACCTATGGTGTTCATAGGAGAGGGGTTTAAGCATATGGAGTTGTATAGCCTTTGTATGAGGTTGGTGTTTTGGTGGATATGAGAAATGGATGGAATATACATTCTATCTTGAAGTGGTTTTGTTTCTTGTAATATGTGGTTTCTTGAAATGGTTTGTAGAAATCACTTAGTATGATTTCTTGAGCTATGTGATTTGTAGAAATCACTTAGTAAGATTTCTTCAGCTATGTAGTTACTCGGAATAGTTATGTGAATATATGACTTGAGTGCCTTTAAGGTGTTTGATAAAATGACTTTGTGAAATAAAGTGTGTTAATTGCATGAGATTATGCTATAACATGCTTGGATAATGTGATAATATGAAATCATATGCTTATGATATGATTTTTGATTGAAATGTACTTGTTGATATATGAATGTTTTGATATATATTGATATTGTGACAAATATGGCATTTATATGCTTAGAATATAATTTACCATGGATGTGTGGGAAATTATTCATAGCATATTGAACATTATGTTGTTGTGCAATGGTTCATCACATTGCATATGCACGAAAACATGACATCACATTCATGGGCATGAGTTATGAGTGTGGGTGTGTGTATGCATGGTTAATCAAAAACCATTCTTGGTGATTGATGAGTGGACTTGGGGAAGTTGGGTTGAAAATCCGAATGAGTCAGATGGTTGCATGAAAGAAAAACTTGTGTTGGGTATAGGAAGAAGGGGTAGATTCCCCCCTCGGGTGCAAGACCCGGCGACTTGGTTATACACTCCCCTATGGTGAAATTCTGGAAAAGTGTAGTATGGTGTACGAAATCGGCAGTATAAAATCCAAAATACGTTGCCCAACAAGACACAAGATTTTGATTTACAAAGTACTCATACAATGAGTAACACCCATCAATGATTTGGCTTTATAATAAAACAACTTTTATTTCAAACGATCATTTGGTGGATTTTTTCGTCAATTGATGGATTCAGTATACCTTGGCATTGCATTGTGTCGTGGGAGTCGGTGATGCCTTGGGGTAAAGTGCATGAGTGCGTATCATCTCATTTCATGGCATGACATGATTACATTCCACATTTAATTCATATTCTTGTATGGAATGATTGTTAAATGTTGTTTGTTGCTTATACACACCACATATGCACCTAAGGTGGAGAGTAGCCTCTGTAGGGATTATTCTATTGGGCGTTGGCTCACCCTATACGGGAAAATATTTCAGGTGGGAGAGATACACCGGTGGATGGCTCCACTTTGGACCCTTATATTTGAAAAAAGCCGAATATGGCTTTATTTTGTGTTAATGTAAAACATTTGTGGAAATAATGTTTTGGGCATGTAATCTTTTGGAAATAATTGTAATAGAACTTATACAGACTATTATTAAACTAACCTTGCATGTGTTGATATAAATATGGATAATTGGACCCGGTGTGGCCAATGTTTACTTATAATTGGACCCGGTGTGGTCATTGTTGAATATTGGACCTCGAATGAGTCTTGTTATTATATGATTGCACAGGTTGAGTTTTGGGTAGAACTTCCCGTACAAAGGAGACTCTGCCCGAATTTCATCAAAATTATGGTTC
The DNA here is from genome assembly GCA_963454935.2 of Ilex paraguariensis. Lineage (NCBI taxonomy): Eukaryota > Viridiplantae > Streptophyta > Magnoliopsida > Aquifoliales > Aquifoliaceae > Ilex > Ilex paraguariensis. Next base: position 3,171,863 of record CAUOFW020003946.1, read on the forward strand.
CCAGTAAATGGAGCATAATGGCGTGATATCGAATTACTCGGTATCCACGGGTATTCTGCGAGTTGATGGGTAATCAACGGATCCCCGGATTTTGGGAATTCACAACTTGGTATTAGAGCATAGGCATACGAATAACCTAGGGCTCGATGGGTACGGGTATAGACCATTGCATTCCATATGCATTTCATGTTATGTGCTCTACTTGCTACATGCTATGTGTTACTTGTCATGTAAATTATATGTATGATAGAAATGTATAGGGAAGGGAATACACTGGGGTTAAAAAACATAACCTTGGGAGTTTGGAAAAAACAATGGTATAGTTCAATGAGTAAATGTCTGCTAAATACTTGATCCCTAACTTGGGATATTAACTAATTGATCTATTGCTATCTTATGTGTGTGTAGATGGCAACTAGAGGAAGGGGTCGTCGGGGTGGATGGAACAACCAACCACCAACACCGGCCTTTGACCAACAAGCCTTCATGGAGGCTATTAGTGCGGCGACGGCTACCATTGCACAAGCTAGTGCTACGGCCGCTACTATTGCACAGACAGGTGCAAGTGGGAGTCAAGGAGGTTCAAGTCACCTCCAAAAGTTGAACGCACACAATCCTCCAATCTTTCTAGGAGGGGCGGATCCTATGGTGGCTGACCATTGGTTTCCGACAAGTGGATAAGATCTTAAGGGCTATGGAGATTACCTCTGATGTCACAAAGATAACGCTAGCTACTTTTCAGCTATAGGGAGAATCAAAAGTGTGGTGGGATTGGGTCAAGGACTCCAAGAACTTAGAGGTAATGACATGGGCAGAATTCAGGGAGCTCTGTGTGGGCAAGTACTTCCCAATGGCTGCTCGACTTACAAAGGCTTGGGAGTTCTTAGACTTGAGACAAGGGACGGTGATGGTGATGGAGTATGTGGCTAAGTTCATAGAGTTAGCCCGTTTCACCGATGACTACGTGGCCACAAATATGGCCAAAGTGAGGAAGTTTGAGGATGGTCTTAAGTTGTCCATCTAGGGTAAAATTATGAGTCTTCTTCTACAAGACGTAGACTCGATGGTCGAGATTGCTATGGCCATTGAGAGAGAGGTGGATGACGCAAGGAGCATCTGGGAGTCTGGTGTAAAAGACAAGAAGAAGGAGGGCCAATCCTCTTCTTCTAGCTCGAGGAAGAAGCAAAGGACTTCTACTCCACAAGGGTTTCAAGGACAGGGCTGCAGTTATCAAGGCCAAGGCCAAGGTCAATCCTCCCAAGGTGGAAGAAATCAGAGGCCTTCCTACCAGGCTGGCCAGAGGACTTGCTATCATTGCCACCAACCGGGTCACATGAAAAGGGATTGTCCTTAGAGGCAGGGATCCCAAGGTCATGGGTCATCATAGTCTTAGACTTCAATGGGGCAACCACAGACGCAGTATGCTCCTCACTACCTTACTATGGGTCAGGGCAGTTAGTACCAGTTCCAGGGTGCAGCACAAGGCCCTACTACTTCTCGTGCGGGGACTACTTCTCATGCGGGGATACCGCAAGCTGGCCAGATGGGCCAAGGAATGGTTCGAGGATGAGGCCAAGGCTTACAACCTGGTACTTTAGGGACCCAGGGGCGTGTCTATGCCATGATACCTCAGACTGAGCCGACAGATCCGTCAGTGATATAGGGTACATTACTACTCTCTTGCTTATGGGCAAGGGTATTATTTGATTCTGGTGCATCACATTCATTTATTGCTGCATCTTGTGCGAAAGACTTGGGCTTAGAGGTTGAGACCTTGGAAGAGCCATCGCATGTGAGTTTTTCCCTAGGAGCTAGGGTGAAAATTGATCAGATATGTTGGGGTTGTGAGTTAGAGATCTAAGGGATTCTACTCACCGTGGACCTTAGGGTCATGAACATGTCCGAGTTTGATGTTATCCTTGGTATGGATTGGTTGGCGGCACATCGGGTAGTCATTGATTGTGATCGAAAGAGGGTCACTGTTTATACGCTGGAGGGTATTTGTTTCAAGTTCCAGGGGAAAAGCGTGATGTTTTAACTTAGGCTGTGCATGACTCTAGATGGCACAGACAGTTGATGGGTTGGCTTACAAGCCTTACCCTGGAGGACGAGGCGAGACAGGAGTTGGGCCTTCCTCGGGTTATATGTGAGTATGAGGATATTTTTTTGAATGAGCTACCGGGATTACCTCCACATAGGGATGTAAACTTCACCATTGAGTTGCATCCTGGAACATCGCCTATCTCTATGACTCCACATAGGATGGCACCAGCTAAGTTGCAAGAACTCAAGGTCCAGTTGCAAGAATTATTGGACAAGGGCTTCATTAGATCGAGCACTTCACCTTAGGGCGCTCTGGTGTTTTTTGCCAAGAAGAAGGATAAAACCCTTCGATTGTGCATAGATTATCAGTAGTTGAATAGGGTTATTATCAAGAATAGGTACCCTTTGCCAAGAATTGATGACTTGTTTGATCAGCTGAGAGGGGCACGGGTCTATTCCTAGATAGATCTTCGTACCAGTTATCATCAGTTAAGGGTTAGGGAGGAAGATATCCCTAAGACGGCATTCAGAACGCGGTATAGGCATTTCGAGTTCACAGTGTTGCCACTTGGATTGACGAATGCTCCAGCGGCATTCATGGACCTCATGCACAGGGTGTTCTAACCCTATTTAGATCAATTTGTTGTAGTTTTTGTTGATGACATCTTGATCTACTTCAAGTCTGAGGAGGAGCATGAGGGTCACTTGAGGATTGCTCTCCAGACATTGAGAGAGCATCAGTTGTACGCCAAGTTTATCAAGTGTGAATTTTGGCTTACGGAGTTAAAGTTTTTGGGGAATGTAGTGTCAGCTTCAGGTGTATCTGTGGACCCGGAGAAGGATGAGGCAGTTATGAATTGGGAGAGATCGAAGTCAGTCTTCGAGATATTTAGTTTCTTGGGATTGGCGGGGTACTACTAGCGATTTATTGAGGATTTCTCCTGATTGACTGCACCTATGATGAAGTTAACCCGGAAAGAGGTCAAGTTTGTGTGGAATGATTCTTGTGAGAATGCATTCCAGGAGTTGAAGATGAGGCTTACTTCGGCTCCTATTCTAATAGTTCCAAAACGGAGACAGAGGTACACGGTCTATTGTGATGCCTCAAAGGACGGGCTGGGATGTGTTTTGATGCAGTCCGGGAAGGTAGTAGCTTATGTTNATGAGGATATTTTTTTGAATGAGCTACCGGGATTACCTCCACATAGGGATGTAAACTTCACCATTGAGTTGCATCCTGGAACATCGCCTATCTCTATGACTCCACATAGGATGGCACCAGCTAAGTTGCAAGAACTCAAGGTCCAGTTGCAAGAATTATTGGACAAGGGCTTCATTAGATCGAGCACTTCACCTTAGGGCGCTCTGGTGTTTTTTGCCAAGAAGAAGGATAAAACCCTTCGATTGTGCATAGATTATCAGTAGTTGAATAGGGTTATTATCAAGAATAGGTACCCTTTGCCAAGAATTGATGACTTGTTTGATCAGCTGAGAGGGGCACGGGTCTATTCCTAGATAGATCTTCGTACCAGTTATCATCAGTTAAGGGTTAGGGAGGAAGATATCCCTAAGACGGCATTCAGAACGCGGTATAGGCATTTCGAGTTCACAGTGTTGCCACTTGGATTGACGAATGCTCCAGCGGCATTCATGGACCTCATGCACAGGGTGTTCTAACCCTATTTAGATCAATTTGTTGTAGTTTTTGTTGATGACATCTTGATCTACTTCAAGTCTGAGGAGGAGCATGAGGGTCACTTGAGGATTGCTCTCCAGACATTGAGAGAGCATCAGTTGTACGCCAAGTTTATCAAGTGTGAATTTTGGCTTACGGAGTTAAAGTTTTTGGGGCATGTAGTGTCAGCTTCAGGTGTATCTGTGGACCCGGAGAAGGATGAGGCAGTTATGAATTGGGAGAGATCGAAGTCAGTCTTCGAGATATTTAGTTTCTTGGGATTGGCGGGGTACTACTAGCGATTTATTGAGGATTTCTCCTGATTGACTGCACCTATGATGAAGTTAACCCGGAAAGAGGTCAAGTTTGTGTGGAATGATTCTTGTGAGAATGCATTCCAGGAGTTGAAGATGAGGCTTACTTCGGCTCCTATTCTAATAGTTCCAAAACGGAGACAGAGGTACACGGTCTATTGTGATGCCTCAAAGGACGGGCTGGGATGTGTTTTGATGCAGTCCGGGAAGGTAGTAGCTTATGTTTCTCGACAGCTAAAGAATCACGAGCAGAATTATCCCACACATGACATGGAGTTGGTGGCCATTGTCTTTGCCTTGACGGCTTGGCATCACTACCTATATGGCGAGCAGTTTGAAGTGTTTTTGGACCACAAGAGTCTGAAGTATATTTCTACACAACGGGACCTCAACGTGAGGCAATGCAGGTGGATGGAGTACCTTGAAGATTATGACTTCACTTTGCATTACCATCCCGGTAAAGCAAATGTGGTGGCTGATGCACTCAGCAGAAAGTCACGGGAAGTTGTGGCTAGTGTGGCTTTGAGAGAGTGGCAAATGCTCGAGAGTGTGGGATAGTTCAGGCTATGTTATATGGGTCAGGCTCAGGGTACTTTGGGGAGTTTGGTGGCTACACCGTCTCTACTGAGTAGGGTGATTGAGTCCCAGAGTCAGGACACAAAGCTATCATCCATCAGGGATCGAGTACGGTTAGGTACAGGTGACGAGGGCTAGGCCATTTACTCGGATGGTAGTCTTCGATTTAGGGGAAGAATTGTGGTTCCCCAGTTAGTGGAGCTCAGAAAAGAGATTCTTAGAGAGTTTTATTATTCCTGTTTTGTTGTGCATCTAGGTGGCATGAAAATGTACCATAATATATTATTGGAGTAGGATGAAGAAAGATGTTGAAAATTTTGTTAGCCGATGTCTCATGTGTCAGCAAGTTAAGGCTGAGCACTAGAGACCAGCAGAATTACTCCAGTCTTTGGTGGTAGCTGAATGGAAGTGGGAACATGTCACGATAGATTTTGTAACTCATTTGCCATGGACATCACGGGGTCATAATGCGGTGTGGGTGGTAGTGGACCGGCTTACCAAGTTGGCACACTTTTTAGCGTGCAGATGACCTTCACACTAGAGGAATTCTACGGGTTATATATACGGGAGATTGTCCGGCTGCATGGAGTGCCCATATCTATTGTATCGGACCGGGATCCCAGGTTTATGGCTCATTTTTGGGAGAGTTTTCAACGAGCCATGGGGACACAGTTAATGATGAGCACTGCTTTTTATCTCTAGACGGACGGTCAGTCTGAGAGGACTATCCAGACTTTAGAGGACATGCTACGGGCATGCGTCCTACATCTCAAGGGTAGCTGGGAAGATCACTTACCCTTGGTGGAGTTCGCATACAATAACAGTTACTAGGCGAGCATACAGATGGCACCCTATGAGGCATTATATGGGAGGTCATGTTGTTCTCTGATTTGTTGGACGGAGGTGGGAGAAAGATCCTCTTTGGGTTTGGATTTGGTCAGGGACACCTCTGAGAAGGTGAACTTGATACGGAAGCGTCTTCTCATGGCTTAGAGCTGACAGAAGTGCTACGCCGACAGACGGCGGCGCCCTTTGGAGTTTGAGGTGGGAGATCATGTCTTCTTGAAGGTGATACTTAGGAGAGGAGTGGTCAAGTTTGATAAGCGGAGAAAGCTGTCGCCAAGGTATATCGGGCCCTTCGAGGTACTCGAGAGGGTGGGTGTAGTGACTTACCGGTTAGCGTTACCGCCAAATCTATCGGGTGTCCATATGGTTTTTCATGCCTTTATGCTCCGAAAATGCACCCCGGATCTGACTCCTGGTGGATTGGGGAGAGCTTGTTGTTGATACTGATGGGACCTTCGAGGAGGGACCAGTGCGCATCATGGATAGCCGGGAACAGGTTTTACGAGGCAAGACCGTGCGGCTAGTGAAGGTGCTGTAACAGTATTGAATAGTAGAGGAGGGGACATGGGAGCGCGAGGACACCATCCGTACCAATTATCCTTTCTTATTTGAGGATGGAGGTACATTCTTATAGTCTTTTAGCATTATTTGAATGTTGCATATACATGAGACTGTATGTGAATGTGTATGTGAATTTCAGGGATGAAATTTTTTTTTAAGGGGGGAAGAATGTGAAACCCGAGAAAACTTGAACTTTTTATAAAAAAAAAAAGGGTAAAATGATAATTTGTCATTATAGTGCGGGTTAAAATTTGGTATTTTTCTAGACCTCAGATGATGAAATGAACTTCACCGTTGGATCCAGACAAATTTCATCGAATTCTGAGATAGTCGGGTTTTTCATGTTTTTCGAGGTGACACCGGTACGAAATTTAATCGTTTTGGAGCGAAAAACGGACCCAAACAAAGGAGGACACTTGGCGCGATGAGGGTCAAGTCTTTAAAACTATAAATAAGGGTAAAATATCTGAAATATCAGCTTTTTCCCCCCTATGGCCGGCTGTATTAGAGATTAAGAGAGAAAAGAGAGCAAAGAGGGAAAAACCAAAAATCTTAAGCCTTCTCCTTCGATTTTTCAAAGATCTGTAGATCGGAATCGCTCAAGCCAAGAATTAAAGTTTCTATACGCTACGAGGGCTACGCGTGGATACCAAGAACGAAGATTTTCACCGAAGATCAAAAGGCGAGATTTTAGAGAAATCAAAGTCTTGAGCTTTTGGGGGTGTTCTTGGAGGTTCTAGTATTCATTTACGCTTCAAGAGGTAGGGTTTTCCTATTTTGGTTCATTCTAACCTATGGTGTTCATAGGAGAGGGGTTTAAGCATGTGGGGTTGTATAGCCTTTGCATGAGGTTGGTGTTTTGGTGGATATGAGAAATGGATGGAATATACATTCTATCTTGAAGTGGTTTTGTTTCTTGTAATATGTGGTTACTTGAAATGGTTTGTAGAAATCACTTAGTATGATTTCTTGAGCTATGTGGTTACTTGGAATGGTTATGTGAATATATGACTTGAGTGCCTTTAAGGTGTTTGATAAAATGCCTTTGTGAAATAAAGTGTGTTAATTGCATGAGATTATGCTATAACATGCTTGGATAATGTGGTAATGTGAAATCATATGCTTATGATATGATTTATGATTGAAATGTACTTGTTGATATATGCATGTTTTGATATATATTGACATTGTGACAAATATGGTATTTATATGCTTAGGATATAATTTACCATGGATGTGTTGGAAATTATTCATATGTCATTCATAGCATATTGAACATTATGTTGTTGTGCAATGGTGCATCACATTGCATATGGACGGAAACATGACATCACATTCATGGGCATGAGTCATGAGTGTGGGTGTGTATGCATGGTTAATCAAACACCATTGTTGGTGATTGATGGGTGGACTCGGGAAAGTTGGGTTGAATATCCGAATGAGTCACATGGTTGCATGAAAGAAAAACTTGTGTCGGGTATAGCAAGAAGGGGTAGATTCCCCCCTCGGGTGCAAGACCCGGCGACTTGGTTATACACTCCCTTGTGGTGAAATTCAGAAAAAGTGTAGTATGGTGTATGGAACCGGCAGTATAAAATCCAAATCCCGTTGCCTAACAAGACACAAGATTTTGATTTACAAAGTACTCATACAATGAGTAACAGCCATCAAAGATTTAGTTTTATAATAAAACAACTTTTATTTCAAATGATCATTTGGTGGATTTTTTCGTCAATTGACGGATTCAGTATACCTTAGCATTGCATTGTGTCGTGGGAGTCGGTGATGACTTGGGGTAAAGTGCATGAGTGAGTATCATCCCATTTCATGGCATGACATGATTACATTCCACATTTAATTCATATTCTTGTATGGAATGATTGTTAAATGTTGTTTGTTGCTCATACACACCACATATGCACCTAAGGTGGAGAGTAACATCTGTAGGGATTATTCTATTGGGCGTTGGTTCACCCTATGTGGGAAATATTTCAAGTGGGAGAGACACACCGTTGGTTGGCTCCACTTTGGACCCTCATGTGGCTTTATTTTGTGTTAATGTAAAACATTTGTGGAAATAGTGTTTTGGGCATGTAATCTTTTGCAAATAATTGTAATAGAAATTATATAGACTATTATTAAACTAACCTTACATGTGTTGATATAAATATGGATAATTGGACCCGGTGTGGCCAATGTTTACTTATAATTGGACCCGGTGTGGTCATTGTTGAATATTGGATCTCGGATGGGTCTTGTTATTATATGATTGCACAGGTTGAGTTTTGGGTAGAGCTTCCCATAGAAAGGAGACTTTGCCCGAATTTCGTCAAAATTATGGTTCCCGGTAAATGGAGCATAATGGCGTGATATCGAATTACTCGGTATCCACGGGTATTCCGAGGATTGATGGGTAATCAACGGACCCCCAAATTTTGGGGTGTCACACAAGCACTTCTAGACTTGTGAGCAAGTGTCAACCTCCTACCCTTCTTGGTGTTTCAACAATTGCAATTGGAAGAGTTGAAGCCAACTCCAATCACTCTTCAATTGGTAGACCAAAGCGTGAGAACACCAAGGGGAGTAATTGAGGATGTTTTAGTTCAAGTTGACAAATTTTATTTTCCCGTTGATTTTATTGTACTTGATACTTATCCAGTTGCAAATCGTAGTTCTCAAATTCCAGTGATACTAGTTAGGCCTTTCCTTATCTAATGTTGTGATCAATTGTAGGAATGGACTAATGAAGTTTTATTTTGGGAACATGACAATGGACCTTAACTTATTCAACTTGTACAAACAACTGGGTGATGATGAGGAAATGCATGAGGTCAACTAGATTGACACTTTGGTGGGGGACCGTATGGAACCACGTTGCCATTCAAATTTGGGGGAGGAAGATTTTGGTAAGGAAAAGGAGTCAAAAACTACGCAAGGGGGTAGGAAGTTGGGCCTCAACATTTGAGAAACTTCCACAACAAGAAAAAAAAAAATTCCACCAACCGTACAAACACCAATCTTGGAATTGAAGCCACTACCTTCTACACTGGAGTATGCATTTCTTCGAGAGCACAAAACATACCCAGTGGCGATAAGTTCGTCCTTGGAGCCGACGCAGGAAGAAAAATTATTGAAAGTGTTGAGAAGGCATAAAGGAGCAATCAGTTGGACAATTGCTGATATCAAGAGGATTAGTCCCCTCATTTGTACACATCAAATCTACATGGATGAAGATACCAAATCGTCCCGACAACCACAAAGAAGGCTAACTCCTATTATGAAGGATGTGGTGAGGGATGAGGTGCTTAAACAACTTGATGTGGGAATTATTTTTCCAATTGCTAATAGTAAATGGGTTAGTCCCACTCAAGTAGTGCCAAAGAGGTCAGGGGTCACTATGGTTGCAAATGAGGAGAATGAGTTGATTCCGACAAGGGTGGTCACTGGTTGGAGAGTTTGTATCAACTATCAAAAACTCAACTCATGTACAAGAAAAGATCATTTCCCTTTTCCCTTCCTTAACCAAGTGCTGGAGAGAGTAGCCAGACACCTCTATTATTCCTTCTTGGATGGCTACTCCAGTTACAACAAAATCGAGATTGCTTTGGAGGACCAAGAGAAGACAACTTTCACGCGCCCTTTCGGTACCTTTGCTTATTGTCGAATGCCATTTGGGTTATGTAATGTCCCAGGAACTTTTTAGAGATGCATGATGAGAATCTTTAGCGATATGATGAAGAAAATTATGGAGGTGTTCATGGATGATTTCTCAATTTTTGGGAACTCATTAGAGGGGTGTTTGGAGAATTTAGAGAGAGTGCTTGAAAGATGTGAAGAAAAGAGCTTGGTGCTCAATTGGGAGAAGTGTCACTTTATGGTGATACAAGGGATTATGCTCAGGCACATTGTATCCAAGAAGTTGATTGAAGTAGACAAATCCTAGGTTGAACCAATTTCCAACCTCCCCACTCCAAAAGTCATCAAGGATATCAGGTCATTTCTTGGCCATAGAGATTTTTATTGTAGATTTATAAAAGATTTTGGTGCATTGGCAAGGCCCTTGATCAATTTGATTGCAAAGGATGTTCCCTTTGTGTGGTCAGATGATTGTGAGGCTTCTTTTAAAAAATTAAAAAGTATGCTCACTTCACCTCCAATTATGGGACCACCCAAGTGGGAACTCTCGTTTGAGCTTATGTGAGACGCAAGTGATTACGTAGTCGGTGCAGTGCTAGGTCAATGGGAAGAAAAAAGGCCTTATGAAATATACTACTCTAGGAAAGCTCTAAATGAAGCACCAATGAATTATACTATTATCAAAAAAGAGTTGGTAGCCACAGTATTTGCATTGGATAAATTTAGGTCTTACATCATTGATTTGCCTATTGTAGTCTACAATAATCACTCTGCATTGAAGTATCTTTTGTCTAAATAGGACGCGAAATCGAGACTCATTAGGTGGATCCTCCTCCTACAAGAATTCAACTTGACCATTAAAGACAAGAAAGCAGTGGAGAATGTGGTGGTGAACCATTTGTCCCGACTTGTCGTCCAAGATGCCAAAGAGCATATTCCTATCCCTGACTCTTTTCTTGATGAGCATTTGTTTTCTATTCATTCTGTTTGTCCTTTGTACGCTAACATCTATAATTATCTTACTACAGGACAAATACCCTTGCATTGGAGCCCAGAGGACAGACGAAGATTCATGACGGATGTGAAGTACTTCTACTTCAATAACCCGTATTTGTTCAAGTATTGCCTAGATCAAGTGATGAGGAGATACGTACCTGAAAATGAACAATGGGATGTCCTTTCACTCTTCCATTCTAAGGCATGCGGTGGCCACTTCTCTTCAAAGAAAACTTCGGCCAAGTTTTTTCAATCTAGTTTTTATTGGCCCTCTTAAATCAAAGATTGTGTTTCATTTTGTAAAGAGTGTGATAGGTACCAAAGGTTGGGAAGTGTGATCCGTAGGAATATGATGCCCCTTCTCCCGCGCTAGTCAGTGAGATATTCGATTGTTGGGACATCAAGATCATGGGTCCTTTCCCTATGTCCTTTGGCTACCTTTATATCCTACTGGTAGTGGACTACATGTCCACGTGGGTAGAGGCTATCCCAACCAAGACCAATGACCATCGAGCTGTGGTCAAGTTTTTAAAGGAAAACATTTTTTCAAGGTTTGAGGTACCTCGTGCAATGATAAGTGATTAGCACAAAATATTTCATATCGCGTATTTCTTTACACCCTTTTATAATTGCTTTTGTGGTGAAAATGGGAGAAAATGCATTTAATCTAACAATTAAAGGAGTTTTGTGTGATTGTAGGTAATGAGTGGATAATGGCGTGTGTTAAGCTTCCATCATAGTGCTTAAAGACAATGGAGAAGAAGGGGAGGCTTAACGGGGTGGCTCGAAAGGTCAAGAAACTAAGAAAATGGCAAATAAAGTGAAAACCCAACAGTAGGTTTAGTAATAGTTGTACCGGTAGGTTTTGTACACTGGAAATCTTCTACTGCCGCCCCTGCCAAAACCTACCGATAGGTTTTGCTTACTGAAAAAAACCTACCCGTACGTTTTGTCATCATTCTACTAGCAGGTTTTGCCTAGAAACGTCAAAAGCCTGCAATTCAAATTCTACCTACTTGGGGGGGGGGGCCACCTCTACTTCTCCCACATAATCCCTGACACATTCTACATGTAAGCATGCCCTCTTACACCTAAAACCTGACTTCAGAAGAAAAAGACATGGAAGAGGAAGAGAGATAAGGAGGCTGGTTAGGGAAGGCATGCCTTGGGGTTGCTTGTGGCAGTACCCAATGACCTTCCCACTCATTGGAAATTAGTACACAGACCATAGAGAGACAACGAATGAAAATAGAAAAGATCCTTACATCATTATTCAGCTACACAAGCTTTTAGAGAGAGAAAGTTTAATTTTTGGATTTCCTCACCCATTTCACTTATATTAAACTATATTTCACTTGTAATCTTTATTTCTTGCACTTTAATCTCATTTATTTCAAGTGTAATCAAGTTTAGCTTCATGTTCTTGAATTTCTATGTTTGTAGTTTAACTTTTTATTGCATCAATACAAGTTCAAAGCTTTACTTCATCGCTATTTCATCTCCATGTTTCTTTACACTATGCATGTTTTTGCTTTGAATATGGGTAGCTAAGTTTTTTGTTGGCTAATCCAAGGGGAACTTCCTCTTGGGTATGCTAAATCAACTCTCCCCCATTCTCCCTTGTAGTGTAAAGTGTTTGGTTTGACTAGGTTGAGTGTGGACATAGTTGTGAGTTCTTGATACACCGTGGACTTGTCACGGGGTATGCTTAAGCCTACATCTCACATAAGTCTCTCACTTTCTATGAATCAATCAAACACCTTGGCACCATTGGTTGAATGAATTGAGTTGATTTGGAATACCCATTGGAATGACCTCTTCAGATTAGCCAACCCTTAATTATATTGCATTTTATCAAAAATCTCCACTCACCAAAACACAAACTTACAAGATTTTATACTTTTCATTTCTTTACAAAATCACCTTCAACAATATTCAACCTTCCTTCCCTGAGGAGAAAACCTTGGAATACCTATTCCAAGTAAAACACGACACTTGCAAGTCTTTCTTCACTTGGGAACACTTTTGCATACACACATTTTCATCCGCACACACGTTTTTTCCATTTCTAGCATCGAACCTAAGGGAGAGTGACACTCACATACACACAACAGCCATATACACATAGTGCGGGTGCATGTTCGGATATTAGGGTGAACATAAACCAAGCAATAAGTGATGGTGGGTCTCATTTTTGCAATGTGTCATTTGCATCTCTAATGTATAAATATGGCATAACACACAAGGTGTCCACTACTTATCACCCATAGACTAATGGCCAAGCTGAGTTGGCAAATAGGGAAATTAAAAACATACTAGAGAAAATGGTGAGTCTGAATCGAAAAGATTGGTCATTTAGGTTGATCGATGCCTTGTGGGCTTACCGCACCACATACAAGACCATTATTGGTATGTCTCCTTATAGGCTAGTCTATGGCAAGCTTGTCATTTGCCGGTAGAGATAGAGCACAAGGCTTATTGGGCCATCAAAACCTTGAACTTCAATTTGAGAATGGCTAGAGAGAATAGAAAGTTGGACTTGAATGAATTAGAGGAAACCCGAAGACATGCGTATGAGAGCTCAAGAATTTCCAAAGAGAGGGCAAAGATTTTCCATGATAAATCCATTGTGAGAAAAAAATTGTAGCCCAGAGAAAAAGTGCTCTTGTATAATTCTTGACTCTCTATTTTCCAAGGAAAACTCCAATCTTATTGGTATGTCCCCTATCTTGTCAAGGTGGCCTACCCCAACGGAGCTATGGAAATTACAAACCCCGAAGATGGCAAAACATTCAAGGTCAATGACCAAAGACTTAAGCCATTCTTCGAGGGTTTTGAGGTTCAAATGGTGGAGGAAGAGTTTGTGGATCCGATTTACCTGGACCTTGTTAAGGAATAACTATCCAAGTAGATTTTAGTGTACAGTCACTTTCTTTTGTCATTTACTTTCTAAGTTAATTTGTTTACTTACTTTCATCTTTGCGTAGTTTTCTTTCTTCAAATGTGAAGATTACAGTGTTTTTTGTAAAAGCTCAGTGCGAGGTGTTCTCTAACCCTACTTATCTTTTAAGTCCATCATTGCATTATATATATTGTGTTGCATTGAGAAAAATGCATGAATCGAGTTGGGGGGTGAGGTGCACTAATTAACCCTAGTTAATATGTAAATTAATATAATTAAATAAGTTAATTTTATAAGATAAAACAGTTAAAAACTATGTATTCGGGCTTGTGCATAAGCTAGGGCTTTATTTGTATACTGTTTGAAATTTCAGGCTTTTTAACTTACTGGAAATTACAAGGAACAATCTGTCAAAGCTTGAAAGAACAAAGGAACAAAGTGTAAAATAACCTAGAATTGGCCAACACAACAAAGAAGATCAGCATGAGGATTCCAGCGAAGCACCACCGTCCGGATGGGGGGGGGGCGTTCAAATGGTCCCTCAAGGTGGTTTGTCATGATCCCTCCACCTTCTACTTGCCTGATGCCTATATAAAGGGATGCCTCTTCACTTCAAATAGCTAGAATGGGCTAGGAGAGTAGAGAAGAAAAAAAAAAGAGAAAAAGAGAAAGTCATAGAAAATTCAAGTCAGTTTGTCCTACTCTCCAGCCGAAACTCAACATTTCTACATTTCTTTTATGTCTTTCTACTTGGAGAGTTGAACTGCCACCACCTTTGTGTCTTAATCGATATTAAGGGTGGTTGTATTTCAGTTGTTCCTTGCAAAAGAAGTGCCAGTGTCTCTATTTTAGTTACTGTTGTAATGATAATTACTTGCACTTCTTGCTTTTCTATAGTAATGAAGTGTGAGTAATTTATTTATACCCTTCAGTGAGGGGTGAACATATGTATAATACTGGTTAACTTTTGGAAATCCTAATATTTTATTATAAGCTTCATACATGATACAATGATGTACGTAATTGGGTGTTACGCCTGGAATTATGTCATTAGTGAATCATCAACCTTCCAGTTAAATATCTACGGTGTTCCAATGACATGGCTAGTCCTCTAGGAGCACTGAGGATGTTCTACTGTTGCATGGTACAATTGTCAAATTAATAATCTAAGTGATCCTCTTGAATGGCTTGTCCTTCTGGATTATTAGGGTTGTTTAACTGATACAACATATAATAAAGCCAATTGAATAATTCAAATAATCCTCATGAATGACTTGTCCTTCTAGTTTATTTGGATTAGTCAATTGTCATATAACTAGCTAACCTAAGAAGTTGTTGTGTTATAGTTAAATAATACCACTAGCTAACCTAAGAAGTTGATGTGTTATAGTTAAATAATACCGAAGTTGCTGTGTTATGGTTAAATAATACCACCAACTAACCTAAGAAGTTGTTGTGTTATGGTTAAATAATACCAACAGTTAACTTAAGAAGTTGTTGTGTTATGGTTTACTATACATATACTTGTTCTACTAGTGTCGATTGAATAATTCAAGCAATCCTCATGAATGGCTTGACCTTCTGGGTTACTTGGATTAGTCAGTTGACATGTATACCACCAGTTAACCTAAGAAGTGGTTGTGGTATAATTTATATACATTAGACCTACTGGTTGACTTTCAAGTGACGTGGAAGTTAATTGTTATAAGGTAGCATTTCTAGTATTTAACCAATATAAAGCATATGAGATCCTTAAACTGAAGTGTACTTTTCATATTATTATCTTTTAGAAATCTATTTACATATTGCAATTCCTTAGACTAGTTATCAATCTAAGCTCACA
The DNA here is from genome assembly GCA_963454935.2 of Ilex paraguariensis. Classification (NCBI taxonomy): domain Eukaryota; kingdom Viridiplantae; phylum Streptophyta; class Magnoliopsida; order Aquifoliales; family Aquifoliaceae; genus Ilex; species Ilex paraguariensis. Next base: position 3,187,255 of record CAUOFW020003946.1, read on the forward strand.
TCACAAGTTATCTCATGTTACACTATTTAAACAAAAACTTCACTATTCTTATTTAAAATTATATATTACTAAAAACTCTTCTTGAGATCGATCTTGGACTTAAACTGAGAAAATTATAATTTGACCACTTATACTTGGGTTTATAATATAAATTCAAACACAAAATAGTTCTAATCAAGTTTTTGGTTCTATTGCCAAGGAGTTATGGTAGTTTAAAATTAAATAAAATAGAGAAGTTGTTTACCTGTATTATATGTTTATAAATTGTTTGTTTTCTTTTTTTAAGTTTATGTCTATTCATTCATTAGTAGGTTCTGTAAATCATGCATCTCCTTCATCTTCATCTACATAAGAATCATTTGAATTAAGTATGACTAGAAACGTACCTAGGGAAGAACAACCTATAGAATAAGAAGTAGTTCATAATGTTCGACCATTACGAGAATATTTACATCCTACACGAACTAATGTCCCGTCATGTTTTTCTNGAACAACCTATAGAATAAGAAGTAGTTCATAATGTTCGACCATTACGAGAATATTTACATCCTACACGAACTAATGTCCCGTCATGTTTTTCTTTTCCAACAGATGCTCCAAATCTTAATATTAAGCTATGAATAATATAGTTATTACCACAGTTTCATGGTTTAGAAACTGAAAATCCTTATGTGCATGTGAAAGAATTTGAAGAAGTCTGTGAAACTTTGCAAGATAATTCAAAAATGGTTAGATTAAAAATTTTTCCTTGAAAGATCAAGCGAAACAGTGGCTTAACTCTTTAAGAGCTAATTCTATAACAAATTGGCAAGCTTTACAAACAGACTTTTTTAAAAAGTTTTTTCCAGTGCATCATACAAATACATTAAGACATCCAATAATAAATTTTTCTGTAAAAGAAAGTGAAACTTTTTATTAATGTTGGAAAAGATTTAAAGATTTTCTCCAAGCTTGTCTGCATCATGCATTTGAAAATTGGACCTTAGTTGGTTTTTTTTTATGATGCTTTTCCACCTGTAATGCGACAATTTGTTGAAATGATGGCACAGAGCGAATTTATGAGTGAAAATCCTGAAGAAGCATTCCAATTTTTTGATACTATTTTTGAGAATTCCTAGATGTGGGACTCGACTTCTTCAAATATAGTGGAAACTAAACCATCTACATCTGAAAGAGGAAAATATGTATTAAAAGAAGATGATGACTTAAGAGTTAAAATGGCTAATTCACCTCAAAAAATAGAAGCCTTAGAAATGAAAAATATTAAGCAAGTGTCTATAGTATCTACTACTGATCAAATATATGAAAATTGTAAGTTATCATGACATCCTGCAGCAGAATGTCCAACTATACAAGCATTCAAAGAAATGTTAATTCAACAATCTAATGTTGTTCCAACTTATAATAAGCCTAATTTAAATCCATACCTTGAAACTTACAATCCAAGATGGAGAAATCATCCAAATTTTAGTTGAAGAAATACACAACCCACAAATCAAATACAAGGTCCACCACAACCACAAAATCAACAACAATATCAACCATATCAACCCCCACATAAAAGAACTCTGGAAGATACTATGAATAAATTCATTCAAAGTTAAATGAGTATTAATACTCAAACAACTCAATCTTTTAATAATTTTCAAGCTAAAACTTCTCTGAGTATTGAAGATATTAAGAGTCATCTAGCTAAGTTGACTCGGTCTTTGAGTATGTCAGAAAAAGAAAAATTTGCATCTTAATCTAAACCTCAACAAAGTCAAAATCAAGTTAATTTTGTGTCTGCTGAACATTCTCCAAGTCAAGTACAAGCAATCACAACACTAAGAAGTGGTAAGCTGATTGATAAAACTATTAAACCTAAAATTTTCAAGAAAATACGTAAGTCAATTCCTGTTAATGAACCACTTGAACCTAAACCTTCAATTGAAAAACAACCACAAATACAGAAGGAGGAAGAACATTTGTATCCTATTCCTTTACCTTTTTCTCAAAGGGTCAAGAAGACTCCATCTGAAAAAGATCAAGCTGAAATCTTTGAACTGTTTAAACAAGTTAAGATTAGCATTCCTTTGTTGGATATCATTAAGCGAGTTCCAGCTTATGCTATGTTTTTAAAAGATCTTTACACAATAAAAAGAAAAGCTAATGTACCAAAGAAATCATTTTTAATTGAACAAGTTAGTACTATAATATAACACAATAGTCTTCTTAAGTTCAAAGATTCAGGTAGTCCTATAGTCTCATGCATCATTGAAAATTTTCGAATCTAAGAAGCTCTGGTAGACCTTGGAGCCAGTTGTAATCTAATGTCATATTCGGTGTATACACAATTAGGATTAAGTGAACTGAAACCTACTAATGTTACACTACAATTAGCAGATCGATTGATAAAAACTCCAAGAGGAATTATGGAAGATGTTATCATCCAAGTTGATCAATTTTATTTTCCAACAGATTTTATTGTTTTAGATACACAATCAATTTTTCATATATCTGCATACATACCTGTTATTTTGGATCAACTATTTCTAGCTACATCAAATGCGTTGATAAATTGTAGAAATGGAATTATGAAACTTTCATTCGGAAACATGACCTTGGAATTAAATATTTTTAACAGTGCAAAACAACCTAGAGAAAAAGATGAAATGCATGAAATAAATTGTGTTGAATCCTTAACTCAAAGTTTTTTTGAAGAATTTTTTATGGAAAAAGAATTATATATTAGAATCCATATCTGATAATGAATCTGAAAAGATAGAAAAACCAAAATGTGAAAATTTGTTGCCTAAATCTGAAGAGTCCAATGTTAAAGTTTCGAAGTCAGATTTAAAACCACTTCCAACTAATTTTAAATATATATATTTTTTAAAATAAAATTCATTCCGTAATCATATCATCAAATTTATCTAAAAGTCAAGAAAAAGAATTAACAAAAGTATTGAAAGATCACCAAAATGTTATTGGATGGATAAAAGCAGATATAAAATGTGTAAGTCCACTTTTATGCACTCATTGTACATATTAGAAGAAAATACTAAACCATCTCGTCAAATGCAAAGAAGACTGAATCCACACTTAAAATAAGTAGTCTGAGCCGAAGTAATTAAACTATTGGATGCAAATATTATCTATCCGATATCTAATGGTAAATGGGTTAGTCCTACACAAGTAGTCCCTAAGAAGTCTGGTGTTACTGAAATAAAAAATCAAGAAAATGAATTAGTCCATATGCATACAGTCACAAGTTGGCGTGTGTGTATTAACTATCGAAAACTAAATTTCCTCACTAGAAAGGATCACTTTCTATTACCTTTTCTAGATCAAGTACTAGAAAGAATAGTCGTTCATGCATATAAATGTTTTTTAGATGGATGTTATGGTTATAATCAAATTGAAATTACAATAGATGATCAAGAAAAACTACATTTACATGTCTTTTTGGTATTTTTGCATATAAAAGGATGTCTTTTGGATTATGTAATGCTCCAGCTACCTTTTAGCGTTGTATGTTAAGTATATTCAGTGATATGGTAGAACGATATCTATAAGTTTTTATGGATAATTTTTCAATATATGGTGATTCATTTTATTTATGTTTGGAAAATCTTGAAAAAGTACTCATTTGATGTGAAGAAACAAACCTTGTCTTAAATTTGAAAAAATGTCATTTTATGGTTACGCAAGATATTGTTTTAGGTCATATAATGTCTTAAAAAGGAATCGAAGTTAATAAATCTAAAATCAATTTTGTAACTCCCCTCCCCACACTCTTATCTTTATATAACAAGTAATCATTTCTTTTTTGAAATGCTAATATTATAAAACCCAGATAAATTTATGAAATCGTTTGTAATAGAACGTATACCAACTATATTTGATGAAAAAATTTATTTTTTATAAGTTTGGGTTGCTGTTGGAAAGGTTTGGAACGGATTGGAAATGAAAAATCAGGCGTTCTGGGCAGCGTACCCGTACTGTGAACACCAGAAGCTAAAGTGTACCGGTACTGTGTACTGGTACTGTCTGCTCTGGACTAATTTTTGTAGCATTGTCATTACGTTTGATCCAGCCATCCGATTGTGCTGAAATGTTGACATAATATAGAGGACATCCAGATCTACAACTTTTATGTTTTGAACTTCTTCATATTCGAAGAGGATCATGGTCAAAAGGGAGAAAAACTGAGGTACTGCCACCAAATGGTGTGGGTAATAGTGCCTAAGTTGCCAAAGCTTTGGAACTAAGTATTCTTTCCTTAAAATCTTATAAATGGGCAATAATAGAGTACCAAGGATGGTATGTTGGACCTCGGATGTGTCAATCGATTTAAACCTTTATTAAGAGCGGTTTAGAGGAATAAAATAGTAATTTTAGTATTTTGGGTGTAAATTATTTTAGTATAAAGACAAATCATAAAAATAAATATTTTTAAGTTAAAATAACATTAAATATGAATCTGGAACGTCTAAAAATCTTAGGGTAGTCATAGGGATCAAATTGGAGATATTTAATGGCAAAACTGTAATTTTGGAGAAAATATAATTTTTGGCCCTATGAACAGTAAAATTTGGGATTTCTTGACTTTAAAGCACCACTTTACTCTCATTTTCTTCCATTCCTTCACTCCACTCTCACCACAACTCTCTTAGAACCCTAGAGAAAGATTAGGGAAGAAAGAAAAGGGAGGAAGGAGGTCTCTAGAGTTTGGGATTTACTTGGAATCTTTGATTCAAGGTTAGGGTTCCTTCCATTCTTGATTATTGAGNAGAGCAACCACTATTGTTCACGTAAGTTTGAGGCTGAGGGATGGTATACCTTTCCTAAGAAGGATTCGTCAATGCCGTGAGAAATGGTATACACCCTTCCTAAAATGTTTGGGATTGTGTGATTGTGGTGGGTGAACGAGGTAGAATCATGGTGTAGATTCATGGGAAGCAACCAACATACATGAGAATATGGGATGACATTATTGAATGATTATTTGATTTATATCACTCCAACATGCTTATTCATTTCATTTAAATTATTGTCATTGAATTAACTTGAGATCAAATAAATTGTCACTATTTCATTTCAAGTTATATATGCTATTTTGAAAAGTGAGACCGAACTGTTTTATATTTTTTTTCTAAACCTTGTTTGAGTTTGGGAGGATGTTGCTATAGAGCTTAGTGCTCACCCCCTACAAACAACATATTTTTCAGATTTTGTATAAGAGGAGGAGCTCAGAGTCGATGAGCCGGTACATTGGGAAGTTCCACTAGATAGACACGTGGATCCCGAGGTGGATGCTTAGGGCTATACTCTCCTACGTGATAGACTAGGAAATTCCTTTTGAGACTATGTAAAGTCTAACCTTTTGTTATTCCGCTGCAAAGTTCAAATTTGATTATGTTAGATGTAATTGTCATAGTTCATCATATTCTTTTGGATACAAGGGCCATGTTTGGCATATTCTTTTGGGATGATATTGTAAATGTGATATATGATGAACGAAATTTTTTTTACTGATGGATTTTATTAGTTGCTCTCATGATGTGAATAATTTTAGACAGTAATGCCATCCAAGGTGGCTTTTTGGGGCGTTACAGATTTGATAGCTAATCTTCCATCACCAAGAACTGTAAAAGATGTTCGCTCTTTTCTAGGTCATGCAGGATTTTATAGAAGGTTTATAAAAAAATTTAGTTCAATATCTAGACCTATATGTAATCTCTTATGTCATGATACATTCTTTGAATGGAATGAAGCATGTCAATTAGCATTTGATCGATTAAAGAGCATGCTTATTTCTGCACCAGTTATGCAATCTCCTGACTAATCTTTATCGTTTGAATTAATGTGTCATGCAAGTGATTATGCAGTATGAGTTGTATTAGGTCAAAGGAAAGATAAAAAAAATCTTACGTTATTTACTATGCAAGCAAAACTCTAAATGATACACAAGTGAATTATTCAACCATTGAAAAGGAATTACTTATAGTTGTGTTTGCATTAGATAGATTTTGTTCATATCTGGTTGGATCATCAATTGTAATATTTATAGATTATACAACTTTAAAATATTTACTGGCTAAGAAAGATGCTAAACCACGTCTCCTATGATGGATATTATTACTTCAAGAATTTAAACTTATCATTAAAGATAACAAAGGAATAGAGAATGTGGTAGCAGATCACTTGTCAAGACTAAATTATGAAATAAAGGAAAAATCTACTCCAATTAGAGAAACCTTTCTAGATGAACGACTGTTTGCAATAATAGAAGTACCATGGTATGCAGATATAGCTAATTGTTTAGCCACGAGTACTATTCTTTCTCATTATACCTGGTCTGATAGAAAAAAGTTTCTAAGTGAGGTACCTAATTTTTTTAGGGAAGACCCTTATTTATTTAAATATTGTAAAGATCAAATAATGAGGCGCTATATACCTAATCATGAAATATGTCAGGTAATTCAGTTTTGTCACTCTGAAGCTTACAGAGGTCATTTTGCTTCAAAGAAAACTGCTACTAAAATTTTGTAGTGTACATTTTATTGGCCAACTCTTTTTTAAGATGTTCATATCTTTTGTTTAAATTGTGACAAATGTCAAAGAATGAGAAATACTTCAAAAAAAAATATGATGCTTTTAAACCCTATTTTGATTATTAAAATTTTTTATTATTGGGGCAAAGATTTTATGGGTCCATTTCCACCATCCTTTGGTTATCTATACATTTTGGTTGTAGTAGATTATGTCTCTAAATGGGTAGAGGTAATTCCATGTAGAAATAATGATCACAAAATAGTGTTCAAGTTTTTAAAAGAAATATTTTGTACATATTTGGAATTCCTTGGACCATTATAAGTGATGGTGGATTATATTTTTGTAATAATTTTTTTGAAAAACTTATGAAAAAATATTCAATTTCTCATAAAATATCCACTCCATATCATCTACAGACAAGTGGACAAGCTGAATTAGCTAATAGATAGATAAAATATATCTTAGAGAAAATAGTAAATCCAGATCGTAAAGATTAGTCTTTAAGATTAACTGATACGCTTTAAGCTTACTGTACTGCATATAAAACTATTTTATGATTGTCTCTTTATTGATTAGTTTATGTTAAACAATGTCACCTGCCTATAGAATTAGAACATCGAGCACATTGGACAATCAAAATGATGGATTTTGATATGGATAATGTTGGAATAGCTCGCAAACTTCAAATTAACGAATTAGAGGAGTTAAAAAATGAAGCTTATGAAAATGCAAAGATTGCTAAATCAAGAACAAAAATTTTCATGATAAAAATATCAAACGGAAATCTTTTGAACATTCTCAAAAAATTCTGTTATATAATGCAAAACTTCATTTAAACCCTGGAAAATTAAGATCTAGATGGACAGGTCTTTACATTGTTAAGCAAGTTTTTGACTACGGAGCAATGGAAATTGAGAATCTATTAACTGAAAATATTTTTAAAGTAAATGGTCAAAGGTTTAAACCATATTATAATGGATTCACTCAAGATATAACCTCAATACAACTTTTTAATCCAGCTTATATACTCTGAAAATATATATTATTGTTTGATTATAAATAATATTAATTGAGTGACACCCCAAAATTCGGGGGTCCGTTGATTACTCATCAACTCGCAGAATGTCCGTGGATACCGAATAACTCGATATCTCAACGTTATGCCCCATTTACCAGGGTCCATCATTTATTAAAAATTTGGGCAGAGTCTCCTTTGTAAGGAGAACTCTACTCAAAACACAACCTGTGCATTATATAATAACAAGACCCATCCGAGGTCCTATATTCAACAATGACCACACCGGGTCCATTTATAAGTAAACATTGGCCACACCGGGTCCAATTATCCATATTCATACAAACATGCAAGATTATATTAAAACAGTCGATATAGATTCTATCACAATTCCTTTACACATTACATGCCAAAATTTAATTACAAGTCTAATTTTACAAAAGAAATGGAATGAAAGCCACAAGTCGACTTTTCTTCTTCCTTAAATGCCCGAGTAAGTGCCGTCCCTCGGCGTATGACCCGTACTTGAAATGTTTCCTGTATAAGNAAGTGCCCGAGTAAGTGCCGTCCCTCGGCGTATGACCCGTACCTGAAATGTTTCCCGTATAGGGTGAGCCAATGCCCAGTAGAGAAAAACTCCTACTAGGGCTACTCCCCACCTTAAATGCATATGCAATGTGTATAAGCAACATTTAACATTTAACAACCATTCATACAAGAATATGTATTCAATGTTGAAATGCAACCATGTCATGCCATGAAATAAGATGATACTCACTCATGAACTTAAACCCAAGTCCTCACTGACTTCCACAACACAATGCAATGCCAATATGTAATGACCCGTCTTCGACGGAAATACATCAAATGATCGATTTGAATAAAAAATCATGTATTTTATAAATTAGATCATTATTGGATGGTACTCATTAAATGAGTATTTTCTTATAAATCAAAATCTTGTGTCTTGTTGGGCAACGAATTTTGAATTTTATACTGCCGGTTCCGTATACCGTACTACACTTTTCCGGAATTTCACCATAGGGGAGTGTATAACCAAGTCGCCGGGTCTTGCACCCGAGGGAGAGTCTAGCCCAACTTGCTATACCCGACACAAGTTTTCGTCCATGCAACCATGCGACTCAAAAAGGATCTTCGATCCACTTTTTCCCGAACCCACATACCAACCACCAAACAAGGTGTTTGATCAACCACGCATCTCACACACCCACACTCATGACTTATGCCCATGAATGTGATGCCTCTATGCACAATGATACAATGTTCAATATGCTATGAATGACATATGAACAATCTCAACATATCATGATAAGCTATGTTCTAAGCATATAGATACCATATTTGTCACAAATTCAATATATCATAACATGTATATACCAACAATTGCATTTCCAATCATAAATCATGTCATAAGTCCATAATTTCACTTTCATAATCATAGGCAAGTGATATCACAACTTTTAGGCTAATAACTCACCTAATCATTAAGGCATAATATAACACATAGCAGCCCATGTAATAGCCCACGTAACGGCTCTTATATAAACCACAAAACAGCCCATACAAACCACCATATAACAGCCCGTATATAGCCCACAAAAGTCTGCAAAAACATTCCAAAAACAGTCACAATTTCAGTCCATAACATGGCCTAAAAATAGTCTATAATTCAACCCTTTAACAGCCCCTTAAACAGCCCAAATTCAGCCCCTTAACAGTCCTTAATTAGTGCACAAAACAACCCCTAATTAGTGCACAAAACAGCCCATAATTAGTGCACAAAACAGCCCCAATTTCAGCACCAAAACAGTCCATTTGGACAGCCCACATATAAATCAATTTCAGCCACTAAAAGCCCACTTAAGGTAAAAATAAAACCAAGGTAGGAGGGAACCCTACCTCAATAGAAGTGTAAGAACTTCTATAGCACCAAATCAACCTCAATGCTTTGATTTTTCCGAAAGTCTCCTCTTGGATCTTCGGTGAAATCCACCCTTTTTGGTACGTATGCGTAGCCCTCGTCGAAGAGATGAACTTTGGCTCTTGGTCCGAGTTGATCCAAGCGACGGAACTCCGACAATCAGCGAAGGAGGATTTGTTTTCTCCCTTTTTCTCTCCCTCTTGCTCTCACACGTTGGAACTAGCTAAAATGCAGACATCCTTCAGCAAAATATCTTATTTAGCCCCTCTTTATACTTTACAATACTTGGCCCGAGCCGCGCCACGTGTCCCTCACTGATTCGGGTCCGTTTTTGTCCCGAAACGATTTATTTTGTTCCAGTTTAACCTCAAAATATTTTATATGAACTTTATTTAAAATATTTCTTAACTTTCAAAATTTTTTATTAAAATTTCATTTTTGGGGGTCACCAGACGCCCCTCACCTCGAAAACTATGAAAAACTCGACTATCTCAGATTTCGACGAAAATTGGCAGGGCAGCTAGATTTCGCGATGCGAATCCAATGATGAGGTCCGTTTCATCACACGAGGTCTAGAAAAATACCAGTTTTTCAACCCGCGCTATAATGGCAAATTACCATTTTACCCATTTTTCAGAAAAAGTTAAAAAAAAATTCGGGTTTCACATTCTTCCCCCCTTAAAAGAATTTCGTCCCCAAAATTTATATACACATGCACATACAATCACATGCATATGTAACAGTCAAATAATGCTAAATGACCATAAGAATGTACCTCCATCCTCGAACAAGAAAGGATAATTGGTACGGACAGTGTCCTCGCGCTCCCATGTCGCCTCCTCTACTCCTCGATGCTGCCACAACACCTTCACTAGCCGCACGACCTTGCCTCGTAAAACCTGTTTCTAGCTATCCATTATGCGCACCAGTCCCTTCTCGAAAGTCCCATCAGCATCAACAACAAGCTCTCCCCAATCCACCACATAAGTCGAATCCAAGGGTGTACTTTCAAAGCATAGAGACATGGAATACTGCATGAACACTCGATAGATTTGACGATAATGCCAACCGGTAAGTAACTGTACTCACTCTCTCAAGTACCTCGAAGGGCCCGATGTATCTCGGCGACAGCTTCCCCCGCTTACCAAACTGGACCACTCCTCTCTTAGGCATAACCTTCAAGAAGACATGATCTCCCACCTCAAACTCTAGAGGTCGCCACCGTCTATCAGCATAGCTCTTTTGTCGACTTTGAGCCATGAGAAGACGCTTTCGAATCAATTCCACCTTCTCCGAGGTGTCTTTAACCAATTCCAGACCCGTAGAAGACCTCTCTCCTACCTCCATCCAACAAACTGGAGAACGACATGGCCTCCCATACAGCGCCTCATAGGGGGTCATCTGTATGCTCGCCTAGTAACTGTTATTGTATGCGAACTCCACAAAGGGTAAGTGATCTTCCCAACTACCCTTGAGATCTAGGACGCATGCCCGTAGCATGTCCTGTAAAGTCTGGATAGTCCTCTCAGACTGACCGTCCATCTGGGGATGAAAAGTAGTGTTCATCATTAACTGTGTCCCCATGGCCCGCTGGAAACTCTCCCAAAAATGAGCCGTAAACCTGGAATCTCGGTCTGATACAATAGATATTGGAACTCCATGCAGCCGTACAATCTCCCATATATACAACCTGCAGAATTCCTCCAGTGTGAAGGTCATCCGCACAGCCAAAAAGTGTGCCAACTTAGTAAGCCGGTCCACTATCACCCACACCGCTTCATGACCCCCGCGATGTCCGTGGCAAATGGGTCACAAAATCCATCGTGATATGCTCCCACTTCCACTCAGCTACCTCCAAAGGCTGGAATAATCCCGCTGGTCTTTGGTGTTCAGCCTTAACCTGTTGGCACGTGAGACATCGACTGACAAAATCGCCAACCTGCCTCTTCATTCCACTCTAGTAATACTGGCGACGAAGATCATGATACATCTTCGTGCCCCCTGGATGAACCGCAAAACAGGAGCAATGAAACTCCCTAAGGATCTCCTCCCTCAGATCTGCCAATTGAGGAACCACAACCCTTCCTCGATACCGAAGACTACCATCCGAGTGAATAGCCCAGCCCTCGTCACCTGTACCTATATGTACACGGTCCCGCATGGACAATAGCTCCGTGTCCTGACTCTGGGACTCAATCACCCTGCTCAGTAGAGATGACGTAGCCACCAAACTCCTCAAAGTACCCTGAGCCTGACCCATATAACATAGCCTGAACTGTCCCACAGTCTCGAGCATCTGCCACTCTTGGGAAGCTACACTAGCCAAAACTCCCCATGACCTTCGGCTAAACGCATCAACCACCACGTTTGCCTTACCATGATAGTAATGCAAAGTAAAGTCATAGTCCTCTAAATACTCCATCCACCGGCGTTGCCTCATGTTGAGGTCCCGCTGTGTGAAAATATACTTCAGACTCTTGTGGTCCGAAAATATTTCAAACTGCTCACCATACAGGTAGTGATGCCAAGCTTTCAAGGCAAATACAATAGCTGCCAACTCCATGTCATGTGTGGGGTAATTCTGCTCGTGATTCTTTAGCTGCCGAGAACCATAAGCTACTACCCTCCCGGACTGCATCAAATCACATCCCAGCTCGTCCTTCGAGGCATCACAATAGACCGTGTACCTCTGTCCTCGTTCTGGGACTATCAGAATAGGAGCTGAAGTAAGCCTCCTCTTCAACTCTTGGAATGCATTCTCACAAGACTCATTCCACACAAACTTGACCTCCTTCCGAGTCAACTTCGTCATAGGCGCAGCCAATCGAGAGAAATCCTCAATAAATCGTCGGTAGTACCCTGCCAATCCCAAGAAACTACGTATCTCGAAGATTGACTTTGGTCTCTCCCAATTCGTAACTGCCTCAACCTTCTCCGTGTCCACAGATTCACCTGAAGCTGACACTACATGCCCCAAAAACTTTACCTCCGTAAGCCAAAATTCACACTTGCTGAACTTGGCGTACAACTGATGCTCTCTCAATGTCTGGAGAACAATCCTCAAGTGACCCTCATGCTCCTCCTCAGACTTGGAGTAGATCAGGATGTCGTCAACAAAAATCACAACAAACTGATCTAAATAGGGTTGGAACACCCTATACATGAGATCCATGAATGCCGCTGGAGCATTCGTCAATCCAAAAGGCATGACAGTAAACTTGAAATGCCCATACCGTGTCCTAAACGCCGTCTTAGGGATATCTTCCTCCTAACCCTTAACTAATGGTAACCGGTACGAAGATCTATCTTGGAATAGACCCGTGCCCCTCTTAGCTGATCGAACAAGTCATCAATCCTCGGTAATGGATATCTATTCTTGATAGTGACCCTATTTAATTGCCGGTAATCAATACACAACCGAAGAGTCTTATCTTTCTTCTTGGCAAACAAGACTGGAGCGCTCCATGGTGAAGTGCTCGGTCTAATAAACCCCTTGTCCAACAATTCTTGTAATTGGACCTTGAGTTCTTGCAACTCAGCTGGTGTCATCCTATGCGGAGTCATAGAGATAGGCGATGTACCCGGATGCAACTCAATAGTAAAATCTACATTCCTATGTGGAGGTAATCCCGGTAGCATCCAAAAAACTATCCTCATACTCGCACACAACTCGAGGTAGACCAAACTCCTGCCTCACCTCGTCATCTAGGGTAAGACTAGTAAGCCAACCCATCAACTGTTCATGCCATCTAGAGTTATACACGGCTTGGGGTAAAGCATACTGCTTATCCCCCTGAAACTTGAAACAAACACCATCAGGCGTATAAGCCGTAACCCTCTTCCGATCACAATCAATGATGACTCGGTGTGCTGTCAACCAATCCATCCCAAGGATTACATCAAACTCTGACATATCCATGACCCTAAGGTCTACGGTGAGTAAAATCCCCGAGATCTCTAACTCACAACCTTAACATATCTGATCAATTCTCACCCCAACACCTAGGGGAGAACTCACATGCAACGGCTCTTCTAAGGTCTCAACCTCTAAGCCCAAGTCATCCACATAAGATGCAGCAATAAATGAATGAGATGCACCAGAATCGAATAATACTTTAGCCCATAACCGAGAGAGTAAGAATGTACCCTATATCACCGACGGATCTTTCGGCTCAGTCTGTGGCATAATGGCATAGACACGCCCCTGAGTCCCAGCTTGTGAGCCCTGGCCTCGTCCTCGACCCATGCCTTGGCCCATCTGGCCAGCTTGCGGTGTCCCCGCACGAGAAGTAGTAGGGCCTTGTGCTGCACCCTGAAATTGGTATTGGTTGCCCTGACCCATAGTAGGGTAGTGAGGAGCATATTGCGTCTGTGGTTGCCCCACAGAAGTCTAAGACTGTGATGACCCATAACCTTGGGATCCCTGCCTCTGAGGACAATCCCTCTTAATGTGACCCGGTTGGTGGCAATGATAGCAAGTCTTCTGGCCAGCCTGGTAGGAAGGCCTCTGATATCTCCCACCTTGGCCTTGATAACTGCGGCCCTGTCCCTGAAACCCTAGTGGAGTAGAAGTCCTCTGCTTCTTCCTCGAGCTAGAAGAAGAGGATTGTCCCTCCTTCTTCTTGTCTTTTGCACTAGACTCCCGGATGCTCCTTGCGTCATCCACCTCTCTCTCAATGGCCATGGCTGTGGTGACCATCAAATCGAAATCTTGTAGGAGAAGACCCACAATCTTACCCCGGATGGATAACTTCAACCCATCCTCAAATTTTCTAACCTTGGCCATATCTGTGGCCACATATTGGTCAGCAAAACGTGCTAACTCAGTGAATTTAGCCACGTATTCCATCACGGACATCGTTCCTTACCTCAAATCGAGGAACTCCCGGGCCTTCGCATGCCTCGCAACTACCAGGAAGTATTTTCCCATGAAGAGTTCCTTGAACTCTGCCCATGTCATGGCCTCCAAGTTCTTGGAGTCTTTCACCCAATCCCACCATACTTGGGATTCCCCTTCCAGCTGGAATGTAGCTAGAGTTATCCTGGTGGCATTAGAGGTGATCTCCATTGCCCTCAAGATCTTGTCAACCTGCCGGAACCAATGATCAGCTACCATCGGGTCCGCCCTTCCCATGAAGATCGACGGTTGATGTGCCTTGAATTTCTGGAGATGACTGGAGCCTCCTTGGCCTCCACTTGTACCCGTCTCTGTGATAGTGGCAACTACAGCACCAAGAACCTCAATGAAGGCTTGTTAGTCAGTAGTAGGTGGTGGTTGGTTGTTCCGCCCACTGCCTCGACCTCGGTCGCGTCCTCTTCCTCTTCTTGTCATCTACACACATGTCAAATGATAATAGAAAATTCACATCAAATAACATTTCAATGTAGGGATCAAACTTGAAACATTGAGATTTTATCTCCTTGTTTTTCTAATAGAGTCTATACCATCCACTAGAAAACATTTAAACTTGAACTATTCCGTTCATTTTTTTAATTTTTTTTTATTTTTTTTTCTGACTACCAAGGTTATGTTTTCTAACCCTAGTGTCTCTTTCCATATACATTTTACCATGTATATCATTCACATAATCACCTAGCAAGTAATCATGTTTCACATAACACGTTGCACAAAACATGTAATAATTTAAGCACATAAGATGAGATGCACAATGCATGCAATGGTCTAGTCCCAATGCCCAACAAGCCCTAGGTAAATCGGATAACCTAAGCTCTGATACCAAGCTGTGACACCCCAAAATTCAGGAGTCCGTTGATTACTCATCAACCCGCGGAATGCCCGTGGATACCAAGTAACTCAATATCTCAACGTTATGCCCCATTTACCAGGGTCCATCCTTTATTAAAAATTTGGGCAGAGTCTCCTTTGTAAGGAGAACTCTACTCAAAACACAACCTGCCCATTATATAATAACAAGACCCATCCGAGGTCCTATATTCAACAATGACCACACCGGGTCCATTTATAAGTAAACATTGGCCACACTGGGTCCAATTATCCATATTCATACAAACATGCAAGATTATATTAAAACAGTCGATATAGATTCTATCACAATTCCTTTACACATTACATGCCAAAATTTAATTACAAGTCTAATTTTACAAAAGAAATGGATTGAAAGCCACAAGTCAGCTTTTCTTCTTCCTTAAGTGCCCGAGTAAGTGCCGTCCCTCGACGTATGACCCGTACCTGAAATGTTCCCCGTATAGGGTGAGCCAACGCCCAGTAGAGAAAAACTCCTACTAGGGCTACTCCCCACCTTAAATGCATATGCAATGTGTATAAGCAACATTTAACATTTAACAACCATTCATACAAGAATATGTATTCAATGTTGAAATGCAACCATGTCATGCCATGAAATAAGATGATACTCACTCATGCACTTAAACCCAAGTCCTCACTGACTTCCACAACACAATTCAATGCCAATGTGTAATGACCCATTTTCGACGGAAATACATTCAATGATCGCTTTGAATAAAAAATCATGCATTTTATAAATCAGATCATTATTGGATGGTACTCANTGTGTAATGACCCGTCTTCGACGGAAATACATCCAATGATCGCTTTGAATAAAAAATCATGCGTTTTATAAATTAGATCATTATTGGATGGTACTCATTAAATGAGTATTTTCTTATAAATCAAAATCTTGTGTCTTGTTGGGCAACAGATTTTGGATTTTATACCGCCGGTTCTATATACCATACTACACTTTTCCGAAATTTCACCACAGGGGAGTGTATAACCAAGTCGTCGGGTCTTGCACCCGAGGGAGAGTCTAGCCCTACTTGCTATACCCGACACAAGTTTTCTTCCATGCAACCATGCGACTCAAAGGGGATCTTCAATCCACTTTTTCCCGAACCCACATACCAACCACCAAACAAGGTGTTTGATCAACCATGCATCTCACACACCCACACTCATGACTTATGCCCATGAATGTGATATCTCTATACACAATGATAAAATGTTCAATATGCTATGAATGACATATGAACAATCTCAACATATCATGATAAGTTATGTTCTAAGCATATAGATACCATATTTGTCACAAATTCAATATATCATAACATGCATATACCAACAATTGCATTTCCAATCATAAATCATCTCATAAGTCCATAATTTCACTTTCATAATCATAGGCAAGTGATATCACAACTTTTAGGCTAATAACAAACCTAATCATTAAGGCATAATATAAAACTTTACGGCCCATGTAATAGCCCACGTAACGGCTCTTATCTAAACCAAAAAACAGCCCATACAAACCACCATATAACAGCCCGTATATAGCCCACAAAATAGCCTAAAAACAGTCTGCAAAAACAATCCAAAAATAGTCACAATTTCAGTCCATAACATGGCCTAAAAATAGTCAATAATTCAGCCCCTTAAACAGCCCAAATTCAGCCCCTTAACAGTCCCTAATTAGTGCACAAAACAGCCCCTAATTAGTGCACAAAATAGCCCTTAATTAGTGCACAAAACAACCCTTAATTAGTGCACAAAACAGCCCCAATTTCAGCACCAAAACAGTCCATTTGGACAGCCCACATATAAATCAATTTCAGCCACTAAAAGCCCACTTAAGGTAAAAATAAAACCAAGGTAGGAGGGAACCCTACCTCAATAGAAGTGTAAGAACTTCTATAACACCAAATCAACCTCAAAACTTTGATTTTCCCCAAAGTCTCCTCTTGGATCTTCGGTGAAATCCACTCTTTTTGGTACATACGCGTAGCCCTCGTCGAGGAGATGAACTTTGGCTCTTGGTCCAAGTTGATCCGAGCGACGGAACTCCCACAATTGGCGAAGAAGGATTTTTTTTTCTCCCTTTTTCTCTCCCTCTTGCTCTCACACGTTGGAACCAGCTAAAATGCAGACATCTTTCAGCAAAATATCTTATTTAGCCCCTATTTATACTTTCCAATACTTGGCCCGAGTTGCGCCACGTGTCCCTCACTGATTCGGGTCCGTTTTTGCCCCAAAATGATTTATTTTGTACCGGTTTAACTTTCAAAATTTTTTATTAAAATTTCGTTTTTGGGGATCACCGGACGCCCCTAACCTCGAAAAACGTGAAAAACTTGACTATCTCAGAATTCGACGAAAATTGACAAGGCAGCTACATTTAGCGATGCGAATCCAACGGTGAGGTCCGTTGGATCACACGAGGTCTAGAAAAATACCAATTTTTTAACCCGCGCTATAATGGCAAATTATCATTTTGCCCTTTTTTTAGAAAAAGTTAAAATTTTTCCTGGGTTGCACAAATTGTTTGCTATTTATTTGACAGATTGAAACTCCTGAGTAAATTCCAAATATCCCAATCACTCGACAACAACAGATTGTTAGTTTTTATTATTAGTTTTAATTATCACTATTTTATATATTACAAACAATGTTTAATTTAAGTTGGGAGGAGAGTGTGTGAATTTACTTATGTAAGAGATTACTTATATCTACTTAGTATTTCTATGCTTTTTATAAATTTGTTCGTCTTTGTGACTAACAGACGTTAATAACCGGATAGTGAGTCAATAAATTTTGAGCCATTTTTATAATTTTGTAAAAAATAATTATATAATGGATGAAAAATTGTTCTGGTTAAGTTTAATTTTACTGCGTCATCTTCCAAAAGATATACATGCATTGATCATGCAAACAGCTAGAATGGTTAGAAATTTAGAAAAATTGTAAAGTCAACCAAGACCCTTGTGTGGAAAGAGTACATTTGCTAAATGTCGAATATCAAAGCGTCTCGGTGGTTGTGTAAGATGTGGTCGTTTAGAACATTTGAGACAATATAATCAATGTGCGGAACCAATTTCAGGTCAAGCATCAGCTCGTCTTTGGTCGATTAGGTATGGGCAGAGTAAAAATTATCCTGAGGTGCCATCATATTCTATCTCTATGTTAGCAAAATACGTGAGAAATGAAGTTAACCGTGTCTCTGGTGTTATTGATCCAGAAAGTTCTGATTCTGAATCAATATGATCAACTAATGTATACATTTTGGAATAACTGTAAATAGATATAAATAAATATAGATTAATTAGGAAAATCAATAAATAATAAATGACAAAGAAAAGAATAAAAACAACAATTTTTTTTTTGAAAAGAAAAAAAGTAGTTAGCAAAATATTTGTATAATGTGTAAAAGTTATATGTTATAACTGTAGGATTTTTTTTCAGAAATTCAGAAAAGCAGCAACCTGCAGTTGTAATCCAAAATCCACTTAGACAGCACCGTCTAGACGGTGGGGCTAGCATCTGGATGG
This sequence comes from Ilex paraguariensis, assembly GCA_963454935.2. NCBI lineage: Eukaryota > Viridiplantae > Streptophyta > Magnoliopsida > Aquifoliales > Aquifoliaceae > Ilex > Ilex paraguariensis. The sequence continues at coordinate 3,206,073 of CAUOFW020003946.1, forward strand.
CAGTGTGTATATATATATCACCTCCATGCAAAACCAATCAGTTTCAGACTCACTCGCACATCAGAATTCAAAAACAACCGAGTTTCTCCGAAGAACTCTTCTCAAATTTGCTACACTCAATCATTTATCTTCAAATTTTCTCCGATTATTCACTTACCCATTACATTTTGAAGGTTTCTACCAATTGAAATCAGTCGAAACCAAGTATTTGAAGAGAAATCAAAAAAAGATGGATTCGAGACGACGAACAAGAGGATCTTCAACTCATGCACCAAGGGATCAACCTTAGCAACCTCAAACACCTCCACAATAACCTGGACCAGGAAATATCTACAATGAGGTGATTTTTCAGAATTTTGAACTATAGGCCTGGTATAATGCTCACTTTATCTCCAAAACTATCATTCCAGAAATGCCAACAATTTTTGAGGATTTTGAAAACATAGGAATTAGACAAATTCTTACTGAAAGAGGATGGTTAGATTATGTTAGATTTACTACTATTGCTTATGGCTGCTTGGTCCGTGAATTCTATAGTAATGCTAAAATTATTGGAGAAAAACAACTGTGTGTATTTGTTCGAGGCATAATCTTTCGAGTTACACCGGCTACTATAGCAAAATTTTTTAACCGCATGCAGAGACCACCCGACCCACAATATTCTTACACTGAATTGCTTGATTTAACCAATGTAGGGATAGAATTGATTGGTAACCTAGAGTTTGTTTGGGGAAGGCCAAATAAATACATAAAGCAAGGGGATTTGACAGACAAATACCGAATTTTAAATCTGATAACAGTAAACAGTTTGTTACCCCAAGCCTAGAATAATCAATTTTATACTAACCAGGCCTATTTCCTATATGCATTTGGGATGGGACACAATTGATTTGCCAAATCTTATCATGGATCCAATGTTACTAGTTGTGGATAGAAAGAAACCCTCACTCCCATATGCTATGTTAGTTTCTTAGCTATGTAGGGACAAGGGAGTAATTGTTAATCCTTCATGGAAAACAGTGGAACATTGTGGACCCCTAGATAAAAAATCTTTGAAAAAGAGTCATGGAGTACATCTAGAGGATCAACAAGAAGCACCATCTCCACCACAAGAGGAGCCATTCCAAGCTCCTTAAGAATTTTTCGCACAAGAACAGCCACAACCATAAGAGGATTAGCCATACATACCAATGGATGACAAGACCAACAGAAAGATCTTACTTGGATTGGAGACCACAGTTAACTAGCTCGGTACCAGCATCACTCAAATAAATCAACACTTGACTGATTATAAGCAAAATCAAGCAGAGATGTTAAGGATACCTCGAGAGCGTTTTGGAGGAGGACCTTCTACTTCTTAAAGACTGGAGATTCTACCAAAAATTTTGCTATCTTTCACTCATCTTTTAAATTATGCACATTTACTTTATGTTTTTGAATTTATTTATGTTTTAAACCCATTTGTGGTTTTTAACTTGTTTGTTTTTGTTAATTGTAATGAAACTTATGTTTCTAAATTCGGAAAACTATTTCATATAATTCACAATTGAATTAGGTTAAATATTCTAATGCTTTGCAAAAATAATCTTAATCTGATCACGCGGGATTTTCATATTTTAATTGTATATTATCTTAATATTTTTGTTTAAACTTATCCTTTTAAGCACAGTTGGATTTCTTTATTGTTAAAAACCTTGTGAAATATTACAATCTTTGCATATATAGTGTAGATGTAAGACCTATTGCAGATTTTGAACCAATCTTTCATAGAGAGATATTCTACATCTACTCAAATAAGAATCTTTGATTCAGAGGTAAACTTTCTTTGAATAACCTCATTAGTTTTGTTTTGATTAGCACTTATTAAATTATATTGTTAGCATTTTCCTTAGACTTTTATTTAGAGATTATACTAATGTATGATTTCTGGAAAATGATCATAGGCCATTTTTGATTAATCTTGAGTCTTGACCATTTCTTTTACGAAATTATATCCTTAGTCGGCCATAATTGAGCCTGAAAAAGTATAAATTCTTTTAATGAAAACTCGAAAAATACTCGAGCCATACAAAAATATATTAAACCTACCTTTGCTATCTAATTTTCTTACACCCTTTTTTAAATCAGCAGAATACGGAAAAACAAAAAAAGAAGAAAAGGTAGAAAAGAGTACAGAAAAAAATGATCAATGTTCAAAAGAAAAAGGAAATACGTGAAACGAATTTCAAAGAAAAAAAGAAAGAAAGAAAGAAAGAAAAGAGCCAAGAAAATGAAAAATGAAGGAAAAATGAAAAGGATGATCATGCAAAGTTTTGAAAGAATAAAAAGAGGTGTGCCACAATACTAAGAAATGATAGCCTTTGAATCCCATTGACGTCGTTTCTTAAACCCTAAACCATTGGCTACATTACAACCCTAACAAAGTCCTTTTTTATTCCAAAAATCATGCATTTGTATTAATCCTATCAATCCAAAAAGGGAGGATGTTGATAATATGTTTAATATAGTGTTAATATTCTTTCATGAGATTATGTCAAATTCCAATTTTATTCAAATTACTGATCTTTTGATTAATTACATGTGAAACTATTTGCTTTGTTAACAATATTCTCATCACATGTAATTACGGAGAAAACAGTCACTATAACATAGATGTATTCTTTGCTTAGTGTATTCCAGGAGAGGATTGACATCAAAACTACCATGAAAGATGATAATATTTCTTAAGTAATTTTTGAAAATAAAGAAATCATTACACACACACAAAAGCTTTTATAAAAATATATAGATAATATTACAAATAATGTGTGTTACTCTTATAGTGATAAAAGAAAATGAAGTATTCGAGCAATGCACAGGAATATTGATTTAATTTTTGTGAAAAATCTGAAATATGAAATCCTAACTATTGACGTTTCTAGGTACCTTCACGAGACAAAACTCGTCCATTAGGGATCACCTAGGGGTTTAACAGCTTATTGCATATGCTTAATGCAATTGTAAAAAAATCTACGAAATTAATTTTACTTTGTTTATATTTTATGTTGTTAATAGTTCCTATAATTTTTTAGGGACTAGTAAAGTTTTAGTTGGGGAGCGTGATTAACCCTAGTTAATATGTAAATTAATATAATTAAATGAGTTAATTTTATAAGATAAAACAGTTAAAAACTATGTATTAGAGTTTTGTCCATAAACTAGGATTTTATTTCTATACTGTATGTGTGACGCCCCTAAAACCAGGGGTCCCGTTGACCACCGTCAACCTACGGAAATATCCATGAATGCCGCATAATCTGACATCACGTAATAGTACCCCTTTACCTGGGATTTTAACTCACACGTATAACTCGTGTGTGTTTTATCATTTAATTTAACCGTGGTTCACAGTACCACAAATCATGCCACTTTATTGTCCAAACACATCATTGGAACCAAGGAACGAAAGTCCAAAGGCATAGCACTTCAATTTTAAAATTTGGAAAATTTGAAAAAAAAAAAAAAAACATACCGGTACGCTCTGTCTTCTGGACCATACAGTACCGATACACAGTACCGGTACACTCTGCCCAGTTTTGTCCGTTTCACCTGTTTTTCATGTCCAATCCATTCCAAACCACCCCAACATCATTTTAAACATATATAATGATTTTTATCGCATAAAACTGGATATCTACTAGTTCTATTACAAACCATTTACATGATTACATATCAAAATGAAAATTAAACCTAAGTTTTATAAAAAACTTGTCTCCAAAAGCCACAAACCAGCTTTTCTTCACCCTTGAGGCCTTGAGTGCGAGTCCTCCGCCTATGACACCCCAAATTCATGGGGTTCGTTAATTTCCCATCAACCCACAGAATGCCCGTAGATACCGTATAACTCGATATCGTACCGTTGTGTCCCATTTACCGAGATCCATAATTTAACGAAATCCGGGCAGAGTCTCCTTTGTACAGGAAGCTTTACCGCAAAACACAATCTGTGCAATCAACATTTACATGACCCATCCGAGGGCCAATATAATACCATAACCACACAGGGTCTATTTTATACATAAAACTTGACCACACCGGGTCCAATCATCATATTTATATCAAAATATGCAAGGTTATATTAAAACAGTNTTTAATTCTTGGCCCGACGAATTCCGACCGACGGAACTCCGAGAATCGACGAAAGAAAGCTTGAAGAATTATTTTTTTCTTCTCTGCTCTTGGGTCTGATCCAGCCAGCCAAATGAAGAGCAAATATCTGATTTTTCAGATATTTGCCCACTTTTATACTTTCTAAACACTTGGCCCTCGTCGCGCCACGTGTCGTCCTTTGTCCGGGTCCGTTTTTATCCCGAAACGATTAAATTTCGTACCGATTTAAGCTCAAAATATTTTATATGAAATTTATTTAAAATATTTTTTAAACTTTCAAATTTTTATAAAAATTTCGTTTTTAGGGGTCATCGAACACCCGTCACCTCGAAAAACGTGAAAAATCTGACTATCTCAGAATTCGACAAAATTTGTCTGGGTAACTAGATTTCGTGAGACGATTCCAACGGTGAGGTCCGTTTCATCATCCGAGGTCTATAAAAATACCAATTTTTTTTTAACCCACACTATAATGACAAATTACCATTTTGCCATTTTTTTTCAGAAAAAGTTAAAATTTTTCCCAAGTTTCACACCGCCGGTGCTAACCCCGCACCTGAAATGTTTTCNAATGCATATGCAATGTATAAATGCAACATTTCACAACAAGTATTCCCTCCAACAATGACATATAATACAATGTTGGAAAATCATGATGCAANTTTCCCAAGTTTCACACCGCCGGTGCTAACCCCGCACCTGAAATGTTTTCCGTATAGGGTGAGTCAACGCCTAGTAGAATATTTCCTACAGAGGCTACTCCCCACCTAAGGGCATATGCAATGGTCTCATACAACAATCACAAACATAATTCCATTTCATCCAAGAACATGCTATTCAAGATGAAATTCCTCCATGCCATATCATGATATAAGATGAGACTCACTCATGCATTTCTTTTGCCCAAGCCTATTCCGGCTTCCACAACACTATGCAATGCATGTGTGTAAAATATTTATCTTTGATGAAATACATCCAAAGATCATTTTGAAACAAAAATCATGTGTTCAAAAAAAACCAATTCATTTCTGGATGTTTCCCATCAAATGAACCATTTATATAACCAAAAATCNAAATCAACCATATGTCATAAAACTAATTCATTCTTGGATGTTTCCCATCAAATGAATAATTTATATTTCAAAATCATGTGCCTTTATGGGGTATCGTATTCAGGAATTGCACCTCCGGCTCTGNTTTGGTGTTGCACCGCCGGCTCCACACACCGATACACTTTTTTGGACTTACACCATAGGAAGTGTATAAACCAGTGGTCAGGCCTTACACCCAAGGGGGGATCTATCCCTTCTTGCTAGACCCGATACAAGTTTTTCATGTATGCAACCGTGCGACTCTGTAGGATATTTAACCCCACTTTTTCGAGCCCACCTATCAAAACACCAAGTGTGGTGATTGATCCAACCATGCACACACATACACCCACACTCATGCCTAAGCCCTTTGAATGTGATGTCTTCATTACTCGTGCAATGTAATGAACCATTGCAATTACCAATGCTATACTCAATGTAGTGAATGCCAATGAGCCAAAATAAACCACATGTCTACATGTTCCATGACAATTCATATCATAAGCATATTAATGCCATAAATCATTACAATGTCAATATCTCAATGCGCACATATTAACATTCCCTTCCAACAACACATTTTCTAAGCATGTTATACATCACTATGTCATAACAACTTGATTCACACATAGACATTTTGGCAAACACCTTCAAGGCAACAATTCATGTTATCACACAAGAATTTCCACTTCATTCACAAAGTATAATATATAACCTATAGCATGCCCAAAATATCAAATTTCAAGGAAATCACACAAGTAATTTCCTATGCCAACATAATTAGGAATTGAAATAGGCCAAATTTCATACCCATTCCTCATTTTCACAACCATGGTCAATGACCTAGGTTATTTCCATACCCATACCCCATTCCAAATACATCCTAGGTAAGAAAGTAAACCAAAGTAGGAGAAACCCTACCTCTTGGAGCGTGAGATAAACGATAGAAGCTTCTAAGCACCTCCTTAGCCCCAAAACCTTTAATCTCCCAAATCTACCCTTTTAGATCTTTTGTGAAATCTCTTGTTCTTGGTACGTATGCATAGCCCTCACCGCGTAGACCAACTTTAATTCTTGGTTGAAGCAATTCCAACCAACGGAGCTTCTTGGATCGAAGGAGAAAGCTTGAAATTTCTATTTTTCTCTTTTCTCTCTCTTCTCCAACGTGTGGTGTGCTAAACAAGGGTGAGAATATCTGATTTTTCAGATATTTAGCCCTATTTATACTTTTTAATTGCGCGGTCCACATTGTCCCGCTCGTTTATCACTTTCGGGTCCATTTTTAACCCGAAACAACTTAATTAAATTTCGATTTTAGTTCAAATTAATTTTATTTGAACTTTTATTCAATTATAAAAAAATTTTATAATTTTTATTTTTTGGGATGTTTAAAAGTTCATTCATCACCCAATTATCTCGAAAAACGTATAAAATTTGACTATTTCAGAATTCGACAAAATTTGACGTGGTAACTCAATTTCGCAATACGAATCTAATGGTGAAGTCTGTTGTTTCGTCCGAGCTCTATAGAAATATGTACTTTAATCCCGCATAATAGTGACAAATTACTCTTTTGCCCTTTGTCGGAAAAAGTTTAAATTTTCCAGGGTTTCACATTCTCCCCCCTTCAAAGAATTTCGTCCCCGAAATTCATACATACATACACATTCAATCACATGCATATATAACAGTCATATAATACTAAATGACTATAGTAATGTACCTCCATCCTCGAATAAGAAAGGATAACTGGTACGGATAGTGTCCTCGCACTCCCATGTTGCCTCCTCCGCTCCTCGATGCTACCTTAGCACCTTCACTAGCCTCACGATCTTGTCTCGCAAAACTTGATCCCGACTATCCATGATGCGCACCGGTCCCTCCTCAAAGGTCCCATCAGCATCAACCACAAGTTCTCCCCAATTCACCACATAAGTTGGATTCGGGGTGTACTTTCGGAGCATAGAGACATGGAATACCGCATGAACACCCGATAGATTTGACAGTAACGTCAACCGGTAAGCAACTGTACTCATCCTCTCGAGTACCTTAAAGGGCCCGATGTACCTCGGTGACAGCTTTCCCCACTTGCCAAACCTGACCACTCCTCTTTTAGGCATCACCTTCAAGAAGACATGATCTCCTACCTCAAACTCCAGAGGTTGCCACCGTTTGTCGGCGTAACTCTTGTATCGGCTTTGAGCCGTAAGAAGACGCTTCCATATAAGGTCCACCTTCTCTAAGGTGTCTCTTATCAAATTCGGACCCGTATAGGGTCTCTCTCCCACCTCCGTCCAACATGTCGAAGATCGACAAGGCCTCCCATATAATGCCCCATAGGGTGCCATCTGTATGTTTACCTAGTAACTATTGTTGTAGGCGAACTCTACCAAGGGTAAGTGATCTTCCCAACTACCCCTGAGATCTAGGATGCATGCCCGTAGCCTATCCTCTAACTCTATATAGTCCTCTCAGACTAAACGTCCGTCTAGGGATGAAAAGCAATGCTCATCATCAACTGTATCCCCATAGCTCGCTGGAAACTCTCCCAAAAATGAGCCGTGAACTTGGGATCCCGATCCGATACTATAGATACGGGCAACCCATGTAATCGGACAATCTCCCATATATACAACTTGCAGAATTCCTCCAGTGTGAAGGTCATCCGCACAGCCAAAAAATGTGCCGACTTCGTAAGCTGGTCTATTATCACCAACACCGCGTCATATTCCCGCGATGTCTGTGGAAAGTGATTCACAAAAATTCATGGTGATATGTTCCCACTTCCACTCAGCTACCTCCAAAGGCTAGAGTAATCTCGTTGGTCTCTGGTGTTCAGCCTTGACCTACTGACACGTGAGACATCGTCTGACAAAGTCTCCAACGTCTCTCTTCATTCCATTCTAATAATACTGGCGAAGTATGTGCAGAAAGGAAAAATTCAAGTCGGGGCCCTCAAGCAATAATACGGGATCTTGAAAAAAGTTTTGCACTATAAGTTGATTCTCCAGGGTGCGGAGAAGACCCCAAATGAAGAGAAACTCACCTTGATGATATGGGACTTCATGAAGGAGTTCGCCTAGGCTAGCAAATCGAAGGCAAATCTCCCATTCGCCAATTTGGTCACGAGGTTGTGCTATCACTCTAAGGTAAAGACCTACGCCTCCGATGTGTTGCTACCCCTGGAGTTTGGAGCTACTAGGAAGTCCAATCACAGTAAGAGAACGACGATGAGCAGAGGGGAAAAGGCAAGGGCACCTAGAGCTAAGCCATCCACTGCCAGGCCATCCACCACTACCCCACCTTGCACCGTTGCTCAACACTTCGACGCTATGGAGTGTAGGATTGATGACATAGGCAGGACTATGCATCGGCTATCCTTGATGATGACAAGAATATATGAGCACACCTTCCAGGGAGAGTCGATCCCCAATGTGCCTCCGACCTACTACTGGACCCTCTACCTCTGCCCCTATGGCTTCTACTATTGTTAAGGTGGAGGGCTCCGATGATGACGACTCCGATGATACATAAGGCAGTGAGTGTGAGAGTGATAAGGAGGGGACTGGAGATAAGGATGATGAGTAGAGTGACCTTTTGTTTTATTTATTTTTTGTAGTTACACAGATAAGAGTAGAGTAGATGAAAAAATAAAAGAGTTTATTCAGTATTTTAGGCCGTTTTGCTTTTGGCCTCTACTCCTTGTACTTAACTCTTTGCCACATTTGCCTGGTCTCTTCTACTCTTTGCATTATTCCATCACTTCTTCACACCAAGTAATATATTTATCTTTATAACTTGAACAAGAATCTTAGATGCGTGATGATTAACCATTAAAATTGTTATTTTATTATATTTAATGATTGATTAATGACATATTATTTGTGATTAAATGTGTTAAATTCCTTGATTTTTTAGTTTGTTACTTTTTCTAGTTGTTTGGTTTATTTTGTAGGTAAATTGGTTGATTTAAAGTAATAATAGATAAAACAAGTGAAACAATCACTAGAGCAAGAATCATAGCTGATAAAGATTCAAGAGTTAAGATTGAGATTGAAAAACTTGAAGATAAATCAGCAATTTAATCCTTATAAAAGTCCAAGTGAGAAGAAAACTCATTTAAAGTTAGATTAGGAAAGTTTTCTAGAAGATAAGAATTTGACATATTTTCGGTATATTAGTCATATCTTTTGATTCTGATATCCGATTAACTTGATTTTTGTGGGGTTGGAAAGAAGACTCCAAGGGCTACAAAAGTGTATATCATGTAAAGTTCGTGAATCAGCCTCTAAATAAGAGAAATTCAAGGTCAAAATCTGAGCAGATTTTGTACCCGCGCTCCAAAGATTTTATGCATGCGATTTGACTTTACAAGACTTCTTTTTGGAAAAGAATTCCTTCCAACTTGTACTTAGGATTTATTTTATTATGAATAAGGGCTCTCACCTATTGAGAGAGAGAATTAGAATTAGGATTAGGATTATTATTTTCTTCCCATCTTTTCTTTTCTAGTTTTTGTTCTAAGTTTTATGGCTTGCTAAAAGCTCAACTAAAGCTAACAAAGATACTTTCAATGAAGCATGGTACTTATTATTGATTCAATGTTCTTTTTAATGCTTGATTTATTCTTTTAATTTAATTCTTATCTTTTAGTAAAGTTTTTACTCTGTAAAAATTCTTGAGTCATTGTGCCATGTACATTGTTTGATTGAATTTTCCTGCGAGTCAAATAACTGGTTATTTTATACTTGAATTAATTAATTAGAATTTCTCATAAGATAGTTGATTTATTATTTACAATAAAATAAGGTTTACCTGTTAGAAAGCTTGATTTATCATAAACTAAGGCACGGTGAATGCTTGTGATCTACAAGTAAATTTATATTTATTCAGATAATTTATTAATTATAACTTTTGATGTTTCCATATTATCGCTGCTAGATATTCCAATTGAGATCATTTCTCAGTTAATTCTCAATTGAGTTCGAAAACTGGATTATTAATGATTACTATGTAGATTTGAAAGGGTATTCCTGATGCTTTAGTATTTTTAATTATTGTTTTAAAACCAAATTTTAAAATATCTACAATAATTTCTTCAAAACAATTTTCTTTTATTTTTCTTTGTGTTCTAAGTTTTTCACAATTCCCTGTGGTTCGACCTCGGTCTTCCGAGAAATATATTACTTCGTTCAACTTGCGCTTGGGTTTACAATATTAAAGTTGAAACATGTGACCTTAACCTTTAATTTTGTTCATCAATATTAAACCAATGATAATCTTGCATATGTTTTTCCCATGACAAGAACTTGTTAGGTTCAATGTACAGAACTACTCACTCGTGTTTTTCTATCAAACATGTATAAAACTTTAACTAACAAGAAGATGATTAATTAAATAAAGTGTTTGTTATCATCAAAATTTTGTTTAACCAAACATAGGGTCAACACAAGTTTCTTGTTCAAGACATCCCTATTTTTCATGCAATGTTTGCTATGATGACCATGCTCTCCACAAGTATAACACACATCATGATTAGCATGGGTTTGGTAAACAACCTTGTTCTTTGAATGCCTTCCCTTGCTTCTAATAGCATTTTTTAGTGCTTATGCCTACTTGTGGGGGTGATGGGTTGGTGAAACCCTTCACAAACACAATCTTGGAAGAAGTGTGGGTGCATCCATTTGTATAGCCTAAACCATGCTTATCACAAACACTCTTACCCATAGTCAACATTCTATCAAATTTGTCACTAATTTGGGAAATTCTATTACATATTTCATTTGGTTCATGAAGATGTTTATCAAGTTTGGTAGACTTTATCTCAAGATTCTTCTTAGACTTGACAAGCTCATGAAACTATCTCTCAAGAAACCTTACTCGATCAAGGAGAGACTAATTCTCATCTGCTAGGCCACAAAAATTAGGGCCTTGGACTTCACTAAGTCCAGATGAAGGGCTCTTGTCTCCTCCTCAATTGAGTTTACTCGACCACTCAAGGAGAGCACCTTTTCTTGTTGCTTTTGGTATTGCAAATACAATTGATCATACACATCTTGAATATCCTCATAGCACTCTTCATCCTCCACATATGTGGGGATTTCATTTTCCAAGTCTTCTACCTTCGTGGTAAAACTTGTTTCAACTCCACTTGTGGAAGTTTCTCTAGGGGGAAAGAAGAGTGGAACCTACAAATTCGCTTCATCATCTTGCAAAGAAGAGACATAACCCGAGGTAGACTCACTTTCACTATCACTTCACTTGACTTTCATAACCTTCCTCTTTTCATTGGGCAAATCTCTATTTTCCTATTTGGGCATTCCGATGCAGTATATCTAAAACCTTAACATTCAAAGCATTGAAACCCTTGCCCCTTCTCTCATCTTCGTTTTGAGAGTTTTTCCCCCTTATTGACTTCCGTCCTTAGGAGGAAGTCTACTAGGCTTTCTTTTCGACCTTGAGGACTCAACATTACTAGTCTTTAAATATTTTTTGAACTTCTTAGCAATCAAGGCTATGTCCTCCTCTCCTAATTGGGGTGTTCTGATTTACCTCCTTCTTGATTTGTAGAGCTTAAGACAATACCATTAGTTTGCTTTAAGGATGGATGGTTCATCTCAAAGGTCAAGATAGGCCAACTTAGGTCTTCTACCAACATTAACTCCACGTTGACACTTATTTTCAAGGATGTGACCTTAGTATGAAACCTCGTAGGTAGAGATCTCAAAATTTTTCACTTGATGACCGCATCATCAACCTTGATACCTAATGCAAATGATGAATTTACAATATCACACAATTTAGCATAAAATTCACTAAATGTTTCATCATCTTGCATCCTCAAAGTCTCGAACTAAGAGGTGTACCTTTGGAGTCGAAACATCTTCACCATGGAAGTCCCATCTTGGGAAACAACCAAGATGTCCCAAATTTCTTTGGAGATCTCATAATTTGCAATTATTCAAAACTCGTTTGGTGTTACAACATTGAATATTGCATTCAAGCCTTTCGAGTTCCACCCTGTTGTTTTGATCTCAGTCTTTAACCAAGTTGTTGGGAATTTCAATTCAACCACTGTTTCATCGCCTTTGACTCATGTGGTGGGGGCGGGAGGGGAGGGCTCCAACCCTCATGCACGCTTAACTATACTCTCTAATCAATTTATGTGAGCTTTCTAATATGCAAAGTTAGAACCATGAAAGAGAGGCGGTTATTCAATTGATGCTCCTTCCTTTTGAGACTCCATTCAAAACTAACTTATAGTAATGATAGATCTCTTAAAGGTAAACAACTAGGCAAGTAAGAAAATAAGAAATGCCTTTAGTCTCTATGGACTCAGGGCAACCGCACTCTAATACTAATTTTTATTTTTGGAGGGGGAACCTGATGTGGATCCTCCCTCATGATTTTATACGTGATGACCAAGACACTTAACCTAGAGAGAGTGAATAGATTTTTCAATTTTAGCCCAAATCAATTACAAATTAAAACCTATGTGTACCTCAATTACCTCTTCTCAATCGTATGTCGAAATTAAAGAAGACAACCCCTTTCAAATATCACCAACTCAATCAACCATGATGACTGATTTTAATTAATATGCAATTAATTCTCTCTCAGTCAATCTCACGGCAACCTCGAATTCCACAAACCCAATTTGCACCACTATAGATGATATGATATCAAGCAATGAAAATATCAAATACACAGTGCACATGTGTGCTCAGAATTACAAGTGTGTAATTTCAGTAATATGTTCCAAGACCAATCATATAGATGATGTTTTTGGGTTGTACTAGGAGCATTCATTACTTAATTAAATAAAAGGACAAGTTTATTTATTATGTTTCTACTTTATTTGGTTTTAACATGCATGATAAATTCCATAGAGTATAAGTCAAGAAGATAGTTTCTCAAAGTGTTGAGAAGAAGAGACTTATACTTCTTAGTATTTACCTCTTAAATGTTCCTAGTCATAGGATTACTATGTGGGCAATATGTAATCTAGCTAGACTAGCATACACTATGTTTTCTCATATTTGATATGAGGTGACTCATATAAGTCACTAGTATGGAGAAACTAAAGTAGGTGGAGACTCGAGCCTACAGAGGTTTGTTTGGGATTGCTATCTTTGATTTGACCTCTCTTTTTAGACAAGGGATGTAACAAAAAATTGTGTCTAAACTTACACAAAAATAATATCAAATTACAACCACTAATTTGTTTGACTTGGATTACAAGAAATTGGTGTTGACTCTCTTCGACATGTCTCTCATGTATATAGTCCTCTGATTCTAAAGAGAGAAATCTCAATGTTTTGACTTTGATCCCTAACTTTAGGATACTAAGTTAGTGTTATATTTGCTATCTTACGTATTTGTAGATGGCAAATAAAGGAAGAGGACATTGGAAAGGTCGAGGGGGTGGACAGAAACAACCAACCGCCACTGGCCTTTGATTAATAAGCCTTCATGGAGGTTATAGACACTATGGCTACCACCTTTATGCAATTCATTGCTATCATGGGTCAAGGAGGCTCAAGTAACCTCTAGAGATTCAAGGCACGCAAACTACCAAATGGAAGGTTATGCCTAAGAAATGAGAGATCAGGTCCGGGAAACGGGAAAAAGTTGTCGCTGAGTTTTATCGAGTCTTTCGAGGTACTCGAGAGGGTTGGTAAAATCACTTATTAGTTGGTGTTATTGCCAAATTTATCAGGTGTTCACGCATTGTTGCATGTCTCCATACTCCGAAAGTACACTCCAGATCCTACACATGTGGTGGATTGTATATGAAATGGGTAGTATGATTAGAGATGAAATCTATTGTTTAATATACTCATGTAACTATAGTACGGGAAATGGTGTAAGAATGTATAGAACCAATTTTGCATGATTGGGTTTTGTTGAAATTAATTGTTTATAATTTTTTGGGATATATGATAAATGAGTCATGCTATGTGTTTACTTAATTTGTGCCTTCTAGGTGTTTGACAAAATTCCTTGAATGATTACATATGTTATTTGGATGAAAATTATATAACATGCTTTGGTGATGTTATGGATCGTGATTATATACTTATGATATAATTGACAATTGATGAAATTGGGAATGTTAATAACCATTGAAATTGATCATAATGTGCTCATGATGATTTACCCTAAAAAATGCATAATTGAATCAGGGTTTAAGGTTAACTGTGTGAATAAACTAGGTTAAAGTGATTAATTTATAAAGTATTAGAGTTAATGCGTAGTTTGTACATTTTGCAGGGTTTCAAGGATAAAAATGGAAATCTAAGGGGACCAAAGTGCAAAGGCTAAATGAGGAAAGGGAGGAAAGCATAAATCATAAGTCAACAAAGGAAGGCTGGCCAAGCAAGGAAACAAGAGAAATGCTACCATCCGAACGGTGGTGATGGCATACAAATGGTGCTTGACTTGATCCGAAATGTGTACACCCAAGTGTAGGCAGTCAAGTTGTAGTAATAGTCTGATTAAGTCTGGAGTCGAATCCACAAGAAACTATGATTGGTGTTTTGAAGTAAGCAAGAATACAGATCAAGTAACTGAAAATTTTAAGAGTTTGGAGTAGTGGAGTTTCTTAAATAGAATAGAAGATTCTCTTCAAGAATTTTCTAGACAAAATATAAGATTCTCAAAATGTAACAGCCACCCTTTAGCTGGAGGATCAGGACATGTAATAGACTATCTAGTGTGTTATGTTTGTGCTTTATAACTCAATTAACTCTCATGTCAACAGCAAGTTAATCAGAAGATAAAGATGGACTGTGAGAATTAAACACATGATTTCGATGCCTTTCTAGAAACTTACAAGAACTGTCTGTGCCGAGACTTAACCCGTCTACAAACAAGCAAATGTTTCTACAAGGCATCCAACCATGGCATTAATGATCCATTCTTTAAATAAAGTACAATAATGGTGGGGATTTGAAAGGTTGTCATGAATAGCTAGCCGGGGTGCTTGCCTTGAACCACTGGGTCTTTCCATGCAGGAGTCATCCGTATCATAGAGGAAGCCCTTGGTTATACAAAGTACCACAACTTTGCTAGATGCATTCAATCATCCAATGAACAGGTGGAATATAAAGCATTAAAGCATGAAGGATTTGCACAAACATAGCTTTTGGATAATCTTTACATATTCATCACCTCTTACTAAAGAGTGGATGAGGAACTACTCACCTTTCATGGCCTTGGCAAAGCTAGAAAGTGAATGCTACTCATCCCTCTAAGTAGAGGAGCTATTAAGTGAAGCAAACTAAACAAAGAGCTTATCCTCAATGAAGAATAAGTGAATCACTTTTCACCCTTCACGACTTTGGTAAAACTCTAGAAAAGTGGAAGAGTTTCACTCTTCTAAGAAGGAAGGATGCTCAAGCAATGGAAATGAAATACATGAACAATAAAAATAGAAGAAAGATAGTTACTTTTGGAGGGTTTCCACCATTACCAAAAGATGAACTATATCTCTTGATACTTTATAAATAAAAGCAAGTACAACTACAAGGGGAGTCTAAGTCTCGATCATGGTTGTCACAACATGAATGTACAGACTTAGCATAAGTAAATAAAAGACTTCTACTACAAGGGGAGTCTAAGCCTCCATCATGGTTGATATAAATGCAAAATGAAAACATAAACATGAAATATTCAAGAACTAGATTACTAAACACTCTCTTACTTTACAAGAAAAAGGATTGCTCCCCCTTTACTCTACAAGAGGAAGAATGTCATTTAAGCTCCCAACATAGGAGTTATTATAGGCAAGGAAGGGCAGAGGGGGGATGAAGGAATAGTGTTTGCAGCCCAAGTCCAAGTGAAAAGCTGATAACTCTGCAGCCAGTCAATAGGGGACGTTCGAATGTGATCTAGCGTTTGAACGTTGAGTCTGTCTTTTCTTTAAGGATGTTTGAATGTGAGATGTCATTCAAACATTGTCTATGTCTTTGCTTTGAGGGCGTTTGAACGTCAAATGGGGTTCTGATTCCTTCCACGCAAGTGGCCTGTGGTCTCTGTGATGGTCACTTCCATACGTCTTAAACAACTTTGACCTTATACTCAGCAAATTGGTCCTCAGTCACTCAAGAGAATACTTGAACGTAGAATGGCGTTCGAACGTTGTACTCAAGTACTTCTATTCTGTGGTTCTTCTTTCTTCACTACAACATGCCAAGTTCCAGTGGTGTAGTCTTCTCAGGATTCTAGAGGGCGTTCGAACGTGGGTTGACGTTCGAACGTTCTTGCTTTGTCCCAACCTTTTGTAATTTGATTCCCTATTGTGCTGGTGTTAGATTCAAGTGTGATTTTTGTTGTTCTTGAGCCTTTGTTCACTTTAGGACCCGAAATGTCATTACTTAAACTCCATCAAAGTACAATTAGTCCAAAAAAGCATAGTAAAAATGTTAACTTTATGCACAAATCACACCCCCCAACCTAAATATTGCTAGTCTCTAGTAATACAATAACAATGAAAGGTAAATCTATTCCTAATGCCTTTTTTGTAGGTCATTAGATTGCATTTAGCTTATACAACAAGCCGTTGAACCGCTAGGTTTACCCTAGTGGAAGAGTGTTTTTTTGTGAGGGTTTTCAGTGAAGCTACCCACAAACTTCAGTCGAACAAGTGTGTATGTGAGATTGCTGACTAAAAAAAATGAATAAGCATTATAGTCATTGAGACACTCGACCCTCAATCATGACTTTTCCCTACATTTCTTTTCCATTGATACTCATTCTATGCAAAAATTAGTACCTGTCACATCAGAACTTGGAATTCCTTGAGTAGTAGGATGGTCATACTGGAAACAAGAATTGGTATATAACAATCATTCCCCTTTTTTCACCTTCCATGGATAGCTTTGATTACACAAACATCTCTAGGAATGCTCTCAAAAAAACAAATTGCTCCGATTATAGTGACATATCTCTCAAAGCCCATGTGATCAGAAGATGACCAATCAAAAAAAATCACATGCACAATTAGTATAAGAGTGAAGTTTTGAGGAAAACAGACTTTACTTTGGCATAATCTCATGGAAGAATATTGATGCAAATAAAGAAATACTAGTCAATATACCCCACTCAAAGTAGACGACATACATATGCAACACACTTGAGATCACCTAGGGCTTTTTGTAGGTTGTATTGGGGCCAGAGGTCAGTGGCTAATGAAATGACGTCAATAGGGATCAAAAGCTATCCTTTACTACAGTGTTGCACACCTCTTTCTAGCTTTCTCGATATTTTGCCTGGGAATGGGATTTCTTTCTTTTATTTTTTCCATTCTTCACTTTCTTGGCAATTCCTTGTCTTATAGTGTCTTTTCTCTTTTGGCTGTTTCCACTGATTTTCCTTTTATTGAATAGTAGCCACCATTGTCTTTGCTATTTTTCTTGTCTTTCTGTATCATATTGATTTGCAAGAGGGTGCAAGTTAGATAGCAAGGTATGGCAAATCCATGCTTTTGTGGCTTGGTCATTACACGGGTTTTTTTCGAAAAAGAATTCATTTATTAAAGGCTCAAGCATGGTTGACTAGGGATATATTTTTGTAAATGAATTAGCTAAGGCTCAAAGTTGATTCAAAGATGGCCTAAGATCCTTTCTCAAGTATGTGCATGTGTACGTGTATGCAAAGTTCCTTGTGGTTTATGAAAGTAGATCACTTTAGTTGCGTCAATCAAAGCAAGGTTAATAAGATTATTGAAAAAGATCGGAAGAGAAAGAGCTTACCTTGAGTAATTGTGGATATCCTCTCTAAACGCATCATAAAGCTCAAGACTTACCATGGTTTTTCTTTGTCATCTCCACTAGTTATGTAGGGTATCTCAAGGAATGTTGGCTATATAATGATTCTATTTTCGAGTCTAATCATCTTGTACCTTAAGAATAACAACTACTAATGTGCATTCGAGAATTTAAGCATAGAGATAATACAAGTTTTCCAAGTAATGTGGTTTCAAGTTTTGGTTGCAAAGTTAAAGTGTCAAACCAATCATATGCTTTAGTCATTTTAACAAGCAACCTTTGAACGCACATTTGTTCCATCATTCATTAAAAAAAATGATATAATGTTAGATCTACACATGCATTTAAAATAGATAAAATGGATCAACTGAATCATTCATTTCATAAACTATGATCATTTACATCCATATCAACATTGAAGATTCAATTCCATCAACAAAAATGACAAAACACAAAATTTTCAACAAACATTTATAAAACAACCATCCATTACCAAGAGCAGCAATAAACATCCACAACAAAAATATTCCCAAGAACAGAAATAAACATCAACCACAACTCAACTCTCCATCATCAAGGACAAAAATAAATATCTCAATCTCCCTCTCCTCCGGATCTACCATCTCCACAAACTCCATTAGCTTCGCCAGCTCCACTCCTCAAAAGCCTCAGGATCTTATTCTGCTTAGCTTCAATGCTAAG
This sequence comes from Ilex paraguariensis, assembly GCA_963454935.2. Taxonomy (NCBI): domain Eukaryota; kingdom Viridiplantae; phylum Streptophyta; class Magnoliopsida; order Aquifoliales; family Aquifoliaceae; genus Ilex; species Ilex paraguariensis. Next base: position 3,224,785 of record CAUOFW020003946.1, read on the forward strand.
CATGATGTCCGATAAAGAACGTCGGGTGGTCATGCTGGGTCATGCCTCTTGCTCTCTCTCCATCTCCATCTCTTTCTCTTCTTCAACATCCAACTCCTCTTGCACATCATCGATTCCTTAAGGAGGGGGCATCTCTTGCCTAGCCGATGGGGCGCCACTATGCCCTAGGCTTATCTTGAACGACCCTTTGTTTAGCAGTCCTATTGGCTTTTGGATTTTCATTTTCAGCCTTACCCTCACCCCATTGTCAACGCATATCTCAGTCATAAGTGTGCTAAATGGGAGTGCACTCCTCTTTGCATCACACCCCTTATTCATTTCACTCAAAATTAATGAGGGGAGGTCGATGCTATGCCCTCGCCCTAGTACATAGAGCAAGTGTGCCATTGCTGGCAAAATCTCATTTTTTTCATCCTATGGGGGCTATGTCGAACACCGCAATTAAATTTAGCATTTTGTACTTATTGGTGAGCTCCCCTTGTTTCAAAAATTTCCTCCCTCCCCATGAAAAATCAGTCAGCCCTGTCAATTCTTTTCCAACCACATTCAATGCCACATTCTTCTTTAGCGGGTACGTTGGATTTTGTACCTGAGGCACCTCTTTTTTTACCTCAAAAATACATGTCTCATCTACATCAATGTGGGTGCCTCGTACATATGTTTGAATTGCGCCGTTGATGATCTCGGCGTTGGAGTAGAACTCCCATACCAAGTCAACAACGGCGTCCCCGCCATTCCTCAAGTGCCACACCCACTCCCTCTTCTCCATTTCCTCTAACAAACCCAACTCAGCAAAATCAGTGATTACAATATCACGTTCACAAACCATAGCGTGGTTTTGAAAGAAATTTTCATACCTCTCAGCTTTAAGAGCACTGGGAAATTTGATTTGATCATACCTCTTCTTTCTTTGCTTCCCTTCTCTTCTTCAATGACCTCTTCTACGAAGTTGGGTTCTTGGTTTATTGGTGGAGTGCGCATAGCATGAAGCTTAACCCTAGGCATGGTGTGTTTCTCGATTTTGAGCTTGAGAGGGTGAGGAAAGTCTTGGTTATTTGGTGAAAATTGGGGTTTTTTGATGTGGAAAAGCTTTTGGGTGGTTGATTTGTGGTGGAAATGAGGAATGAGTGAAGTATTGAGGGTTGGGGAGTGAAAAAGGGTCCTAGGGTTTGGAGGATTTTGGAGTTCTTTGGGAATTTTGAACTGAGAAAAACGATCCAGGTATTTATAGTCTGAGGAGGAATGTTCGAACGTGGTTTACATTCGAACGTAGTATGAAGGATTTTAAAATATCGTTCGATCGTGAATGATGTTCGAATGTGGTGAGTTTCCAGTACTTTTGAGTTCTGTCAGAAACTAAAGTATTGTAAGCTCCTGTCGTTCAAACATGCTATTGGCGTTCAAACGAACTGAGCTCCCAGTATTTTTTGTTTCCATCAAAGACTTCATCAAAGGCTAAGTACTGTAAGCAAGCAACGTTCGAACGTCACTTGGCGTTCAAACGTGGAATCAAATCTCAAAAAATTTCAAAATTTTTCTGCACTACATTATGCATAATAAAAGAGGGCAAAACATTCAAGTTTGAACCAAAAATTCATGGCGTCTCAAGACAAATCCCTACCCATGCTCAAGGTTGGTATTTTGGAACATTCGTTACTCAGCCCATGTTTTCATTTTAGTCAAAAGAGTTTGTACAAAAAATAAAGAATTTTTACACTTTTTTACAAAAATTCAGACCTTGGCTTTCATCTCAACTATTCTAATCTGAATCTTCATCTGTCTCTATGTCATGTGAACAACCAGTAACTCTCCCAATTTTCTGTCTCACAAACCGGTTAAGCAAAGTACTGGAATAGGATGGTGTGTCAGGATAATCCTTACTCTGTCCATTCACTATCCAGTCTAATCGATCAAGTGTGCGACCAAAAATTGGTTCAGAACACTGATTATATCTCTTATCGTGAAAGTATCTATCATACTGTTTACAAGCAACAAGTCTTTTGGCACGACGGCGTTTAGCATAGGTGCTTCAGCGGCACAGGGATTTCGCTCGTTATTCTTGGATCTCATTCTTTCTTACCAATCTTACTTTTCTCATGACCACAGTGTGCACATTAGAAGGAAATGTGCATAGAACTCCTAGACTAAACCAAAAAAGTTTAACATCCATGTTTTCTATACTTTTAAGACTCATTATCTGGTTCTTTAACGTCTGTCAGTCACAAAGACGATCAGAGATGACCCATAAACATAACCATCAAAATGCAAAACATGGTATTCAAAACACGGGACACAATCTGATTAACAACAACAACAACAACATAAATTTAAAAATTTTCTACGGGCACATATGAACTGTAGTTCTCTCCCCCCAACCTAAACTGAACATTGTCCCCAATGTTTCGAATTTACCGATATAGTGAGCTTTGGAGATGAGGTTGAACGATAGAGATCTTGTTCATTAGCCGAAACCTACAAGCCAAATACACAAATCAAACATCTCATTGCAGATCTGGGTTAGGATGAAAACCCTTGATTCTAAGTGCAGACAGAAGAAGCATAGCCATGTACAAATAGAGTAAACACACACAGATCATGAGACAAAGGACTGAATCTTCGGGTAGTATGGTTACGAGGTTGTTGGGGTTGTGTCGCATTTTACAGAAGATCACGAATAGCGAAGAAGAAGAAGAAAGGGGAAAGGGACAGAAGTGTGTGGAAAGAGAGGAAAATGGGGTGGGGGCCTTATAAAGGCGATGGTGTGGTTCTGGTTGGACCAGGTTTTTCCTGACCCGACCCCTTTTTGTGTCTGCAGACACTTTTCTCGAAGCGATGTTCTGGATCCATTAAAAGAATGGTCTCCACGTTTTTGACAAAGTCCTCTACAAAGGGTTTCAATCGCTGACCATTAACAGTAAAGATATTACCGTTTGATGGGTTCGCTACTTCCACTGCCCCATGTTCAAACACTTGTCTGACAATGTATGGTCCAGTCCAACTTAATTTCAACTTACCAGGAAAAAGGCGGAGTCTTGAATTGAAAAGCAAAATTTTTTGATCAGTTTCAAAATACTTTCGCACTATGTTCTTGTCATGAAAAATTTTCACCCTGGATTTTGCAATCTTAGTATTTTCATATGCTTCATTTCTCAATTCCTCCAATTCGTTAATCTGAAGTTTTCTTGCTTGTCCGGCTTTGTCCATGTCAAAGTTCATTGCCTTAATAGCCCAGTATGCTCTATGTTCCAATTCCACAAGTAGGTGAGAAGATTTTTCATAGACTAATCGATAAAGAGACATGCCCAAAATTGTTTTAAAAGCAGTACGATATGCCTAGAGTGCATCAATTAGTCTTGAAGACCAATCTATGCGGTCTGGATTTACCGTTTTTTTTAAAATTAATTTAATCTCCTGATTAACTAATTCAGCATGTCCACTAGTTTGTAGATGGTATAGAGTTGCAATTTTGTGAAAAAATCAAGCATTTTTTCATCAGATTTCAGAAAGGTCAATTACAAAAATGAGCACCTTCATCACTTATGATGGATTTTGGGATTTCAAATCGGGATAAAATATTTTCTTTTAAAAACTTGATCACTGTTTGATGATCATTATTCCGACATGAAATTGCCTCAACCCATTTGGATACATAGTCTACGGCTACCAAAATTTATAGATAGCCAAAGGAGGGGGGAAATGGTCCCATAAAATCGATATCCCAACAGTCAAAAATTTCAATTATCAGAATGAGGTTTAGAGGCATCATGTTTCTTCTTGAAATATTTCTCAACCTTTGACATCTATCACAAGTTAAACAAAAAGCATGGACAGCTTTGAAAAGTGTGGGCCAGTAAAATCCGCATTGCAGGATTTTCGCATTAGTTTTTCTAGATGAAAAATGGCCGCCACATGCTTCAGAATGACAAAATACTATTACCTGTTTGCTTTCCTGAATGGGGATACAACGTCTTATGATTTGATCCTTACAATACATAAATACGTATGGATCTTCTCAAAAGAAGTTGTGAACCTTTCTCAGAAATTTCTTTTTGTCTGTGGGGGAAAAGGACGGAGGGAGTGTTCTGGTAGCAAGAAAATTAGCAATATCAACGTACCATGGGGTCTCATCAATTATGAACAGTTGTTCATCAGGAAATTTTTCATTGATTGATAGTCCATCCTCGTGAAATTCATAAGTTAACCTAGACAAATAGTCTGCCACCACATTCTCAACACCCTTTTTGTCCTTAATGATCAGATCAAACTCTTGAAGTAAGAGTATCCATCTTAAGAGCTTGGACTTAGCATCCTTCTTTGTGAGCAAAAATTTTAATGCTGCATGGTCAGTGAACACAATAACAGAAGAACCAACAAGATAAGGACGAAATTTTTCCAAAGCATAAACTACTGCAAGCAATTCTTTTTCAATTGTTGAATAATTCATTTGAGCATCATTCAAAGTTTTACTTGCATAGTAAATGACATGTGATTTCTTATCTTTTCTTTGTCTCAATACAACACCTACAGCATAATCACTTGCATCACACATTAGTTCAAAGGACAGAGTACAGTCAGGGGACTGCATTATTGGGGCAGAAATTAACATGTCTTTAAGTTTATCAAAAGCTTTTTGGCATGTTGCATTCCAGTCAAAGATTACATCCTGACTTAGGAGATGACACATAGGTTTAGCTATGGTACTAAAATCTTTTATATATCTCCTGTAAAACCCTGCATGTCCCAGAAATGATCAGACATCCTTCACAGTCTTGAAAACAGGCACATTCCCAATCAGATCTATTTTTGCCTTGTCAACTTTCATGCCTTTAGACGACACAATGTGACCCAAGACAATGCCTTGTGTTACCATGAAATGGCATTTCTCCCAATTAAATACTAGATTGGCTTCTTGACATCTTATCAACATTTTTTCTAGGTTGGCCAAACACAAATCAAATGAGTCACCATACATAGAGCAGTCATCCATGAACACTTTCAAAAAAATTTTGACCATGTCACTGAACAGACTCAACATGCATCTTTGGAATGTTGCAGGAGCGTTACAAAGCCCGAATGGCATCCTTTTGAATGTAAAGGTGCCAAAAGGGCATGTAAATGTGATTTTCTCCTAATCATTGAGTGCTATCTCAATTTGATTGTACCTTGAATAGCCATCCAAAAAATAGTAAAATTCATGGCCTGCAATTCTCTCTAGAACCTGGTCAAGAAAGGGAAGAGGAAAATGGTCTTTTCTAGTCACCAAATTGAATTTTCGGTAGTCATTACACATCCGCCATCCTGTGACGACTCTATTTGGTAGCAGTTCATTTGCATTATTTTTTACCACTGTGACTAAACATTTTAGGCACAACTTAGGTTGGACTAACCCATTTGTTATAGGAGATGGAGAAGATTATCCCGGCATCTAAGAGATTTAGCACCTCTGACTTTACAACTTCCTTCATGTGAGGGTTCAGTCGTCGCTACATTTGACGAGAGAATTTGAGTCCTCTTCAAGGTATATGTCATGATTGCAGATTAACGGGCTTATACCTTTCAAGTTAGTGATGGTCCATCCAATGGTGCTTTTGTGACTTTTAAGAACTTCAATTAGTTTAGACTCTTACAAGTCTGTGAGCTTAGACGAAATTACCACTGAAAATGAGTCGTCCTCTCCTAGGAATGCATATTTGAGGTCAGATGGGAGAGGTTTCAATTCATACTTTGGTGGCTTGTCACTTGATGAGAGTGGCTTTGTGCCACTTGGTGAAAGTTCCTTGAATTTGGGGGCCCATGTATTAACAACATGAGTTGGGCAATTCTTTGGATCATCATCTATTATTTTAGATATGATGAATTTTGACAAAGAAAGTTCAGTGAAATTTTCACAGAATGTGTTGTTCAGATGGTCCTGGACCAAAGATTCAATAGAATTTATTTCTCTTTCTTCTTTGTCTTCTTCTGGGTGTTTGGCAACATTGAAAATATTCAGCTCAAGAGTCATATTTCTAAAGGTTAATTTCATGACCCCATTCTTGTAATTGATTATTGCATTTGAAGTTGCGAGAAAGGGTCGACCAAAAATAACGAGAATTGAATTTTCGGAATGTTTTGCTGGCTAAGTATCTTGGACGATGAAGTCAACAGGGAATACAAAGTTGTCTACTTGGACAAGTACATCTTCAACAATACCTCTAGGAATTTTGACAGATTTGTCTGCTTACTGAATTGTGACACTTGTGGGTTTGAGTTCTCCCAAACCTAATTGCTGGTAAACAGAGAATGAGAGCAAATTGACACGTGCTCTAAGGTCTAACAGTGCTTAATTCTAAAATTTCGAATAACACATGACACAGTCGGACACCTTGGATCTTTGTATTTTGGAGGGATTTTATATTAAAGCAAGGCACTGGCATGTTCTGTCAGGAATGCTCTTTTTGAACATTATGGCTTCTCTTGATTTTGCACAAGTCTTTTAGAAACTTAGCATAAGATGGAACATGTTTGATTGCATCCAGAAGTGTGATGTTGATTTTTACTTGCTTGAAGAGCTCGTAAATTTCTGGCTGATTATTCAACTTCTGTGCAGTTTTGAGTCTATGAGGAAAAGGAGCAGGAATAGAACACGAGGGTTCTTCTTCCCTTGATGGCTCTGGTTCTTGTTCAATCATGGGTTCAGGTTCCTCTTCTCTCACAAGTTCAAGCTCAGTTGGTTCAAGCTCGATTGGTGAGTTGAGTGGGATGGATTTTGGCATTGGAATTAGCATGTCTCTGATGGTCTTGTCAATTACCTTACCACTTCTTAGTGTAATGACAACTTGGGCTTGACCTTGTGGATTTTCCATGGTTGAAGGATTTTTCACCTGAAATTGACCTTGTGGTGGTTTTGGTTGGGTAGGAAACTTGCCCTTATCATTTGTGGTCATGGAATAGATGAGCTTTTGGATGTGGCTTTTAAGATCCTCGAAAGATTGAGTGGTCTGGGTTTTGAGTTTTAAAATCAATGAAAGCCTGAGTAGAACTATGGTTGTAGTTCATTTGACTTTACATGAACTGATTCAGTGTGTCCTCTAAGCTCCTCTTTTGTGGTGGTTGGTATGGTTGGTATGTGGCAGGTCCTTGAGCTGGTGGATATGAGCCTTGTTGTTGGTTCATGGGAGTTGGTTGTGTATTTCTCCAACTGAAGTTCAGGGGGCTTCGCCACCCTGGATTGTATGTTTCAGAGTAGGGGTTAGAGTAAAGCTTGTTGAAATTAGAGACAACATTTGTTTGCTCTAACAAAACCTATTTGAATGCTGGAATTGTAGGACACTCCCCCAGTAGGGTGTCCTGTCAGTGCACAAATCCCACACACTTGTTCTGTGAGAGAGCTAACATCAACTTGATGAACCTTTTTTATCGCTAAAGCTTCAAGCTTTCAAGACAGGGTGGATATTTTTGCTCTTAGGTCGTCGTCATCTTTCAAGACATACTTACCCCCTTGGGAAGTAGATGGTTTGGTTTCAACAATGGTATGGGAGCCTGAGTCCCACATCTGAGAACTGTCAGATAAGGTATCGAAAAAATTGAATGCCTCCTCCGGACTCTTGCTCATAAACTCTCCTTGAGCCATCATTTCAACAAACTGACGTTGTCTAGTGGGCAATGAGTCATAGAAAAATCCTATCAAAGTCTAATTCTAAAAAGCATGGTGTGGGCAAGACAGGAGTAGATCATTCAATCTCTCCCAACTTTGGTAAAAGGTTTCTCCTTCTTTGATCGAAAAATTTATGATTTACCTTTTCAATGCATTAGTGCTGTGTAGAGGAAAAAAATTTCTAAAAAAGCCATTTTGTAATGCCCGCCAGTCAAGTATTGAAAGAGCTTTTAAAGAATTTAGCCATTGTTTAATTTTGTCCCTTAAGGAAAAAGGGAAAAGTTTCATCTTGGCCAATTCAGAATTGTCTTGAAAAATTTCACATACTTCCTCAAAATCTTTTATATGCATATATGGGTTTTCTGTTTCGAGTCTGTGAAATTGAGGGAGTAGTTGAACTGTCCCCGTCTTTACATTAAAGAGGGGTGCATCTTCAGGAAAGATAAAACAAGATGGGACACTATTCCTTGTGGGATTTAAGTAATCCCTCAGAGTTTAAATGTTAGGTACTTCCCCCTCTCTTACAAGAATTTTCTCTCGTCTCTCACCATTTGTCATTTTACTTTCACAAGAGTCTGTTACTGATCTAAGTGAAAGTGGTTCAGATTGATTCACAGACCTAGAAGATTCAGCTGACAAATTTTGATAGTGAGGAGCGTTATCAAACATAAAAGTAATTAAAACAACTTTATATACAACAAAGCAAATTTATACACAAAAAGTGAGGTCTTCTTACCTTTTACTGTAAAACACCTTTTAAGGCTCCCCGGCAATGGCTCCAAAAATTTGACTTGATCCGAAATGTGTACACTCAAGTGCAGGCGGTCAAGTTGTACTAATAGTCCGATTAAGTTCGGAGTCGAATCCACAAGGAACTATGATTGGTGTTTTGAAGTAAGCAATAATAGAGACCAAGTAACTAAAAATTTTGAGCGTTTGGAATGGTGGGGTTTCTTGAATAGAGTAGAAGATTCTTTTCAAGAATTTTCTAGACAAAATATAAGATTCTCAAAATGTAACAGCCACCCTTTAACTCGAGGATTAGGACATGTAATAGACTATCTGATTTATTATGTTTGTACCTTATAACTCAATTAACTCCCGTGTCAACAACAAGCTAATCGAAAGATAAAGATGGACTGTGAGAATTAAGCACATGATTTCGATGCCTTTCTAGAAGTTTACAAGAATTTTCTGTGCCGAGACTTAACTCGTCTACAAACAAGCAAGTGTTTCTACAAGGCATCCAACCATGACATTAATGATCCATTCTTTGAATAAAGCACAATAATGGTGGGAATTTGAAAGGTTTTCATGAAGAGCTAGCCGAGGTGCTTGCCTTGAACCACCGGATTTTTCTATGCAGGAGTCATCCATATCATAGAGGAAGCCCTTGGTTATACAAAGTACCTCAACTGTGCTAGATGCATTCAATCATTCAATGAACAGGTGGAATATAAAGCATTAAAGCATGAAGGAGTTGCACAAACATAGCTTCCGAATAATCTTTACATATTCATCACCTCTTACTAAAGAGTGGATGAGGAACTACTCACTTTTAATGGCCTTGGCAAAGCTAGAAAAGTGAATACTACTCATCCCTCTAAGTAGAGGAGCTACTAAGTGAAGCAAACTAAATAAAGAGCTTATCTTCAATGAAGAATAAGTGAATCACTTTCCACCCTTCACGGCTTTGGTAAAGCTCTAGAAAAGTGGAAGAGTCTCACTCTTCTAAGAAGGAAGGATGCTCAAGCAATGGAAGTGAAATACAGGAACAATAAAAATAAAAAAAAGCTAGTTATTTTTGGAGAGCTACCACCACAACTAAAAGATGAACTATCTCTCTTGATACTTTGTAAATAAAAGCAAGTACAACTATAAGAGGAGTCTAAGTCTCCATCATGGTTGTCACAACATGAATGTAAAAACTTAGGATAAGTAAATAAAAGACTTAAACTACAAGGGGAGGCTAAGCCTCCATCATGGTTGATATAAATGAGAAATGAAAACATAAACATGAAATGTTCAAGAACTAGATTACTAAACACTCTCTTACTTTACAAGAAAAAGGATTGCTCTCCCTTTACTCTACAAGAGGAAGAATGCCCTTTAAGCTCCCAGCATGGGAGTATTTATAGGCAAGAAAGGGCAAAAGGGGGGGGGTGAAGGAATAGTGTTTGTCGCCCAAGTCCAAGTGAAAAGCCAACCACTCTGTAGCTAGTCAATGGGGAACGTTCGAACATGATCTGGCATTCAAACATGATATGGCGTTCAAACGTTGAGTCTGTCTTTTCTTTAAGGACGTTCAAACGTGAGATGTCGTTTGAACGTTGTCTATGTCTTTGCTTTGAGGGCGTTCGAACGTCGAATGGGGTTCTAATTCCTTCCACTCAAGTGGCATGTGGTCTCTGTGATGGTCACTTCCATACGTCTTGAACAATTTTGACCTTACACTTAGCAACTTGGTCCTCAGTCACTCAAGACAACGTTTGAACATGGAGTGGCATTTGAACGTTGTACTCAAGTACTTCTGTTCTGTGGTTCTTCTTTCTTTATTGCAACATGTCAGGTTCCAGTGATATAGTCTTCTCAGGATTCCAAAGGACGTTCAAACGTTCTTGCTTTGCCCCAACCTTTTGCAATTTTGTTCCCTATTGTGCTGGTGTTACATTCAAGTGTGCTTTTTGTTGTTCTCAAACCTTTGTTCTTAAACTCCATCAAAGTACAATTAGTCCAAAAAGGCATAGTAAAAATGTTAACTTTATGCACGAATCAGTGCTTAAACCGCCTCAATTCTTTCTCCTCTCCCATTGGTCCAATTGAGCAATAAAACACCTTGATTGGTTTATATGGGTGTCTGCCGCCTTGAACACCTCTTCAGTGCCTATAAATAGCCTGCTTCAACCATTTTTCAGGGGGAGTCATGAGAGGTCAGTTTAGTTCAAGGGAGGAGAGAAAGAAAAGAAGAAAAGAAGAAAAGAGAGACTTCAAGAGGAATTTCTGTCAGCAAACAAGCAAAGCCCTGACCTAATCACTTCTTGGTCAAAATTTTCTCTATTTCTATATTTATGTTTATCCTTTCTACTTGGAGGGTTGAACCTCTCTCACTTTTGTGTCTTAGTTGGTAATAAGAGTGGCAATGTTGCAGTTATTCCTCGGAGAAGGACTTTGTATATTTTGTTTTCGGTTGTAGTGGGATTATATAACTCCTTTTGCTCGTCTATAATAATGAGGTGTGAGTAGTCCGTTTATACTCTTCGGTGAAGGGTAAATGCATGTGTAATACTGTTTAAGTTATGAAAATTCTGATGTTTTATTTATGCATTAATGTTTATACCTCCCTTAATTGATGGATGGTTACTATTATAATATGCTCATGGTTATGAACACCAAGCAGAGCTTAATGCTATATACCATACTATCTATAATACTACATACTTCATGAAGATACAGTGATGCATGTAGTTTGGTTTTATGTAACAATCGGGGGATTAGTTATGAACGGGTTGAATCTCGCCATAGTCAATGCTTTTGATTCAATGCATAAACTGAAACTACGTCTTCATTGAATCATCAACCTGCCGATTGAATAGCTGGAGTAACCCTTTTGAATGGTTCACCTTCGAGTTTTCTAGGGTTATTTGATTGTTACTTGGTACATAGACCTTCCGGCTAACCTAATCAATTGCTATGATATAGTTCAGTTATACGTCAAACCTACCAGTTAACTTTCCAATAAAATGGGAGTTAATTGTTGTAAGGTGACATTTTCATAAATAAACAATATAAAGCATGTTGAATCCCCACACTGAAGAGTACATTTTATCATTGTCATCCAAAGTTTAAGTTAAGTATTTATTTGACAATTTTAAGCTCACACCACAAGTTTTGTTGCACACTACACACGACAATTTTACCATTTCCTATTTTGAATACCAACATTTAGCTCCCTATGGGTTCGACATCAGACTTAACCGAGAAATATTGTAATTTGACTACTTATACTTGGGTGTATAGCATAAATCAGGTCAGATCACATGATATATTGAACATGATATGAAAATGGCAATTGTACATTATATTTGCATATGTACGGGAAGCATCGTATTCAGGGGATGTGACATGGGTGTGGGTGTGGGTGTGGGTGTGTGTGCATGAACTGACCAAACACCATCCTTAGAGAGTTGATATGTAGGCTTGGACAAGTTGGACCTAAGTGTAACGCCCCAAAAACCCCTTTGGGTGACATTACATTCTAAAAATCATTCACCCCATGAGAGCATTACGTAAATTCATCACGACGAAAGTTCATTCATCAACCATTCATATTTTAACAAAATTTGGGCAAAGTCTCATTTGTACGGGGAGCTTTACCCAAAACACAACCTGTACAATTATATTACAATTGACCACACCGGGTCCACATATGCATAACTATTGACCACACCGGGTCTATTTATCCATCATAAAATAAACTTTCATTCATCATATGTCATATCCACAATGCCATCCCAAAAGAATAGGCCAAGTATGACAAATATATTCCCAAAAGAATTAAATTACACTTGCAGTGAAATAACAAAATACTAGACTTTACATGATTTCAAAATAAACTCTCTAGTCTAGTACAAAAGAAATATAACTCTAGGCATCCAGTTCAGGACCCCCGTTCCCCTCTAGGGGAGCTTCCCCATGCACTGGTTCATCTACTTGTAACTCCTCCTCATAGACGAAATCTGAAAAGATATTATTTGTAGGGGATGAGCACTAAGCTCTGTAGCAACATTCCTTCCATACTCATACAAGGTTTAGAAAACAAGTAAAACATTTCGGTCTTATTTTCCAAAATATCATATAACAATTGAAGTAAAACCGTGACATTTGAAACAGATCTCAAGTTTAAACATTCGCAATAATTTAAATGAACAGTAAACCCAAGTCACAATGAGCAACCATAACCATTTCCAACAAGTTCTTGTAGAGTCCCATACCTCCACAAGCTCTTGTGGGAAATGCAATAGTAACACCATAATACAAAAAGGAACGCTTATTCCACCATCGATTATTATATTTCCTTTGGCAGGTGGCATACTTAAAAGTAAACTCCACCCCCTTCAAGTCTTTGTTTCCCATAACCGCATACTTACAAGTAACCACGGTCGTTAGATGTCCTTTTAGGTAGGTAGCATACTTACAAGTAACCTCTACCCCCCTTGAAGTCTCCCACACATAACCGCATACTTACAAGTAACCTCGGTTCATAAATATCCTCTTTTGGTAGGTAGCATACTTACAAGTAACCTCTACCCCCCTCAAAGTATTCCACACTTAACCGCATACTTACGAGTAACCTCGGTTCATAATTATCCTCTTTTCATACCAACAATCACATACAAGATAAAATCCACAAATTTCCCTCAACAAGCAACCATTATCAAAATCCCCAAATTTTATCATGCGACAATCCAAATAACCAATTAAGAAAAATACAAGAGATCACCACCACATCATTTTCATTACTCACACAAAGCACTAAAGTTCTCAAAACCAAGCTTGAGCAAATGTAGAAAGAGAATTCCATATTTCCCCAAAAACTAGGGTTTTAAAGCTATAAAAGAAGTTTCATGGGTAATCAATCCTAACTTTGTTTAAGACATGCCATAATTGCAAGAAAACCAAGAAACAAGGAATTCCTAGCAAATACATACAAGTATGAGTCAAAACATATATATATATTAGCCTTAGCCTCAATGGACAAGCATGGAAGAAAAACCCCTACCTTGAATCAAAGTTTCAAACCAAAAACCCAAGCTCTAATGACCTCCTTTCTCCCTTTCCTCCTTTCCTCTATCTTCCCCAAGGGTGCTAAGGGGTTTGGGGGTGAGAGATGTGAGAAAAAATGGAAGGAATTGGCTGGATTCTGTGTTTTAAACACAGCAGTCCGCGAAATTCACTGTTCATGGCTAAATTTTGAGTTTTTTTCCAAAATTACAGTTTTGCCACTAGAAATCTCCAATTTGATCCATACGACTACCCTAAGGTTTTTCGACGTTCCGGATTCATTTTTAATGTTATTTTAACCTAAAAACATTGCTTTTTATGATTTATTTCAAAACTAAAATAAATTCACACTTGGAACATTAAAATTTCTATTTTATTCCTTCGAACTACTATAGGTGATATCCTTACGATTTTAATATATATATGGTTTATTCTTAAGTCATTACATATAGAAGAATCACTAAACAAGTACATTAATATATTAATGTAAACATATGGGGTTTTACACCTTCAAGGTCTAATAAGAAAGCACAACCCTTTACTATCCAAGGAGCACCATTGTGCAGATTTTTGGTCAACTTCATAGAATAAACTGATTTGACTCAGGTATTTCTAGGAGGTGTAACCTATATGGTTGGAAAGATATACGAGTTAGGGTTCTAACAAAAATAACGGTACACAATTCGGACTTTCCAATAAAGAGTTATGATGAAATTAGCGAAAGGTAGTCTGCCGGACAGATTTTTGGACAGTGTAGACACTACTTCGTAATATGGACATAACTCCTTCCTCCTAGTTCCGATTGAGATGATTCAAGGTGATATGGAATCCTAAGAGAGAGCTCTACAAATTTCATGTTTTAAGTTTTGAGAGATATGGACTGCATCAAGGTCGAAATCGAGTTTGATGTTACAGCCAATGCACTGTTCATCCCTTTTTTATTCTACCAAATTCAAACACACATCACTACACATATCCCCATTTTTACAACAATTATTTACTATATATCTATATACATATATAAAATAAAATGCGGGGTGTTACACTAAGTTCGACTGAGTCGTGCGAGTTGCATTGAAAACACAAGTCGAGGTTAGCAAGAAGGGCTAAATTCTCCTTCGGGTGCAAGACCCAGAAATTTTGAATGCGCACTTCTATTAGTATTGAGTCCACAAAGTGTGTCGGCGTACGCAGAGCCATTGATGGAATTCCATATATGTCATGTCAATTGGGTACCCATTATTGAAAATACATAAATACCTACCCCAAAAAAGACCCAGAAAATTATAAATGGCCATTGGATATATAATATCAATGGCAAGCTCGGGTTGCATTGCATATGTGAGTATTATCTCATGACATGACATGACACTGTGGAATTCATTTATGAGTTGCACATTCTTGAATGAATATTTGATTGATTATTGAATTGCATGTAAACATTTCATATGGATTTGGGTAAGAGGGGTAGCCTCTTTAGGATATACCTTATTGAGTGTGACTCACCCTTTATGGGAACAACATTTTAGGTGTGGGATAAATGCCAGTTGACGGCCCTCACTTGGGCCCTTGTTGATGAAGCCGAAATGTGGCTTTGAATTACATTTTATAAATCAATTGTGTAATTTGTTTTGAACTTGTAAAATTGTGTAAAGAGTTTTGTAATGAACTCTTATACACTATAATTTGTGTATTGGAAGAGAATGGATGGACAAGGGTTGAGGATTGGAAAGAATTGGAAAAAATATGGGCCCCAAGTACAGGTACTTGAGTTAGTAAGTACTGGTACCACGCTGACGGATGGTCCAAGTACAGGTACCTAGACTTACGGGTATCAGTACCTGAATTCCAATAGGCTCAGGTACCGGTACCTAAGTGATTAAGTATCACTACCAGGCAAATGGAAGGGACCTGACAAACAGAGGGCTCAGGTACTGGTACCACATGTAAGAGGTACCCGTACCTCTTCCAAATTTATTTTAAAAAAATTTATATATAACTCTATCAAACCTTTAAAACAATGATGTAATTGGTCAAACATTAAGTTCTAATTAATGAGGATGAACCTTGAAATGGCCAAGTGGTTGATATGTACAAAGGTTATACGTTTGAGAGTGCTCCGGTGCAAGAGAGACTCTATTCAAACTCCGAGTGGGTTATGATCGCGATGAAGGGAATGTGATGACGTGGTGCCGGGTTATGCAGCATTCAAGGGTAATTTCATGGGTTGATGGGTGATCAACAGTTTGAGAAAGGACCTCTAGATTTTGGGGCGTCACAAATGTTGCATGATTGAACAGATTCTATTTTGGGTAAAACCCCCCACACAAAAAAAACTCTACCCGAATTTTGTTAAGTTATGGATTCTGATAAATAGTTGTAAGGTCATGATATCGAGTTACACGTTATTCATAGGTATTCCGCGAATTGATGGGTAATCAACGAGGTAAATAGGACCCCTAATAAATAAGGCATCACAATATTTGGGAGAAAAGTTTTCCAAAGTCTTCCAACGTGGAATTGGCCTATAAATGAGATATTACCATTCAAATTTAGCTATTTATAAGGGATTGTTTGATAACACCACTTAAAGCCTAAAACTTAATATTTTAAGTATTTAGTGAATTAAACTCGTATGATAACCTAATATTTATACCACTTAATATTTTAAATACTTTTTAAAAATATGTTAAAATTTTATGTAGCAAGTCACCTACTTATGATTTTATAAAAATCTAGAAAAATTTGAACTTTTTCAAAAAAAAAAGTAAAATTATAATTTGTCATTATAATGCGGGTTTAAAATCAATATTTTTCTAGAGCTCGGATGACGCAATGGACCTCACGAAATCAAATTGCCATGTCAAATTTCATCGAATTTTAAAATAGTCAAATTTTACACGTTTTACGAGAAAATTGACTGACTAATGACCTTTCAAAAGCTCCCAAAAATAGAATTTATAAAATTTTCTTATAATTAGATAAAAGTTCAAATAAAATTAATTTGAACTAAAACTGAGAATTAACTAAGTTGTTTTGGGACAAAAGCGGACTCGAGGGCAATGTGGACTGCGCAATTAAAAAGTATAAATATGGCAAAATATCTAAAATATCATATATTCTCAACCCCTAAGTCAGCCGATCTCACATGTTGAAGAGAAGAGAAGGGAGAGAAGAGAAAAATCAAAAATTCAACCTTTCTTCTTGCGATCCAACGAGTTCCGTCGGTTGAAATTCATCGAACCAAGAATTAAAGTTGATCTACACAAAGAGGGCTACACATACGTACCAAGAACGAAAGATTTCACCGAAGATCCAAAGAAGGAATTTTGAAAAAATCAAGTTTTTGGAGTGGTATTGCAGTTCTTGAAGTTTCTACCTTATATTCACACTCCAAGAGGTAGGATTTCCTCCTACTTTGAACTAATCTCTATTTTATGGTGTCCATATGTAATAGGTATATGTATGGGATGACTTATGACTTACCTACAGTCATGGAAATTATAAAAAGTGGTATAGAAATGACCTATACCAATTTCTAGCTTGATTTGGTTATGTGGAAGTGCTTGTGAAATTCCATGAAATTGGATTTTATGTGGGTATGCTATATGTTTATAATGTGTCTTGTGAGTTAAGTGTGTTATTGACATAGATTATGTGGTAACATATTTGTAAATTAGTTGAATATAAATGTTAGTATACGTTTATTGGTATGTTGACATTGAGATAGAAAATGGTAATTATATGTTTATGATATAAATTGACATGACATATATTGAAATATGTGGTTAAATTGCTCATTAGCATTCCTTGCATATTGAGCATGACATCGGCATTGCAATGGTGCATTACATTACATTGCACGGGAAAAAATACATCCATAGTCATGAATATGGGTGTGTGTGTGTGCATGGTTAGATCAATCATCACACTTGGTGATTGGTGATGAGCTCAAAAAAAATTGGATTGAAAATCTAACTGAGTTGCATGATTGCATGAAAGAAAAACTTGTGTCGGGTATAGCAAGAAAGGCTAGACACTCCCTTGAGATTCATCTTGAATAGCATGTTCTTGTACGAAATAGACTTATGATTGCAGTTGTTGAATGTAAATATTGCATATGCATTTAAGTGGGGAGTAACCTCTGTAAGAAATATTCTATTGGGCGTTGGCTCAACTTATATGGAAAAACATTTCAGGTGCGGGATCACACCGATGGACGGCTCTCATCCGGAGCCTCAAGGGTGAAGAGGGGTCGACATGTGGCCCTTAACCTTGGTTTTGTTGTAAACTCTTGTTAAAACTACGTTTTGACATATAAATTCATATAAATTAATTGTAATAAACTTGTATAAATGAGGTTTTATGTGGTTAGATGTAAATGAGATGGTTTGGAAAGGATTTGAAATGAAAAACAGGTAAAACAGGAAAAAATAGGTACAGTGAGGTCCAGTAGGCAACCCGTACTGGTACGCTTTCCAAAAACCAAAAATTTTTGTAATTGTGTTGCTATACTTATGGGCTTTAGGGTTCTTGGTTGAAATGATACAAATGAATCTTATATGAGATATATTGGGGTATATTGAATCTCGATAGGATTAAATGATTAAAGAAATACGAATTTTTCATGTGAGTTATTATTCCAGTTTAAGGGATACTATTAACGTGTTGTCGGGTTATGCAGCATTCACGGATCTTTCTGCGGATTGACGAGTGGTCAACAGTGTAAAAAAAGGACCCCGATTTTTTAGGCGTCACAGATTTAATGCTTAAAATATTAGTTAGTAGGATTTTATCAATTCCTCAATATGCCCTCAATGCATTTGCCAATCTGAACTTTTCAATTCTCGCCATCCACCATCACCACAATTCTGCCCCCACCATCGCCACCACCACCATTATATCTCCACCACCACTATCATTATACCACCACCATTATTGTGTCATTGCCACTGTCACTACCACTATTGTCGCTGCCGCTGTCATCATCATTGTATTGCCGCCATCGTCATTGCCATTGTGCCACTACCACCATTACCACCACCGCCACTACCACTATTGTGTCACCGCCACCACCATCATTATACCACCACCATTGTGATAATGGTGATAAGAATAAAGTAGTTACGATGAGATGGTTAAAAAGAATAACAAAATTATAATAATAATACTAATTTTCAGCTTTTAGCTCCTTATATTTATCAAACTGGTTGATTTAAGTTAATACTCAAATTTCAATGAATACCAAATAGTCTGCGAATTAAAAAATTCAAAATTCAACACTTAAAATTCAAATTCAATTTTCAGTATTCAATTTTCAGTTTTATCAAAAATCACCTAATTCTAAGTTTAATATTTTTTGATAGACCATGCGTGATCATTCTGTGATGGATTCGATTGCTTGATTCTCACCATCATTGGAGGCTTATAGTGATATGGTTTTGAAATAGGAAAATGCTACACATCCTAAATAAAACTCAAAAATTACAACTCAAATACATATCATTCATTGGATGAGTACTTGATAAGTAAATCCCATGGAAAAAGTAGATGAAATTCATCCAAAAAAATTATATGTATTTCAATTGCAATTTTTTTGATTCCATTTGAGTTATATAACATTACTCATTGATTACAAGAGTGGTTTGTGTGCAACGGTTAGTCAAATCTACTTGTAAAGGCGAGAGGGAGAAAAAATAGGGAAAAAGAAAACGAGAGTAGAGGATCTCCAATTATGCTTCTCCATTTTAGGGAACATCTTTTCTACAATAGAGAACATTTTCAGTAAAAAATTACAATAGAAAATAAATTGTCACACAACTCCAATATATATTTCTATTCTTATTACTTTATTATTTTATATTGTCCTTTTTGCAATAAATTTAAATTTTCTCATTTTTTCTCCATTATTTTAAATGAGATACATTTAACCTAAATGTTTTGAATAAAAAGACATTATTTTTATTTTCTAAAAGAATAGAGTAGAGGATTAGTTTAACTCTCCAAATATAGAGAGTTAAATTAGACTCTTTATTTTAAAAAGTCTAAATAAAGAGCCAATTAGTGAATAAATTTTAGGATTAACTCTATCTAATAAAAAATTAAGTGAGAATAGAGAACCTAATCTCAGCCTCAGGTTCACAAAATATGGGCTTTTTCATCAAATATCCGGACAACACTAGCAAATTGACCACAATACCCAACTTGTCGAATGCAATTGTAAATTAAAAACTGGTAAGAACAGAAATGAGAATTAGAATATACATAAGAAAAATGCATATGCAACCTGAAAAGATATGATCCGCACAAACTAAATGCGTCAGTCTCTATTGTATATTTCAAATTCTAAAGTCCTGTTACCAGTAAAACACCAAGTCTCTGATTGATCTAATGGTAAAAATATATGTAATGCTTTAATTGAACAAAATTAATAATTGAGGGAAGAGACAATTTAGATACCAATTATCGTATTTACCCATATACAAAAGTGATGAGCTTAACCAACCCACTGAAGATGTTACCTTGAACAGATTGTAACCGGAGTCCTGATAATGAATTGGAAGTAAAATTCTCAAACTAATAATCGTCTTTTATGTCCACTCCAATGCCATAATTCCCCCCAAAACATTAAGTAAACAATGCTGTTCTAATGTATCAACAATTTTTTCATAAAAAACACTATATATATGGGGCACAATATCACTTCAAGCATACTACGATTTGCCTCAAGCCTATTGAATGTAGGCAAGAAGTTTTTACAACATCCATTTTTAGGTAAACATTGAAAACATATTTGACTACTATAATTACAACTTAACTAATTCAAGCTATACTGCATTCCTAGATTCTTTTTCGTTTCCTTTTGTGTTTTTGATCAGGGAAAGGGGAATATAAGTTATGCTGCAACATTCTGCAAATAGACCCACAAATTTTAAAGCATATAAAAAAGAGGGTATAACCTGATCAGTATTTAAAATGAGCATCTACTTATCCTGGCAACACAGCATGCAAACACCAACATTTAAATTGAAAGGTCGAGCAACATAGAATAACAAGAAGATCAGAACTGCAATTTCCAATAATTGCCATTTAGAAAAGAGATGTCCCCTTCCCTTTCTTGTCTCCACCAATTTCAAAATGCTTGCACCTCTGCAAAATAGTGGCAACATTTACTGTGTTAAATGGGAACAGCAAAAGAGAGAAGCAACAGAAAACAGCAAACTCGCAAAAGTTAATAGACCGCAAACAACTGACCTTAATTGGATGCTGGGATACATGTTTGCAACCCTGGCATTGAAGCCTCAACACAATCTTTTTAGTAGTTTTTGCCTAGTCAGTTGGGATGCAGCCGTAAGAAAAATAAAAATCTATTAATGAGTTCACTATAATTCATTGATGTTGTACTTCCAGAAAAAGAAACATACTGTCTTAGCAAGAAACAGAAACTTCATAAGTGCGTTCTTACCTTTTTGTGGAAAACAGGTTTTGTTTGCCCACCATAACCAGACTGTTTCCGATCATATCGGCGCTTGCCTTGGGCGGCCAAACTATCCTTCCCCTTCTTGTACTGTGTAACCTTATGCAAGGTGTGCTTACGACATTCCTTTGACTTGCAATAAGTCTTCTTTGTTTTTGGGACGTTCACCTGCAATTGACATTCAAAGTTAATGAGAGAAGAACATGATTCAAATTTTATTTGCTTGAGAGTAGGCTCCGTTGTCCGCTTAAAGCAAGACTCAAAATCTAACAAGAAGGAAATAATCAGGACCTGCTATTGCAGTTGGGACTTCCAACATAGCACACCTAACAATCCACTCAAACAATGCAACAAAATAAATAATATTTATAAGAAACTATAAAGCACGGATACTTCGATCGTAGTTATGTATCCATATCCAATATGTGTCGGATACTCGTTAGATACTCATGGATACACAAGGGATAATTTATGCACGTATTGATTAATTAATAAAATAGTTATCATTGATGGATACTTGTTTGATACACCTCGGGTATATCTCCATGATGGACACATTCCCCTTACACTTAGTGAGGTGAGTTGTGTAGAAAACATGAAGTAATCCTCATTAAGATGCTCATTTGAACATGCAATATATATGACATAAAACTTGGCAATTCTTGAACAGTTGTTTGGCTTGAGTAATGAGTATATATAACTTATGTCAAAGCCAATGAAGTTTATTACAATTACATACTAAATAAAAGTTGAGCTCCCTTGAAGGGTGTCACACTGGATTCAAAACACCCAGCCTCAATGTTAGTAAAATAATTTTTTTTAGTTTTTCTTTTAACTCTTAAGCCCACATACCCTTAGTATTGTAATGTCATCCTATTATATATAAAGATGTACCTTCGTCGTATCCATATCCTAATTTATAATATTTTACCGTATCGTCACAATCGTATCATACTGTAACCTGTATTTGTGCTTCTTAGATAAGAAACATTATAAGCAAATTCATGAATCATGAGTCTACCACCACCATAAAACAAGGTTAACCCATGATCATTATACAAAGTTGAACCAAACTATTATGGTCTTATTGCTCAATAATTTACACAATATATTAAGCCATAACTTCCCCTAGTTCTGAAAGCTTTCAAGATTTTTAATACCAATCATGTATCATTCAGCAACCTCTACTACTGGTTGCAGCTAGAATAAATTGTTTTGAATGATTAATTTGGTCAGCTTACTGGGATATAACCGAACTAAGTAAGATATTAAAACCCCATGACAGCATGGAGTTCTATACAAAACCAAAGTTTTACATGGGGTTTCCATCACATTAAATTGTCTCTAAATGGAAAGAGGAATTTTAAATGGAAGGCCATCTATAAAAATTTAAACATTTGAGGCATATGATTTCATTTAGGAAAAAGATCCAATTTCAGGAGACATAGCATTATACAAAAGTTATTTTTCTCTTAACCTCTACAAAGCATTGAAGCATTAGATATCAGCTTTTTTTAGGGAAATTAAAAATAATTATACAACTGGAAATATGCCACAAACCAAATGAATGCCTTATCCAACTCAAGAATAGACACTAAGTATCTAATCCAACTCAAGCTTACCAACTAACTATCATTTCCAGAACATAAAACAACTTTAACAAACTATAACTGCTACATGGAGAAAACAAGTAAAGGATACAAAAGTGTCAAACACTTGAGGAAAATTATCGAGCAATCAACAACACATCCAATAAGATTTGTTCATTACTAAGGTATGCTACAGCGATGCACCAGAACTCTCTCCATAGAGGGCATTCATGAAATGCGACGAGGATCAGAAATAGTTTTTAGAGTCTATGTCAAATTCAATGCACCTGACAAATAAACAAAGGCACGTTCATTTCTCAGTCCTAATTCCGAACAAGGATAGCTTCCAGCAATGACATCCTTAGGAACTAAATAAATAGGAATCTAATTCTCCATCTGGATTTTTCCTTTATGTAACGTCTAAAAATATATGCAAACAAACACAACCCCACAACCACCCACGGCACCGCAGGCATCACTACTACCCATCGATGCCATCCTTCAACCGACCGACTGGCGACCACCATGAACACGACCCATAATATGTAATCCCCCACCATGGCCACCACCTCAAGCGACATTACACCAATCACCACCGTAACTCGCCACCACAACAAATCAAATCCCTCCAAACAACTAACCCACCACACCACCAAAAACCGACATCAGAACTTAAAACGAAAAGGGGAAAACCCATGAAATTTTGCTATTGTTCTGGTGACGACGGACTGTAGGATTTATCAGTTTTTAGTTCCTCTATTTTCTCCGCAGCCAAACAATAATATTATGGTACACTGGTGAAGGGGCGGAGAGAGAGAGCGAGAGTTTACCATGGTTGATGTCTGATGGAGGATGAGCGAGATAAACGATACGACAGCAGCTGCTAGGGTTAGGGTTTGGCATTCGGCTGTTTGGGTTTTATAGCGCCGGGGCGCCCTATCGATTAGGATTTTGTGTAAGTTCGGACTTAATTTGGACCCACGGATGAGTAGCCGAAATGCTGGGCCCAAGCTCCGAGTTCACAAAGCCTATATCCGAAAGTTGGCCCCTAGTACTCGCCTAATTCTCGGAACGCGGAAAACTACGGTACTGACAAAAAAATTGTACTATATTTTTAAATTTTATAATTTTTATAGATCATTTTATAAAAAAAAATTATAATTTTTTATATATTATTTACGACTTTTGTGAGTATTTTTTATAATTTTTGTAGGTGTGTTTTATAACTTTTGCGGCAATTGTATTAAACACTTTTGTGGTACCTTACAATCTCAATCAACACAATGTAACTAATGGTATGGTAATTGATGGGGTGTTTTACGCAGCTGAACAGAGGTGAATTACTTGAAGGCTTGGGGGTCATTGGAATGTCCAATCAGAGCTTCTAGGGTCGTGGAGGTTGAGTTATGAATTCAGTCAGATGACAGAAAATAAACAAACAGAGAATTTATGATGATTCATCAGTTTGAAAATTTGACTAATTCACTCTATTAAAATCTTTTGCTCTTAGGAAATTCTCTATTAATTGAGAAGAAGGTGATTACACAGAGTAAGTACACAGTTTATTGCTTGTGTTCTATTGTGAGGGATTTGACCCTTATTTATAGCCTTCAAATGACTTATCTGATTGCCTTGTGTGATCCTTGCCATTTCTTTGTAACTGATGCTTTCTTTGCACAATTAGTGTGAATAATGCTAAGGTGGTTGCGACTCACTTGCCAATATGTTGGGTCGTTGCGATTTATATGCAGCCTTCTAGTAGGTGCCAACTGTTGCTGTCCTAGTGCCCATGAGGATCTTGTTGTTAGAGAGCCTAGACTTGCACATCCCTTACTGCTTGTCATGAGCTGCGTGGTCTAAGTTTAGACGCTTTAGGTTGAGTAACCCGAGCTCAACCTTAGTCAATTATTTGGTATTATTAGTTGCCAACCAGTCCCCAACTAGGTAAGGTTTGTCTGACGTGGATTGGGGCTGACCTGCATCATTGTGGGGGAGATCAGCTTGGTTTGTTCTCAGGATTTGCATGATGGGACACTTTCCAGCTTTTTTGGCGTTGCACTCATGTGAGGAGTCATTTTTATCTCGTTTATCACACACATTCAATTTGTGTGCGTCATGTGTCCAATTGTACGAGCACCTTAAATGCCTTCGCAGGCTAAATCGCCTTTATCATTATTTTGAATTTCTTGGCGTTTCTACCCAGAAAATTTTTCTTTTCTCTCTTTGCCTCTTGCGATTTCGCCTTTCTCTTCTTCTTGGCTGTCTAGGCTAGCTCTATGAGTGTTCAGAATCATTTGAAAGTCTTCTTGAAGCTTGCTTTGTTCGTTCCTAGTGTCCACCTTGGGTCTTCGATCGTTGAACGTCCTCGATTTCTAGGTACATCCTCTATCTTGCTTCCCTCCTGCCTTCTCTATCCTAGGGTTTTTACTTACCCTGAATCCAAATTTGAGGTAGTTATTCCACTTCTAGACGATCCACTTTTGTTATTTAAGGAGTCAAGGTCATTCTCTGTCTATACTTCCCCTAAGCTATTGCCAAAAATTTCCTTTTTGGCTACTGGAGTATTGACCCTTGGGCTCCTCTTGAGGACTATTTTTTGAACATCACCTCTCTTTATGCGTCTTTTGGTCACTCTTTTCCCTGTGTCAACATGTTTGCCTCTTCCAAAGTCACTACTTCTTTTGTCTCTCTTGCTATGGTTGATAGATCTCCCGAGTTTGAGGTTCGACCTCGTCGTAGGAGGCAGACCGAGGATCCTTGTGACGCCCCTAAAACCGTCAACTCGCAGAAATGCCCGTGAGTGCCGCTTGATCCGACATTACACTAATATTATTCCATTACCTGAAATTTTAACTCACATGTATTACCTGTGTTCCTTTAATTATTTAATTTAACTGTGGCTCAAGGTACCACAATTCATGCATCTCTATTGCCCAATTTCATTTTTGGAACCAAAGAAATCAAAGACTGAGAACACAACACTTTAGTTTTAAAGTTTCAAAATTTTGGAGAGAGTACCAGTACCGTCTGGATTGTACCGGTACTGTCTGTCTTCCAAATTTTTTTTCAAAGTTTTGGAAAGAGTCCTGGTGCTGTCTGCTTATTGGACCAGACTGTACCGGTACTCTCTGCCCAATTTAGCCTATTTTCACTGGTTTTCCTTTTAAAACCATTTCAAATCATCCCATCACCATCTAAAACATGTCTAACAATGTTTATCACATAAAACTTGATATCTACAAGTTCTATTACAATCCATTCACATGATTTCGTACACAACACCGTAATTTTACAAAGTTTATACAAAATGTATTACAAAAGTCACAAGTCGACTTTTCTTCATCTTTGAGGCCCCGAATGAGAGTCCTCCGCCAGTGTAAACCCCGCACATGAAATTTGTACCCGTATAGGGTGAGTCAATGCCCAATAAAATATTTTCTACAAAGGCTACTCCCCTCATAGATGCATATGAAATGTACACATGCAACCAATGAAAACCAATATCCATTCCAACAAGAACATGTAATTCAATGTTGAAAAATCATTTTGTCATGCCATGAAATGAGATGAGACTCACTCATGCACCTTGTCTCGAGTTCACACCAACTCCCACAACACAAATGTAATGCATGTGTGTAAAGCATTTGTCCATGATGAAATACATCCAAAGATTATTTTGAAATACAATCATACATTCATAAAACCCATTCATTGTTAGATGTTTCCCATCAAATGAATCATTTATATAAACCAAAATCATGTGTCTTTGCTGGGTATCGAATTTTGGAATCACACCACTAGCTCCGTACAGCATTACACTTTTCTAGAATTTCATCTCAGGGGAGTGTATGAACCAAGTAGTCGGGCCTTTCACCTGAGGGAGTGTCTAGCCCTTCTTGTTATATCCGACACAAGTTTTTCATGCATGCAACCGTGCGACTCAATGAAATCTTCAATCCCACTTTCCCGAGCCCACCTTCAACCACCATATATGATGTTTGAATCAACCATGCCCACGCACACCCACATTCATGCCTAAACCCATGAATGTGATGTCATATCATGCCCAAAATGCAATGAATGTCAAATGAGTCATTTAACCACATATTTTCACTTATGTCATAGCAATTAATATCAATTACATATAATTACCATAAATCAACATGATGCTAATATATTAACACATATAGTAACTTATTCATTCTCAAAAAAGTTCACATAGCACTTAGCAAAACACCGAGAAGGCAACAATAGAATGCATAGTATGCCCAAAAATGTTAAGTTCCAAGGGATTACACAAGTACTTCCTCAATACCGAACTTTGCTAGGAATTGGTCTAGGCCAATTCCATACTCATTTCCTCTTTTATTTAACCATAATCAAGTGACTTAGGTATCTCATACCCTTACCCATTTCATAAAACATTATAAGTAAGAAAATAAACCAAGGTAGGAGAAACCCTACCTCTTGGAGCATAAATAGAAGTAGAAACTTCAAGAACTCCAACACCACCCCAAAAACTTGATTTTTCCAAAATTCCTTCTTTGGATCTTAGGTGAAATCCTTCATTCTTGGTACATACGCGTAGCCCTCGTTGCGTAGACCAACTTTAATTCTTGGTTCAATGAATTTCGACCGACGAAACTCTTTGGACCGCAAGAAGAAAGGTCAAATTTCTAGGTTTTCTTTCTTCTATCTCTTTCCTCTCTTCAACGTTTGATTTAGCCAGCCAAGTGGGTGAGAATATTTGATTTTTTAGATATTTAGCCCATATTTATACTTTTTAATTGCGCGGTCCATCTTTCCCCACACGTTTATTACTTCTGGGTCTGTTTTTAACCCGAAACGACTTAATTAATTCTCAATTTCAATTCAAATTAATTTTATTTGAACTTTTATCTAATTATAAGGAAATTTTATAAATTCTATTTTTGGGGACCTTTGTGAGATTATTTGTCACCTAATTGTCTCGTAAAACGTATAAAAATCCGACTATCTCAGAGTTCGACGAAAATTGATATGACAGCTCGATTTTGCGATACGAATTCAATGGCGAGGTCCATTGTATCATCCGAGGTCTAGAAAATATTGATTTTAAAACCGCATTATAGTGACAAATTATCATTTTGTCCTTTGTTCGGACAAGTTCAAATTTACTTAGGTTTTACATTCTCTCCCCCTTAAAAGAATTTCGTCCTCAAAATTCATAAACATATATACATTCAAACACATGCTTATGCTATAGTTATGCAATACTACAAGACTATAAAAGTGTACCTCTATCCTCAAATAAGAAAGGAGACTATAAAAGTGTACCTCTATCCTCAAATAAGAAAGGACAATTGGCACGGATAGTGTCCTCGCGCTCTCATGTCACCTCCTCCACTTCTCGATACTGCCACAACACCTTCACTAGCCTCACAGTCTTGCCTCATAAAATATGATCCCGGCTATCCATGATTCTCACCGATCCCTCCTCGAAGGTCCCATCAGCATCAACAACAAGCTTGCCCCAATCTACCACATGTGTTAGATTTGGAGTATATTTTCGGAGCATAGAGACATGGAATACCGCATGAACACCCGACAGATTTGGCAGTAACGCCAACCGGTAAGCCACTGTACCTACCCTCTCGAGTACCTCAAAGGGCCTGATATACCTCAACGCAACTTTTTCCGCTTACCAAGCCGGACTACTCCTCTCTTAGGCATCACCTTGAAGAAGACATGACCATCCACTTCAAATTCTAAAGGCCGTCGTCATCTGTCGGCGTAGCTCTTCTGTCAGCTCTGAGTTATGAGAAGACGCTTCCGTATCAAGTCCACCTTCTCCGAGGTGTCTCTAATAAAATTCAAACCCGTAGAGGGTCCTTCTCCCACCTCCATCCAATAAACCAAAGAACGGCATGACCTCCTATATAGTGCCTCATAGGGTGCCATTTGAATATTCATTTGATAACTGTTGTTGTAGGTGAATTCCACTAAAGGTAAATGTTCTTCCTAGCTACCCTTAAGATCTAGGACGCATGCCCGTAGCATGTCCTCTAACGTCTGGATGGTCCTCTCGGACTAACCTTTCCATCTGGGGATGAAAAACAGTGCTCATCATCAACTGTATAGCTATAGCTCGCTGGAAACTCTCCTAAAAATGAGTCGTAAATAACCTGTAAAATTCCTCCAGTATGAAGGTCATCTACACCACTAAAAAATGTGCCGATTTGGTAAGCCGGTCCATAATCACCCACACCGCGTCATGTCCCCACGATGTTCATGGCAAGTGAGTCACAAAATCCATTGTGACATGCTCCAACTTCCATTGTGACATCCCGTTCTAATAATACTGACGATGAAGATCATGATACATCTTTGTGCCACCTGGATGGACAGCAAAATGGGAGCAATGAAACTCCTTAAGGATCTCCTCTCTCAGATCTATACACTGGAGAATGACAACATTTCCCCTATACTAAAGACTACCATCCGTGTGAATGGCCCAACCCTCATCATCGGAACCTGCCTGTACTCGGCCCCTGATAGACACTAACTCTGTGTCCTGTTCCTGGGACTCAATCACTCTGCTTAGTAGGGAAGGTATAGTCACCAAGCTCCCTAAAATGTCTTAAGCTTGACCCATGTATCATAGCCCAAACTGTCCCATAGTCTCGAGCATCTGCCACTCCTGGGAAGCCACACTAGCCAAGACTCCCCGTGACTTCTGACTGAGTGCATCAGCCACCACGTTTGCCTTACTAGGATGGTAATACAAAGTGAAGTCGTAATCCTCAAGAAACTCCATCCACCTACTTTGCCTCATGTTGAGGTCCCGTTGTATAAAGATATACTTCAGGCTCTTGTGATTCAAAAATACCTCAAATTGCTCATCATATAGATAGTGGCACCAAATCTCCAAGGCAAAGACAATGGCCACCAACTCCATGTCGTGTGTGGGATAATTCTGCTTGTGATTCTTTAACTGTCGAGAACTATAAGCTACCACCATCCCGGACTGCATCAAAACACAACCTAGCCCGTCTCTGGAGGCATTACAGTATATTGTGTACCTCTGTTCTCTCTCTAGAACAATCAAAATAGGAGCTGAAGTAAACCTCCTCTTTAACTCTTGGAATGCCTTCTCACACGAATCATTCCACTTAAACTTCATCTCTTTTCGAGTCAATCTCATCATAGGTGCAACTAGTAGGGAGAAGTCTTCAATGAACATCTGGTAATACCCTACCAGTCCCAAGAAACTACGTATCTCGAAGACTGATTTCGGCCTCTCCCAATTTATGATTGCTTCCACCTTCTCTGGGTCCACGGACATACCTAAAGCCGACACCACATGTCCCAAAACTTTTACCTCCATAACCCAAAATTTACACTTGCTAAACTTGACGTATAACTAGTGGTCTCTCAAGGTCTGGAGAACAACCCTCAAGTGATCCTCACACTCCTCCTCAGACTTGGAGTAGATCAAGATGTCATTAACAAATACCACGACAAACTAATCTAAATAGGGTTGAAACACCTTATGCATGAGATCCATGAATGTCGCTAGAGCATTCGTCAACCCGAATGGTATCACTATGAACTCAAAATGCCCGTACCGCGTCCTGAACGCTGTCTTAGGGATATCCTCCTCCCTAACCCTCAACTAATAGTAACCGGTAGGAAGATCTATCTTGGAGTAGACCCGTGCCCCTCTCAGTTGATCAAACAAGTCATCTATCATCGGCAAAGGGTACCTATTCTTGATAATAACCCGATTCAACTGTCGATAGTTGATACATAACCGAAGAGTCTTATCTTTCTTTTTGACAAACTATACCGGAGTGCCCCAAGATGAAGTGCTCGGTCTAATAAAGCCTTTGTCCAACAATTCTTGCAATTAGACCTTGAGTTCTTGCAACCCAGCTAGCGTCATCCTATGTGGAGTCATAGAAATGAGCGATGTGCCAAGATGCAACTCAATGGTGAAGTTAACTTCCCTATGTAGAGGTAATTCCAGTAATTCATCTGAAAAAATGTCCTTATACTCGCATACAACCCGAGGTAGGCCTAACTTCTATCTAACCTTGTCTTCCAGGGTACGCCTTGCAAGCCAACCCATCAACTGTCTGTACCAATGAGAATCATACACGATTTGGGGTAAAACATCACCACGCTTTTCCCCCTGGAACTTGAAACAAATACCATCAGGAGTATAAGCCATGACCCTCTTACGATCACAATCAATGACGACCTGATGTGCCGCCAACCAATCCATTCTGAGGATAACATGAACTCCGACATGTCCATGACCCTAAGGTTCACCGTGAGTAGAATCCTTGAGATCTCTAACTCACAATCATGACATATCTGATCAACTCTCACCCTAGCTCCGAGGGGAAAACTTATATGCAAGGGCTCTTTTAAGGTCTCAACCTTTAAACCCAAGTTTCTCACACAAGATACAACAATAAATGAATGCGATGCACCAAAATCAAATAATACTCTATCCCATAAGCGAGAGAGTAGAAATGTACCCTGTATTACCGACTGATCTATCGGCTAAGTCTGTGGCATCATGGTGTAGACACGCCCTGGGTCCCTAAAGTCCTAGCTTGTGAGCCCTATCCTCGACCTCGACTTATGCCTTGGCCCATTTGACCTACTTGCGGAGTCCCTACTCGTGGAGTAATAGGGGCCTGTGTAGCACCCTGGAATTGATACTGGCTCCCCTGGCCCATGGTAGGGTAGTGAGGAGTATAATATGTTTGTGGCTGCCCCACCAAAGTCTAGGACTGAGATGACCCATAACTCTGGAGTCCCTGCCTCTAAGGGTAATCCTGCTTCATATAACCCGACTGATGGCAATGGTAGCAAGTCCTTTGGCCTTCCTGGTAAGAAGACCTCTGATTTTTCCCACCTTGGGAGGACTGACCTTGGCCTTGGCCTTGATAACCACGGCCTTGTCCCTGAGGAGTAGAAGTTCTTAGTCTCTTTCTCGAGCTAGAAGAAGAGGATTGACCCTCCTTATTCTTGTCCTTTGCACCCAACTCCCGGATTCTCCTTGCGTCACCCACCTCCCTCTCAATGGCCATGGTTGTCGTGACTATCGAGTCTAAGTCTTGCAGAAAAAGACCCACAATTTTACGCCAAATGGACAACTTAAGGGCATCCTCAAACTTCCTCACTTTGGCCATATCTGTGGCCATATAGTCATCGGCGAAATGGGCTAACTCAATGAACTTAGTCACGTACTCCATCACCATCATCGTCCCTTGCCTCAAATCTAAGAACTCCTGGGCCTTTGCATGTCTAGCAGCCGCCGAAAAATACTTTCCCATAAAGAGCTCTTTAAACTTTGCCCATGTCATTATCTCCAAGTTCCTCGAGGTCTTAACCCAATCCCACCACACTTGGGATTCTCCTTTTAGCTGAAAAGTAGCTAGTGTTATCTTTGTGGCATCGGAGGTGATCTCCATAGCCCTTAAGACCTTATCTACTTGTCAGAACCAATGGTCAGCCACCATTGGATCCGCCCCTCCCATGAAGTTCAGAGGCTGATGTGCCTTGAACTTTTGAAGGTGACTTGAGCCTCCTTGACTCCCACTTGCACTAGCCTGGGCAATGGTAGCTGTCACCGCACTAATAGCCTCCACAAAGGCTTGTTGGTCAAAGGCTGGTGGTGATTGGTTGTTTGACCCACCGCCTCGGCGTCCTCTTCCTCGATTTTCCATCTACACACATGTCAAATAACAATCGAACACTCACATAGTATCCCAAGATAGGGATCGAGTTTAAAACTTAAAAATTTTCTCTTTGTCTCACTAGTAGTGCGTGTGCCACCTACTAGTAAACATTTACACATTGAACTATACCGTTCATCTCTTTTTCCGAAACATAACCTTGGGTTTGCTAACCCTAGTGTTTCTCCTTCCATATAAATTTCTATCATGCATATAATTCACATAACACAGAGCACATAATTGTATAGTATATTAGAGCACATAACATGACATACACAGTGAATGCAATATTCTAGACCCAATGCCTATTCAGCCCTAGGTAATCGCATACCTATGCTTTGATACCAAGCTATGACGCCTCTAAAATCGGGGGTCTCGTTGACAACCCATCAACCTGCGAAAATGCCCGTGAGTGTCGCTTGATCCAACATCACGCTAATATTATTCCATTACCCAAAATTTTAACTCACATGTATTACCTGTGTTCCTTTAATCATTTAATTTAATCGTGGCTCAAGGTACCACAATTCATGCCTCTCCATTGTCCAATTTCCTCTTTGGAACCAAAGAAATCAACGATCGAGAGCACAACACTTTAGTTTTAAAGTTTCAAAATTTTGGAGAGAGTACTCGTACTTTGTACCAGTACTGTTTGCTCACTGGCCCTGGCAGTACTGGTACCGTCTGGACTGTACCGGTATTGTTTGCCTTCCAAAAATATTTTCAAAGTTTTGGAAAGAGTACCTGTACTATGTACCGGTGCTGTCCGATTGCTAGACCAGATTGTACCGGTACTCTCTACCCAGTTTAGCCGATTTCCATTGTTTTTCCTTTTAAAACCATTTCAAATCATCTCAACCCCATCTAAAACATGTCTAACAATGTTTATCACATAAAACTTGATATCTACAAGTTCTATTACAATCCATTCACATGATTTCGTACACAACACCATAATTTTACAAAGTTTATACAAAATGTATTACAAAAGTCACAAGTCGATTTTTCTTCATCTTTGAGGCCCCGAATGAGAGTCCTCCGCCAGTGTAAACCCCGCACCTGAAATTTGTTCCCGTATACAATGAGCCAACGACTAGTAGATTATTTCTTATAGAAGCTACTCCCCTCCTAGATACATATGAAATGTGCACATGCAACCAATGAAAACCAATATCCATTCCAACAAGAACATGTAATTCAATGTTAAAAAATCATTATGACATGCCATGAAATGAGATGAGACTCACTCATGCACCTTGTCCCGAGTCCACACCAACTCCCATAACACAGTGCAATGCATGTGTGTAAAACATTTGTCCTTAATGAAATACATCTAAAGATCATTTTGAAATACAATCATACGTGCATAAAACCCATTCATTATTGGATGTTTCCCATCAAAGGAATCATTTGTATAAACTAAAACCATGTGTCTTTGCTGGGTATCGAATTTTGGAATCACACCACTGGCTCCATACGCCATTACACTTTTCTCGAATTTCACCTCAGAGGAGTGTATGAACCAAGTAGTTGGGCCTTTCACCCGAGGGAGTGTCTAGCCCTTCTTGATATACCCGACACAAGTTTTTCATACATGCAACCGTGCAACTCAGTGAAATATTCAATCCCACTTTCTCGAGCCCACCTTCAATCATCATATATGATGTTTGAATCAACCATGCCCACACACACCCACACTCATGCCTAAGCCCATGAATGTGATGCTATATCATGCCCAAAATGCAATGAATGTCAAATGAGTCATTTAACCACATATCTTCACTTATGTCATAGCCCTTCTCGAGTAGATCAACTTTAATTCTTGGTTTAATGAATTCCGACTGACAGAACTTATTGGATCGCAAGAAGAAAGGTCGAATTTCTAGGTCTTCTCTCTTTTTCCTCTCTTCAACGTCTGATTTAGCTAGCCAAATGGGTGAGAATATATGATTTTTTAGATATTTAGCCCCCATTTATACTTTTTAATTGCGCGGTCCACATTACCCCACATGTTTATTACTTCTGGGCCATTTTTAACCCGAAACGACTTAATTAATTCTCGGCTTCAATTCAAATTAATTTTATTTGAAATTTAATCTAATTATAAGAAAATTTTATAAATTCTATTTTTGGGGACCTTGGTGAGGTCATTCGTCACTCAATTGTCTCGTAAAATATGTAAAATCTGACTATCTCAGAATTCTACAAAAATTGACATGATAGCTCAATTTTGCGATACAAATTCAATGGTGAGGTCCGTTGCATCATCTGAGCTCTAGGAAAAATTAATTTTAAACTCACATTGTAGTGGCAAATTACCATTTTGCCATTTGTTTGAACAAGCTCAAATTTATTCGATTTTTACAATCTCGATGAAATCGACAATCTAAGGGATGTGGGAGATGAGATAGATAATTTTCTCAGTGTCGATGCCCTTGATGGCCAAGCTATTGAGGCTGAGGCTCCCTTGTTCTTTCTAGGCCCAACTTCGAGATCCAAGAAGTCTTGAAGGAAAAAATCTAAGAAGGGTGAAGTTGGGACCTCCAGTAGTGCTAGGGATGCCGAGGTCAATCCAAGCGCCTTGAATATTGTGGGACCTAGCAAGGTTACCCCTCCTTTTCTGGGTGCTCTTTCTGCCAAATTCAGGTTTCCCATGGGCATGGACTTCTAGATTCCCAATGTAGATATTTGATATGATATCGAACTGGCTGAGAAGACATGTTTCTTCGTTGCCTCTTTCAAAAATGGTCTCAGGTTCCCTATGCACCCTTTCCGTAAGTCTGTCCTCCAACATTTCAACGTCTACCCTACTTAACTTTCTCCCACTTTATGGGGCATTCTTATAGGTTTCTTGGTCTCTTTTTAAGTAAAATGATTTAGGTGTCCCTGCTTTGGTCCCACTGCTTATGCATTTTTTCAATGTCAAGTTTTCTCTTGCTAACGATTTTCTCTATATTTTGAAAGGGGTGAAGACCAGACATTTGATTACTGACCTCCCAAGCTCCCATAAGGGCTGAAAAAATCTCTTCTTTTTTGTATCTGGGAATGAGTGGGAGTTTTGAGACTTCTTCGTTTATTGCCTTCTAGCGTTTTGGGGCAAAACTCCTTCATTTTTGGTTTATTGGTTTGAAGGTTGGGTTGACGCTAAGCTTGTGCACAATCACTGATGTCAATCCTCTGCATGTCTTCCTATTTCCAAGCAAAAATCTCGACATTTGCCTTCATAAATTGAATGAGGAGGTGTTTGACTTCCTTGAGCAACCTTGATTCAATATATACTAGGTGTTCTAGGCTATCGTCCAGTTGGACAGGTTTCAGCTCTTCCGAAAGCATGGCCCTTGTCTCCAGCTCGTCCCTCATATCAAGCTCGTCCACTTGTATGTCTTGACCTTCTTTTTCTTCATAGACGCTACGTAACACTCCCTTACAATACAAATTGTTTGCCATAAATTATTCAAATCATAACATGGATCCACCAACTCAATGGAATCCACCTCAGCCACAAATCCCTCCAAGAATGGTTTAAATTGCTACCCATTAACTTTAAAAATATTGTCATTCTTAGGGTTTTGAATCTCAATAGCCTCATGGGAAAAAACCTTCTTAAGTACAAATGGGCCTAAACACTTTGACCTTAACTCACCAGGACAAAGGTGGAGTCGTGAATTATATAACAAACCCTTTTGAGAATGTTCAAAGGTTTTCCTAATGATGTGCTTGTCATGGAAGACTTTCACTCTCGCTTTTGCAATCTTTGCATTCACATAAGCCTCATTTCTTAATTCTTCTAAATCGTTAATCTGAAGCTTTCTAGATTCCCCTACCTTGTCTATATCAAAGTTCATACGCTTAATTTCCCAGTATGCTCTATGTTTAAGTTCAATAGACAAGTGATATGGCTTTCCATAAACTAACCGATAAAGAGACATGTCAAGTATTGTTTTAAAAGCGGTTCGACAAGCCCACAAGGCATTAGTCAGTTGTAAGTACCAATTTTTGCGATTCGAGTTCACCATTTTTCCAAAATTTGTTTTATCTCCTTATTTGCGAGTTTAACTTGCCCACTTGCTTATGGATGGTAGGGTGTACTTACTTTATGGGTAATAACATATTTTCACATCAATTTTTTAAAAAATCTAGTACAAAAGTGAACCCACCATCACTAATAATGGCTCGAGGTATCCCAAACTGCAAAAAGATTTATTCTATTAAAAACTTGATTAATGTACGATGATTGTTATTAGGGCAAGGGATAGCCTCAACCCATTTTGAGACATAGTCTAGGCAACTAAGATACACAAATTACTGAAAAATTGTGGGAATGGTCCCATGAAGACAATGCCCCAACAATAAAAAATATCTATGACAATAATAGTGTTCAAGGGCATCATGTTCCTTTGCGATATATACCCCAACCATTGGCAACAATCACAAGATAAACAAAAGGCATAGGTATCTTGAAACAATGTTAGCCAATAAAATTCAAACTGCACAATCTTTGTAGTGGTTTTCTTGGAAAAAAAAGTGACCTCCACATGCTTCAGTATGACAAAGTTAATCACACTATAGATTTCAAAATCAGGCATGCATCTTCTAATCATTTGATCTTTATAATATTTAAGCAAATATGGATCATCCCAAAAGAAACAGTGTACCTGAATTAAAAAAAAAAACTCTTTTTCGAAGGAGTGAAAGAAGAAGGGAAAATACCTGTGGCTAAATAATTAGCAATAGTAGCATACCAGGGTATCTCTAAAATTGCTAGAAGCTGCTCATCTAGAAAATTCTCATTGATAGGAACCATATCCTCGTGAAATTCATATGTCAGCCTTGAAAGGTGAACAACCACCACATTCTCTACTCCCTTTTTGTCCTTGATGATTAGATAAAATTCCTGTAGCAGAAGTATCCACCTTAGCAATCGTGGCTTTGCATCTTTTTTTGTCAACAAATATTTTAGGGCTGCATGATTTGTAAAAATAACAACTAAGGAGCCTACCAAGTATGATCGAAACTTATCCAATGAAAAAATAATAGCAAGTACCTCTTTTTCAATGGTAGAATAGTTCATTTGAGCATCATTGAGAGTTTTAATTGTATAATAAATGGCATAGGGCTTCTTTTCTTTCCTTTACTCTAGCACCGCTCCAACGGCATAATCACTAGCATCACACATCAAGTCAAAGGGCAATGACCAGTCAGGTGGTTGCATGATAGGGGTGAGAAATCATAATGCCTTTAAGCTTCTCGAAAGCTTTTTGGCACGCATCATCTCACACAAAGGGAACGTCCTGACTTGGGAGATGACATATGGGTTTAGAAGTAGCACTAAATTTCATTATAAATCTCTTATAAAAACCAGCATGCCCTAAGAATGATCTAACATCCTTGAATGTTTTTGGAGAAGGTAAATTTCTAATTAAATCAATTTTAGCCTTCTCTAATTTTACTCCTTCAGATGAGATGGTGTGGCCTAAGTCAATACCTTGTGTCACCATGAATTGGCACTTTTTCGAATTGAGCACTATGTTAGTCTCCTTATACCGTATGAGAAGACTTTCTTGATTCGCAAGACACAAGTCAAATGAATCTCCATAAACAGAGAAGTCATCTATGAAGACTTCCAAACATCTTTCTACCATATTGCTAAAAAGGCTTAACATGCATCATTGAAATGTTGTGGGAGCATTACACAAACTAAACAACATTCTCCTATATGCAAAAGTGCCAAAAGGAAAAGTGAATGTTGTTTTCTTCTAAACGTCCAATGCTATTTCTATTTGATTGTACCTCCAGTACCTATCTAAGAAACAACAAAATACATGACTTGCTATTATCTCTAAGACTTATCCAAAAAAGGAAGTGAAAAGTGGTCTTTATTATTTACAAGATTGAGTTTGTAGTAATCAATACACATGCCCCATCTCGTGACAACTTAAGTGGGCACAAACTTATTTTCTTCATTCTTGACTACCGTAACTCTAGATTTCTTAGGTACTACTTGGGTAGGGCTGACCCACTTACTATCTAAGATGGGAAATATGATTCCTGCATCTAATAATTTCAATACCTTAGCCCGTACAACCTCCTTTAGATGAGGGTTTAATCCTTGCTACATTTGGCTAAAGGGTTTTCAATCCTTCTCCAAATAGATAGCATGATTACATACAACATTGCTTATACCCTTCAAGTCATCAATGGTCCACCCTATAGAACTACAATGATGCTTAAGGACCTTAATCAGCTTGGACTCTTGGTCCAATGTGAGTGTCGATGAGATGATCATCGGGTATGATTTAACCTCCCAAAAGAATGCATACTTTAAAATAGTAGGGAGGGGTTTCAATTTAGGTATTGGTGGTTTTTCAAATGAAGGGAGCGGCTTCGCGCCAACTCAAACTTGGGCACCCAAGGCGCGACTGATTAAACAGTTAATGACTATAACTCCCTACCTAAAGTCAAACAATCCTCCTCCACAATGGATTCAAACTTTGGGGATATCAACTCAACCAAGCATGCCTCTAATGAATCCCCAAAGAATGTTGTATTCACATGATGTTGTGCCATAGACTCAATAGAACGCACCTCTCTCACTTCCTCCACCTCACTCGGTTGTTTAGTTATATTAAAGATATTAAGCTCAAGATTCATATTCTCGAATGAAAATTTCATGACTCTATTCCTGTAATTAATGAGACCATTCAAAGTAGAAACGAAGGGTTGACCAAGAATAACGAGAATTTGACTCCCCAAGTGTGCAGCAGGTTAGGTGTTTAAAAGGACGAAGTCAGAGGGAAGTAGAATTTATCCACCTAGACTAGGACAACTTTTACTATTCCCCTAGGAATTTAATAGATCAGTCTGCCAACTGTAATGTGATACGGTAGGCTTGAGTTCACCTAAACCCAATTGTTGGTGGACAAAGTACGAGAGTAGATTGACACTTAATCCAAGATCAAGCAAAAACTACTCCATCTTGAAGTTCCCTGTGACACAAGAATAGTCTGGGTCCTTATACTTAGGAGGAGTCTCATGTAGAATGAAAACACTCGCATGTTTTGTCAAAAAGCTCTTTATTGAACATTCTAATTTCGTTTCACAGTACACAAGTCCTTTAGGAACTTGACATATAAAGGAAACTATTTGATGGCTTCCAGAAGTGAAATATTAATCTTTACTTGTTTAGAAAGCTCATATATATCAGTGCGATTGCTCAGCTTCTGGGGTCTTTTGAGTTTGAGGAAAGGGAGTAGGAATAGGACATTGAGGCTCCTCAACCTCTCTAAACTTGGTCTCATTAGTGGAGACTGGAACGAATGATATCATAGGCATAAGAATGGGTTCAATGGGTGCTAGTGGTGTGGATGTATCAATGATTTTTCCACTTTGAAGAGTGATGATAACTAGGACTTGTTCATTTAAAGAGTCCATGAGAGTAGAATTACCTACATGGAATTGACCTTGTAGAGGCTTTGGCTGGGTAGGAAAATTGCCCTTCTCTTATGTAGCCATCGATTGGGTAATCTTTTGCAGGTGACTTTTCATGTCCTCAAAGGACTATGTAGTTTGGATTTAAAATCACTGAAGGCTTAATTTTTCTATGCATTATATTGCATTTGAGCCTATATGAAATGGTTCAGGGTATCCTCAAGACCACGTTTGTGAGTTAGCTTATAGGGTAGATACTGATTTTGCTATTGTGGTGATGGAAATTGTCGTGCTTGTGGCGGGTCTTTGTAAGACCCGAATATGAATGACAAATATATAATATTTGTAATGAGTATACTCACATGTGCTCATGCATGCGTAGGTTCACAACCAATATTTGATTAAGAGTAATGATATGAGACATGAACCCGAATGATGGATATTTTAATGTTTAGAGAGGATTTATATATAATGTATAAGACTTAGTGAGATTAAAAGACCAAAGGGGGAAATGTTTAATTTAAGTGTTAAAAATTAAATAAGAATGTTTACATGTGATATGATTTTATTATTTTATGTACGTTAGTGCATGTGGAATTATATGGGTGGCAAGAATGTGACTTCAACTTAGTATTATTAAAACAAAATGTGTTAGTGTATACAAGAAGTGGATTAAAGGTTCGCAATATAAATTTAATGTGCCATATATATATAGGTAATAATGGAGTTTCTCCACTACGGAAGACATGCAAGGCATGCCATTACATGCAAAAGAAATAGGCGGTGGGACTTTGGTGGGGACACATGAATACATGAAAGGCATGAAAAAACAAACACAAAAACAAAAGAAAGGAAGAACTTTCTCTTAGTAAGTCTTGGCCAAGAACAAGAACAAAAGAAAAGAAGAAGAAACGAAGGGAACAAAAGGAAAAAAAAAACAAAGAACTCTTTGCATCATTGGGATTTTTAGCTAATGCAAGAAAAACAAAAGGAAGCTCTCTACACTTGGGGTCTTGACCAAGGCTAGGGAAAAAAATGAGGAGTTTTAAGGTGGATATTAGTGGTGGGTTTGTAATGCCCCAAAATTCACATTGGACGACAT
This sequence comes from Ilex paraguariensis, assembly GCA_963454935.2. Taxonomy (NCBI): domain Eukaryota; kingdom Viridiplantae; phylum Streptophyta; class Magnoliopsida; order Aquifoliales; family Aquifoliaceae; genus Ilex; species Ilex paraguariensis. The sequence continues at coordinate 3,265,529 of CAUOFW020003946.1, forward strand.
TACAATCTAAAAACCATTTACATTACCAGAGCAACTAATAAATCCATCATTAAAGAAAATTTCATTCATCATATATAACATTTACAATATCATCACAAAAGAATATGTCAAACATGACCCTTGTTTCCAAAAGAATATGATAAACTATGACAATTACATCTAACATAATCAAATTTGAACTTTGCAGTGGAATAACAAAGTTTAGACTTTACATGGTCTCAAAAAAGGAATTTCTAGTCTATCATGTAAGAGAGTATGACCCTAAGCATCCACCTTAGGATCCATGTGCCTATCTAGTGGAACTTCCCAATATACCGGCTCATCGACTTCAAGCTCCTCCTCTTGTACAAAATATGAAAAATATATTATTTGTAGGGGGTGAGAACTAAGCTCTAGAGCAACATCCTCCCAAACTTGAACAAGGTTTAAAAATATATATATAAAACAGTTCGATTTCACCTTTCAAAATAGCATATATAACTTGAAATAAAACAGTGACAATTTATTTGATCTCAAGTTAACTCAATAGCAATAATTTAAATGAAAGGAATAAGCATGTCGGAGTAATAGAAATCAAATAATCATTTAATAATGTCATTCCATATTCTCATATATGTTGGTTGCTTCCCATGAATCTACACCATGATTTTACCTCGTTCACCCACCATCATCACACAATCCCAAACATTTTAGGAAGGGCGTATACCGTCTCTCACGGCATTNAAAGGAAAAAAAAAACAAAGAACTCTTTGCATCATTGGGATTTTTAGCTAATGCAAGAAAAACAAAAGGAAGCTCTCTACACTTGGGGTCTTGACCAAGGCTAGGGAAAAAAATGAGGAGTTTTAAGGTGGATATTAGTGGTGGGTTTGTAATGCCCCAAAATTCACATTGGACGACATTACAATCTAAAAACTATTTACATTACCAGAGCAACTAATAAATCCATCATTAAAGAAAATTTCATTCATCATATATAACATTTACAATATCATCACAAAAGAATATGTCAAACATGACCCTTGTTTCCAAAAGAATATGATAAACTATGACAATTACATCTAACATAATCAAATTTGAACTTTGCAGTGGAATAACAAAGTTTAGACTTTACATGGTCTCAAAAAAGGAATTTCTAGTCTATCATGTAAGAGAGTATGACCCTAAGCATCCACCTTAGGATCCATGTGCCTATCTAGTGGAACTTCCCAATATACCGGCTCATCGACTTCAAGCTCCTCCTCTTGTACAAAATATGAAAAATATATTATTTGTAGGGGGTGAGAACTAAGCTCTAGAGCAACATCCTCCCAAACTTGAACAAGGTTTAAAAATATATATATAAAACAGTTCGATTTCACCTTTCAAAATAGCATATATAACTTGAAATAAAACAGTGACAATTTATTTGATCTCAAGTTAACTCAATAGCAATAATTTAAATGAAAGGAATAAGCATGTCGGAGTAATAGAAATCAAATAATCATTTAATAATGTCATTCCATATTCTCATATATGTTGGTTGCTTCCCATGAATCTACACCATGATTTTACCTCGTTCACCCACCATCATCACACAATCCCAAACATTTTAGGAAGGGCGTATACCGTCTCTCACGGCATTAACGAATCCTTCCCATGAAAGGTATACCATCCATCAGCCTTGNCAACAAGTGTTAGGAAACCATCTCACCTCCACTAGGATAGACTGACCTCTAACACTCTACGGCAGTGCTCGAATGCAATTCAATTCCATCACAACAAACAAAGAAGAGATGTAATAACAAACATTNCTCACCCCCACTGGGATAGACTAACCTCTAACACTCTACGGCAGTGCTCAAATGCAATTCAAGTCCATCACAACAACCATACAAGAGATGCAATAACAAACATTTTCTCAAATCACAAGAAAATTCAAAATTCTCAAATTTCACAATTTGTATAACAAGAGAATAATTTAAGAAAATAAGCAAGAGATCATCAACAATCCATTTTTATTGTTCATTACAAAGCACTAAAGTTTTGAAATCAAGAACAAGGGAAAAATCAAGAGAAAAAAATCCATTTCTCTTGGAAACTAGGATTTTATGACAAGAAAAGAGTTTTTATGGTTATCTAACCCTACCTTTGTTTAAAACATGGGAATCTTTGCAAAAATAACAAGAAATGATGGTTTCATAGCATATATATATAAATGAGAGTGAAAACATACATATACATATAAGCCCTAGCCTCAATGGTCAAGAATGGAAGGAACCCCTACCTTGGTGTTCTTGAAAAACTAGGGCTTTGATCCAATCCAATGTGCAAATCCCCTTTGATCTTGTGTTTTTCCCTCTCTTTCTTCCTCTCTAAGATTTCCTTAGGGTTAGAAATCTTGAAATGGGACTAAATGGGGCATTCTTATGTATTTATAGGGAGAGAATCGGACCCCAGATCGCGACTTAAATTTTTTTAAAATTTACAGAGTGTACCGGTACGGTTTGGCTAATAGACTTCGGCGTACCGGTACGCGTACTGGTACTCTTTGGCGACTTTTATCCATTTTACCTATTTGTCATTTCCAACTCATTCCAAACCTTTCTAAAACCAACCCAAACTTATACAATATACATTTGTACATCAAACATAGTTGGTACAAATTCTATTACAAACGATTTCATATATTTACCCGAGTTTTTACAATATTATCATTTCTACGGTCATAACCTATATGGTTCATTCCTACGCCATAACATATATTAAATTTTCTAAACACTTTTATCATTATATTAATATCAACATGTGGGGGTTTATAGGGTTTAATAGTGGAAGACTAGTGGTGGTGTAGGAAGTGGGTACAAGAGGTAAGTCTTATGAAATTCCTTTCTCTTCTTTTAAATGTATAGAGAAAAATTTTTAGTGTATGAATTTTGTGTATTTAATGTAGTTAGAGAATGATATTTTTTATATAGTTGGGTATTGCTTGTGGATTTAGAGTGAAGGTTGTTATGAATGTGCAATATTATGGGTATTTCTTTAAAAATTAATATAATGTTTGTGTGGGTGTGTGAGCATAAAGTGTCGTTGCATGAAAAAATAGAAAGAAAAGAATTGTTGAATATGAGTTGGATTTTGATAAGGAGAAATAATAGTCCAGTGGGTAATTTTGAAATATTGTGAAATGTTCTTTAAATTGCATGAATCTCTGGGTATGAGTGATTACAAGAAATATATAAATTTGATGATGTTATAGGAAAATATGAAAATTCAAGTACAATTTTGTGAAGTTTCTAATCTTATGAGGAAAGGTTTTATTTGGGTGCAATGAGTTCGAATAAATATTGCCTTAATGGATTTGACAAGATTAGCTCAATTTGATTTGAGTTGGTAATTTTACTCGATGTAATTGATTAAACCACTAGTTTATTCTGTTCGAGTAGATAATGTTACTCAATGAAAATGATTTATTCAATATTCGATTCAACATGACTTAATCCTCTCTCACGTGGAGTTCAGGTATGAAAATGAACACCACACAAAAAGCTCTGACAGAGGGGCCTCCCATGAGATAGAGCTCCACGCGAGATAGGTACACCACCCTAAAACTTTTTGTGGTAATTTATTAATTTTTTTTAAACATTTGTATTCATTATGGTTATTGTTGTGAATAACTAAATTGAGCAAAGACAGACGGTAGTGTTATGAGGGTTGTTTAAGTGACGAGAGAGGATTATGTGAGTTGGGCTGTTTAAGTAAGATGAATTTTTTACATGACTTGAGTCGTCTGCGTGACAGGATTTGATTATATGGTGGAGTCATCTAAGTGATGTGATCAAAAACTCTCTATGTGACATGGATCGTTTGAAGGACATATGTAAAGTCCAGGTAAATTTGAATTTTTCCTAAAAAGGGCAAAACAGTAATTTGTTACTATAATGTGAAATTAAAATATGTATTTTTATAGAGTTTGGATGATGCAACGGACTATACCGTTGGATTCATCTCGCAAAATTGAGTTGTCCAGTCAGATTTTAACAAATTTTGAGATAGTCAAATTTTTTACGTTTTACGAGACAACTAGGTGTTAGGTGACCTTATAAACATCCCCAAAAATAAATTTTATAAAATTTTCTTATAATTAAAAAAAATTTCAAATAAAAATAATTTGAACTTAAACCGAGACGAAATTAAGTCATTTTGGAACAAAAACAAACCCGAAAAATAAGAAACGTGCGATGCGACGTGGACTTTGCAACTAAAGAATATAAATAGGGGAGAAATATCTGATTTCTCCCCATTTCTATTGGTTGACACACTTTAGAAGAGAAAGAGAGAGAAGAGAGAAAAGAAAAATAAAAATTTCTACCTTCTCCCTACGATCTACGGAGCTCCGTTGGATGAATCGACTCGGACCAAGAGTTAAAGTTGATCACCTCGACGAGGGCTACGCAACCATACCAAGAATGAAGGATTTCACTGAAGATCCAAAGAGTAGATTTTGGGAAAATCAAGATTTTTGGGGCTTTGGAGGTAATCTTGAAGGTTTTACCCTTCATTTTACGCTACAAGAGGTAGGGTTTTCTCTTACTCTGGTTTATTTCCTACCTAGGATGTTATATGGAATGGGTAAGTGTATATAACAACATAGGTCACTTGCCTATTGTTGTTGATATGAGGAAATGGGTATAGAAATGGTCTAAATGAATTTCTAGCTTGAACTTGACATGTGGATGTCATTTGTGAAAATTCTTGGAATTTGGTATTATGTGGCATGCTATGCGTTAATATTGTGCCTTGTGAATAAAGTATGTTATTGACATAGATTATGTAGTAACATGTTTGTGAATGGTTATTGAGTACAAACGAGTTGATATATGTTGTTAATATGTTAACATCATGATAAATTGTGATAATTATATGTTTATGATATAAATTGTCATAGGATATGTTGATATGTGGTTTAATTGCTAATTTGACATTCATTGCATATTGAGCATGAAGTTGACATCACATTCATGGGAATTAGACATAAGTGTGAGTGTGTGCATGATTTCATCAAACACCATATTTAGTGATTGATGGGTGGGCTCGAAAAAGTTGGATTGAAGATACGACTGAGTTGGTTATACGAAAAACTTGTGTCGGGTATAGTAAGAAGGGCTAGACTCTCCCTCAGGTGCAAGAACGGGCTACCTGGTTCATATGCTCCCGTGAGGTGAAATTCTAGAAAAGTGTATTGGTTTGCAGAACCTGTGGTACGATACCAAAACTCCGTTACCAAACAAAGACATATGATTTTGTTTTATATGATACCTGGTTCGTACACTCCCTTGAGGTGAAATTCCAGAAAAGTGTACTTGTTTTATAAAATAGTCATTAAATGTGTAACATCCAAAAATGATTCGGTTTTATAAGCTCATGACTTTTGTTTCAAAATGATCATTGGATGTAATTCATCAATGACAGATTTGCTACACATTAGCATTGCATTGTGTTGCGGTAGTCGGTGAGGACTCGGGATAAAATGCATGAGTGAGTCTCATCTCATATCATGACATAACATGGTAGAATTCCCATCTTGAATTACATGTTCATGATTGGAATAGAAAATGATTGTTGAATATTGCATGTGCAAATTTCATATGCATCTAGGGGGGAGTAGCCTCTGTAGGAGATACTCTATTGAGCGTAGTAACTCACCCTATACGGGAAAACATTTCAAGTTCGGCATATACGTCGGTGGACGGCTCTCATCTAGGGCTTCAAGGATGAAGAGAGGCCGACTTGTGGCCTTTAATCCATATTTTGTAAAACATTGTGAAATTTATGTTTTGGACATGTAATCTTTTGAAAAATGATTGTAATAGAACTTGTTTTAACTATATTTGATGTACAAATATATGTTATAAGAGTTTGGGGTAGGTTTGAAATGGATTAGAAATGAAAAATAGGTGAAACAGACAAAATTGGACAAGACCTATCGGTAGGATCTCGTACAGACAAAATTTTGCTCATCAGGCAAAACCTACCGGTAGGTTCTTAAAAAAAAATTGAAATTTTAAAATTGTTTTGCCATGCTTTTGGGCTTTGAGTTCTTTGTTTCCAAGGATAAAAATGAACATAAAATAAAGATAAATTGTGGTATATTGGAACCGGTTGGTTCAAATGGCAAAATATGCACGAGTTACACATGTGGGTTAAAATCCCTATTAAGGGATTCTATTGATGTGATGTCAGATTTGACGATAATCACGAGTATTTTCGCGAGTTGACGGATGGTCAACGGTTAACAAAGGACCCCCAGTTTTAGGGGTGTCACAGCTTGGTATCAGAGCATAGGTATACGATTTACGTAGTGCTATTGGGCATGAGTTTAGACCATTGCATTCATTATGCAGTTTATGTTTTGTGCTTAAATTGCTACGAGTTATGTGCTATGTGTTATGTGGATAATATGTATGGTAAAATTTATATGGAAAGGAGAAACACTAGGGTTAAAAAATATAACCTTGGGGTTTAGAAAAAGGGATGAACGGGATAGTTCAAGGTGTAAATGTCTACTAGTGGTGGCATACGCTCTATTAGTGAGACAAGAAGAGAATTCTCAAAACATATACTTGATTCCTATCTAGGAATACTCTGTGAGGATCTATTGTTATCTTATATGTGTGTAGATGAAAAATCGAGTAAGAGGACGCCGAGGTGGTAGGTGGAACAACAATCAACCACCACCGGCTTTTGACCATCAAGCCTTTATGGAGGCTATTGGTGTTGCGGCTGCTACTATTGCATAGGCTAGTGTTGTAGCTACTACCATTGCACAGGCTAGTGCAAATGTGGGTCAAGGAGACTCAAGTAACCTTTAGAAGTTTAAGACACACAAGCCTTCGATTTTTGTGGGAAGGGTGGATCCGATAGTGGCTGACCATTGGTTCCGACAAGTCGACAAGATCTTAGGGGCTATGGAGATCACTTTTGATGCCACTAAGATAACGCTAGCTACATTCTAGCTAGAGGGAGAATCTCAATTGTGGTGGGATTGGGTAAAGGACTCCAAGAACTTGGGGGAAATGACACGGGGAGAGTTCCGAGAGCTTTTCATGGGCAAATATTTTTTGGCATCTGTCCGACAGGCTAAGGCTCGGGAGTTCCTAAATTTGAGGCAAGGGACTATGACGGTATTGGAATATGTGGCTTAGTTCACAGAATTAGCCTGTTTCGCTGACAATTATGTGGCCACAGACATGGCCAAGGTGAGGAAGTTTGAGGATGGTCTGAAATTATTCATCCGGGGTAAAATTGTGGGCCTCCGCCTACAAGACTTGGACTCGATGGTCGAGACATCTATGGCCATTGAGAGAAAAGTAGATAATGCATGGAACATCCGAAAAGCGGGTGTTAAAGATAAGAAAAAGAAGGGCCAATCTTCTTCAAGTTCGGGAAAGAGGCAAAAGACTTTGACTCCACAGGGCCACGACTATCAAGGCCAAGGCCAAGGTCAATCTTTCCAAGACGGGATAAATCAGAGGTCTTCCTACCAGGCAGGCCAAAGGACTTGCTATCATTGCAACCAACCGGGGCATATGAAGCGGGATTGTCCTTAGCGACAGGAATCTCAGAGCTATAGAGCATCGCAGTCTCAGTCTTCAGTGGGCATGCATAGACACACTTTATTCCTCCCTACCTCACCATGGGCCAGGGAAGTCAGTACCATTTTTAGGATGCTGCACAGGCCCCTACTACTTCAGAAACGGGGACTCTGTAATCAGGCCAGATGGGCCAAAGCATGGGTCAGGGTCGAGGACAGGGCTCACAAGCTGAGACTTCAGGGACCTAGGGGCGTGTCTACGCCATTATGCCTCAGACTGAGCCAGTAGATCAATCGGTTATTCAGGGTATATTTCTACTCTCTCGCTTATGGGCAAGGGCATTATTTAACTCTGGTGCATCTCATTCTTTTATTGCTGCATCATATATGAAAGATTTGGGCTTAGAGGTTGAAACCTTAGACGAGCCATTGCATGTGAGTTCTCCCCTAGGAGCTAGGGTGAGTATTGATCAGATATGTTAGGGTTGTGAGTTAAAAATCTCAAAGATTCTATTCACCATGGACCTTAGGGTCATGGACATGTTGGAGTTTGATGCCATCCTTGAGATGGATTGGTTGGCAGCACACCGAGTCGTCATTGATTGTGATCGTAAGAGGGTCTAAGACTGAGGTCGATCCACAAGGAACTTGATTTAGAATTAGGAAGGTCAAAAGAAAGAACTTAAATCAAAAGTATTGGTTGTTGGTAATTGGTATCTAATCGAAAAGAAATTTAATAAATGAGAAGAATATCCGGTGAATAATCCTAGCATCGAAATCAAGAAATAATCCTATGTACTAAATATTATATTCATGCTATCATTCATTATCTCAGTTCATATCCAACATTAGTGTAATCAACCAGAGGATTTTACTTTGAAAACAAAAGTCAATTGAGTTGAAAATAATCAATAAAGAACCAGTTTTGTAGACTCTTAGGGAATTATACAATTACTCATAGCAAGGAATCAACCCAGTGAATAATTTCATAAGTTTACAAAGTACAATCTTTTGCTAAAATCAATCATCCAATCTATATATTGGAAAAAATATAATCGTGGAAGAATAATTAAATAATAATTGCATTAAATAAATATTCAGTACATAATCATAAAACCATTCCCTAGCTAGGAACTATGGAGAGATTACTCACAAACCATGAGTATGAACTTTAAGAAAAATAAGAAAACGGGTTGCAAGAGATCAAGAAAAGAATCCCATAAAATAAGTTAACTATCCCTATTTATATATTTCCTAAAAAATAAAGAAATTCAGAATTGAAATTAATAAAAAAGTCTACTAGGGCTAATGTTCCCCAACTCAGGAGATGCGTTCAAACGGTGACCAGCCATTCGAACGGTGCAAAGACATATCATCAAATGGCGTTCAGACAGACCTTCGTGTCCAAACAGTTAAAAACAATTGGATTTTTCATCTTGGCTTAGGCGTTCGAACGGAGGCTCACCATTCCAACGGTGGCACTCCGCATCGTTATCTGGCATTCGAACTGTTCAAACAGTGACCAGCCATTCAAACGGTGCAAGGACGTATCATCAAATGGCGTTTAGACAGACCTTCGTGTCCAAACAATTAAAAATAACTGATTTTTCATCTTGGCTCAGGTGATCGAACGGAGGCTTACCGTTTAAACGGTGGTACTCTGCATTGTCATCTGGCATTCAAACTGTTCAATCCCACTGGAGTTCTCCCCTTTGCTCCTCACAAGCGTCCTTTCGTTTGAACAGGTGGGGACCATTCGAATGTTGCTCCTTGACCAGATGCTCTGATTTTTCGTCCAACTTCTTTGGAGAAAAATATTCTTCTATTCTTATGTCACCACTTTATTACACTTTGCTCCCCTTTATCTTCACTTTATTCTCCTCTTGACTTCTCACTTTTCCTAATCACTTATTCCACCTCAGTTACCTAAAAAATTATTCAAACATTAGAAATCAATTCAAAATATAATATCAAAGAAGAATTGATCTAATAACTTAAAAACAATACAATTCGTCATAATTAATCGATAAAGAAATACACTTTTCATGATGAATCAATGGCCTCACCTCAAAAATTGGCAGCATTGATGGTAGTTTAATGAGAGGAGAATAAAGCACCACTTTGAAAGGTAGCCAAAGTACCTAAATACACACGCGGATCAAATGACGAAAATGTGATGTAAGTGACAATTAGTGCCATTTAGTTCGCAGTTACGTCAATCGTCACATAGGAAAATGAAAGGGCAGATATAAGTAAAGTGGCATAACAAAAAAGAGTCTATCGCAATTTATTATTTGTCATTTCTCTTGTAACTATACAAAATTTGGAAAAATGAGCTTCTAGTTGAGATAATGACTTATTACTACCTTGCAACTCGGCTGAAATTGACTCGGTAAAGGCTGAGCCTTCGTCCATATAGGTCACGTCACTTACTGCAGTGGCCCTGATTTCTTCCAAATGTTCTGGGTATGATGCGGATTCCTCCATGATCACTGCACGCCAATCCTCTAATCCAAAAATCTGATGATCTATCTCTGCCAGTTGTGTATAAATTGAATTAAAGTGGCTAGAGTGAATGGAGCAGGTTTGAATGTGTTGGTTCAACTTAACTAGCCGCTCTTGTTGATCATGAATGATGGAAAGGAAGTATTGAGACTTCTGATCCAACGACTCTACTTCCTAAAGGATGGTTAGAGGTTTAATAGCTAAACAAACCAACGCTTGGTGATCCTCTTCAACAATTAAAGGAGAGGCGTCTAGTAACCTGATCAAGTGAAACTGCTCCTCAAGAAAGTTCAATTCATCAAGTAGAATGGTAGGGTAGCCAGTAATACCCAGCATTGTTGTCTCACGATGATCTTTGAACTCATGATTTAGAATTAGTCCTAAGTGCTAAAAGAAGATAGGTCCGAAAGAAAGGTGGGCCTTAAGAGAAGCTAGGAGGGAAGACAAGTCCACTTTAGGTGGAGGAATAAAAATCAAGGATGGAGCAACAGCCTACTTTGGGGTCGCGCCCTAGATAGTCTTATTGGCTAGAGGAGTACCATGGCTTTCTGGAGAGTCAAGAGATTCTTGCCTATGGGTTGGACCTTTTCATTGTCAAGGTCCATGACCACAACTTCACCAGCCACATCAGTGATCATATCATCAAAAGAAGGCATCGACGAAACTAAGTTAGTTATGGCCATGTAAGAGGTCATAAAGGTAGGAGTGATCGCCAACCCAATGGGCTCAAAGTTTTTGAAGATTGCATCATGAGAAGCCCTTGTTAACAGATACGAATGGAGGAGTGTTGTCAAGTTGGCGAACACGGTGCACAAATGGGGCATCATCCTCAACGTCTTGCCCCTCATCGACCTAAGCATAAGAGAAAGATGAATAAGGAGGTATAAAAGAATTTTATTGCTTGTCCTTGCGTTGAGGCTATGACGCACCAAAATCCGGGGGTCTGTTGATTACCCATCAACCCGCGAAATATCTGTGGATATCGAGTAACTCAATATCGCGTTGTTATGCCCCATTTACCGGGGTCCATAATTTTAACGAAATTCGGGCAGAGTTTCCTTTGTACGGGGATCTCTACCCAAAATCCAACCTGTGCAATAAACATTCACATGACCCATCTCAGGCCTAATATACAACATTGAGCACACCAGATCCATTTATCCATATTTTTATAACAACATTTAATCACATGACCCATCCGAGGTCCAATATACATCAATACATACTCCCACATCATGAATTTATGTATTAAACATAGTTAATACAAATTCAAAATTATAATTCTTTTACATACATTACATGCCCAAAAACTAACTTTGCAAAAGTTTTACAAAAAAAGAACTAAAAGCCACAAGTCGGTCTTTCTTCATCACTAGGGCTCTGAATGAGCACCGTCCAACAACGTGTATCCCCCACCTGAAATATTTTCCCGTATAGGGTGACCTACATTCAATAGAGTATCTCCTACAAAGGCTACTCCCCACCTAAGTGCACATGCAATGTTCACATTCAAATACTCATATTCACATCAACATTCCAAGTAAGAATATGCAATTCCAGATTAGAATTCTACCATGCCATGCTATAAAACGAGATGATACTTACTCATGAACTTTAACCCGAGTCCTCACCAACTCCCACAACACGATGTAATGCAAATGTGTAAAACATTTGTCATTGATGAAATACATCCAATGATCGTTTTTGAAATACAAGTCATTGTATTTATAAAACCAATTCATTGTTGGATGTTTCCCATCGAATGAATACTTTATAAAACAAGTACACTTTTCTGGAATTTCACCTCAGGGGAGTGTACGAATCAGGTATTTTATAAACAAAATCATGTGTCTTTGTTGGGTAGCGGAGTTTTGGAATCGCACCGCAGGTTCCGCAAACCATTACACTTTTTTGGAATTTCACTTCAGGGGAGTGTATGAACCAAGTAGCCGGGTTTTGCACCCGAGGGAGAGTCTAGCCCTTCTTGCTATACCCAACACAAGTTTTTCCATGCATGTAACCGTGCGACTCCACGGGATCTTTGATCCAACCTTCCCGAGTCCACTTATCAACCACCAAGAATGGTGTTTGATCAACCATGTACACACACCCACACCCATGCCTCATGCCCATGAATGTGATGTTAATTTCATGCCCAAAATGCAATGAATACCAAATGAGCAATTAAACCACATACTTCAACATATGCCATGGTAATTTATATCTATTGCATGTACTTACCACAATTTATCATGATGCTAATTTATTAACAACTTATATTAATTCATTCCTTCAATCACCATTTTCTCAAGCATGTCATACATAAATTATGCCACAACAAACTTAATTCTCACATAGGCACTTAGCAAAACACCTTCAAGGCACCAATCATGTTATCACAAAATTCACTCATATTCATCATATAGCTCAAGAAATCATACTTAGTGATTTCTACACAACTATTTCAAAATGGAAATTATTCTACCCATTTCTTAATATCCATCTATCATAATCTTCCAAGAAATCATAAAGTAGCAACTTCTAAATGCCAATTCAACCTAGACTTTACTTTACCCAATTCCATATCCATTTTCTGCACTCCAAGTACCTATAGTTTTTCATGAAATTTGCCAAACAAGTAAATTCTACAACTCATTTCTTACAAGGTTTGTTTAGCACATTTAGGTACTCATTTCCCACACTTAATATACACTACTGGTACATTAAACAAGAGAATCTATCTCAAGTCATGCTACCCATTCTCAATACCTATTTCACTAAACCATCAATTTCAAACTAGAATTTTATTAAATCATTTCTACACTTACTCCATAACCATAGGCAAATGCATTACATAATTCCATGTACCTACCCTTTTTCCATTAAACCAACAATAATAGAAAAGTTTTAAAATGCACAAAATAGCCCACATAAACCCAATTTCCAAGAGTTTATACCAATAGCTTCTACATATCAAATTTAAGCTAGAAGTTGGTTTTTCTTCCTTCTCTTTTATTCTTCCTCACTCTCAGTTTCCAACAAGCAAGAACACACACACACACACACTGATTTATGAATTAAACACATTCACTTTACTACATATTAAAGCACACATAATTTCCATCACCAAGAAATTACACAAGTACTTCCACATATCAAATTTAAGCTAGAAGTTGAACACACACACACACACTGATTTATGAGTTAAACACACTCACTTTACTACATATTAAAGCACACATAATTTTCATCACCAAGAAATTACACAAGTACTTCCACATATCAAATTCAAAGTAGAAGTTGAACACACACACACACTAATTTATGAGTTAAACACACTCACTTTACTATATATTATAGCACACATAATTTCCATCATCAAGAAATTACACAAGTACTTCCACTTATCAAATTCAAACTAGAGGTTGAATCAAACCAATTCTACACCTATTTTCTCATTTCCATAACCATAGACTCACTACCATAGCAAGAGGCAAGGCATAGTAGTTCTATACCCCTAATCATCCCCTATGAACACCATAGATTGAAAATAAACCCAAGTAGGAAGAAACCCTACCTCTTGGAGCATAAATGAAAGTGTAGAGCCTTCAAGAACACAATACTACCTCCCAATCTTGATTTTTCCAAAATCCTCTCCTTGGATCTTCGGTGAAATCCCTCGTTTTTGGTGTGGTTGTGTAGCCCTTGTCGCATAGATGAAGTTTAATTCTTGGCCCGACAGAACTCCGAAAATCATAGGGAGAAAGCTTGGATTTCTCACTTTTCTCCTCTCTTCCTCTCACACGTTAAACACACTGGTTTCAGCAGAGTTTTCTACTGGAAAATCAGATTTTTAAGGATATTTATAACCTGATGCGCGGTGTATGTCGCGCCACACGCCCCTTTTGTCCGGATTCGTTTTCGCCCCAAAACGATTAATTTCATCCCGGTTTAAGTTCAAATTAGTTTTATTTGAACTTTAATTCAATTATAAGGAAATTTTAAAAAATTTATTTGTGGGGACCTTTGTGAGGTCATCAGCCACCCAGTCACCTTGAAATATATGTAAAATTCAACTATCTCAAAATTCGACGAAATTTGTCTGGCTGACTCGGTATCACGATACGAATCCAATGGTGAGGTCCGTTGTGTCATTCGAGCTCTAGAAAATATGGATTTTAATTCTGCATTATAGTGATAAATTACCATTTTGCCCTTTTTTCGAAAAAGTTCAAATTTTTCTGGGTTTTACAGAGGCCTTGTTGGAGAAGAGGGAATGGTTGAGGAAGCCAAATCTGTAGAGGTCACATGGTCAAGGTCAACATCCCTAGGATGAACAATGGTAGAAGGATAAGTCTTGACCAAGAAATGTATCATTTCCACCAGGCCTTGGCATCTTCAAGACATCGAATGACTCAATAAAGGAGATCATTCGAAAGGAGCGATGGGCAAAAGAGTAACGACGACTAACTTCTAGCACATTCAAATCAATCAAATGAGGTCGATTGGTGAGGTTAGTGTTTAGGGTATGAATGAAGGGATAATGAAGTTTCTATACCAAGCCGAATTGGCAGATGAATTGCTGTGACATGCAAACTTTAACGTCACAATGAGTATTGGTGCCATAAATAGTCCCCAGGCCGTAATGCATGTCTCGGGGGTGGAGATAGGAAAAGTAGGATTCTTTGTGGTGAGAAGCAGCGTCAACAGGGGCTTCCCCAGGCTTATAAGGGAACCATTTTGATCCCCAGTTTTGAGCAAACGACATCCAAATGGGTCGTGAGTTGTTCAAGTTATACAAGTAAGAAAAGCAGTCTGCAAAAAACTACTCTTTGAAAGGGGCTATGGCAAATAAGCGATAGTAAGAGCAAGAGGCATTTTGGTAGGCAAGATGGAAAGTTCTGGGAAGTAAGTGAGAAGTCACATCTGAAGCACCTAGAGGGGACCCAAACTCTTTTGCATCTTCGTTGTCACTGTTTCCCACATCCTATGATAGAAGTGGGCAAGAATTACAGGAGCAAGAGTATATAAAGCCCTTATGGCCAGCAAAATGTACTCTTTAGTAACCTTGTTAGATGAGGTGTAGAAAAAGAACTAGTTGAACGAATAAAGCAAGAATGAAAATGTGTTCTTGGTCTGATATTGAAGAGCCATCACAGCCATGATAGGACGTACTGAAATGAGAATAGGTAGTAATTGGCCTGTTTTGCGTGTTAGTTGGGAAGGTATAGCTCGCTCTGGTATAGGTGAGCAAAACATTAGCCTTGATCCCGAATGGAGAAAGGTCGAGAAGAGTGGACATGTCATAAATTATGGGGCCTGTCATGCAAAAGAGAAAGTGAAAGGCATTGTTCACCACAAACCAAAATAAGAGAACGACACTGAGTAGCGGTTTATCGATAGGCATTGAGATAATGATAAGTTCTATGGTGTCATATGTAACACCCCAACCCAGGGTATACTATCTATCACAAACGATAAAAAGAATTCAACAACAACCATAACTCGCTATAACTTTTCTATACATAAATAGAAGTACATAAAAATTTACCATAACCCCATAGTGGAATGACTCACCATGAGCTCTACTTATTGTTAGACTATGATATTGATCTCAAAATTGTGACATATAAAAAAAATACAATTTAAATAAAAAGGAAAAATAGACAAAACCACCCCTCCCCACGACGACATCCCAATCGACCTTCTAGACTTGGCAGTAGACTCCTCACATCTTTACGATTTTTCTTGAAAAGTTATTAAGATCATTAGTGAGAGCAATGATGTGATCATTAATCATGTGCATAACAGGAGAAAAAGAAACAATTTATTAATTTAGGAACAACCTTGACAACGTAGTAGTTACCAACATTCAAATTACACTTCATGACATAGACGTTATTCGTGTACATCACGTAGACATAACTTGTATATACCACATAGTCAAAACATACTACACAAATCATTAGTTTCACATAATTAAATTAAGCCACACAACGAATACTCCTCACACACACATCCCCGCCACACAAAAAAAAATTCTCAACACTTATATGAATTGTAGCACATAACTAATCTTTCGTCCGTAGACAACTCGAAGCACATTGCTAATTTCCATCACGTAGACGACCCATACCAAACATTTAATTCACATCATTTAGATGACTCACAATCACTTTATTTCCTCTTACCACGTATAAAATATAAAATCGAACAATTAGTTCCTATCACAAAGACAACTCAAAATTGAACACTTAGATCCTGTCACGTAGACAACTCAAAATCGAACACTTAGTTCCTATCACGAAGACCACTCAAAATCCCTGTCACGTAGACAACTCAAAATTGAATACTTTGTTCTTGTCACAAAGACTACTTGTATCCAATAATAAATTGCCATAATATATATCTTATAGTAAGGATGAATCATAGTCACAAGTAAGTTCACCACCCAAACAAATCAACTCATGTCGTATGCACATATTCCATTACACAATCAATCCAAGCCACAAAGAATTACTTCATCTTTTAGTCAATTTCAATTACACAATATTATCACATCACTTCGCTGCTAAATCTCAATAGAAATCATCTCTTAAACATATAAACCAAACTTAAATATTTATCAAATAAAAGATGTAGGGTAGTGCACCCACCCACCTTGCATGGAATTCTACCTCGAAGACGACCCTTCCGCTGGAGCTTTGAGTGCGGCGTTCTTTGAGGTGTTCATCTTCAGGCCTAGCACACCCAATATTTGCAATCTCACTCGGCATTAATATGTAATAATGCTCCAGTTTGAAATAATTTATTCGAATCAAGTTCAATTATCAATTCAAGTCAAATTAAATAATCGATTCGCATCGAGTTTAATAATCGATTCGAATCAAATTAAATAATATATTCACATCGAGTAAAATTATCTACTCAAATCAATTGATCTAGTCTTCTCGAATCCATTAAAATGATATTTATTTGAACTAATTACACCAAGATAAATCTTTCCCATATAATTGCAAATACAACAAAAGTATACTTGAATTTACTCCATTTTCTCTAAAACCTTAAAATTACATGCTTTCTTGCAATTAATTCATATCCATGAAGTTATGAAATTTCAAGAACAATTCATAAGATTTCTAAGCTAGCCACCAAACTACTATCTCTCGTGACCAAAATTCAACCCACACATAAAAATCCTATTCTTTTTATTTTTCATGCTACAACACTAATTATTCTCACACACCCACACAAGCATTATGTTAATTTTTCATGCAACACCCATGGTACTATACAATCACCATAAGTATAGCATTTAACCCACATGCAATACCCAAATACATACACTAGAATAGTATAGAGGAGAAAAAGTAGATTACACAACTAAGCTTACCTCTTGTATCTACTTCCTTCACCACCAAGCACCACCACTAATCTTCCACCATTAAGCCCACCACCAAGCTCAACCATTTTTCCCTCCTAGTCTTGGCCGAGATTCTCAAGTTGAGAGTGTTTTTTTTTCTATGTTTGCATTCCTTAGCCGAACTTAAAGAGAGCTCTCTCTCCCTTTCTTTTTCTCTCCCAGTGTAATCCTTTACCCACATGCATGAGTGGAGTCCCATCTCTCCCTTTTTAACCGTCGCTTACTCCCCCATTTAATCCCATCCACAAGATGTCTTCAAGTGGAGAAGCCATCATGTGAAATGTCATTATGTTTTGATATATATATATCACTGTCTTTGTCTTGATATATAAGTGTGTATATATATAGATATATATCATCCACAAAATCTTCATAGTGGAGAGTCCACTGTCTCTCTCTCTCTATATATATATCTATATGTATATANCCCCATTTAATCCCATCCACAAGATGTCTTCAAGTGGAGAAGCCATCATGTGAAAAATCATTATGTTTTGATATATATATATGTCCTTGTCTTTGTCTTGATATATAAGTGTATATATATAGANGATATATAAGTGTGTATATATATAGATATATATCATCCACAAAATCTTCATAGTGGAGAGTCCACTGTCTCTCTCTCTCTATATATATATCTATATGTATATATATATTTTTAATGGAAAGTCCATGATGGCTATGTCACTACATGTGTATAGACACCTATTTTTATATAGATTCACACACACGCACACACACACACATATATATCCACCTATATGTNTTAATGGAAAGTCCATGATGGCTATGTCACTACATGTGTATAGACACCTATTTTTACACACACACACATATATATATATATCCACCTATATATATACCCAAATTGATAATAACCCATTAATTTATATTGATAACTTTAATCCACTTCTTGGATACACTAACATTTATTTTTAAAATAACAATAAGTTGNCACTTCTTGGATATACTAACACATTTATTTTTAAAATAACAATAAGTTAATGTCACATATTTGCCACCTATTTAATTTCACATGCACTAACGTACATAAAATAGTAAAATCATATCACATGTAAACATACTTATTTAATTTTTTTTTCACAATAAAACAAAACAATTCCCCTATGGTCATTCAATCCCACTAATTCCCATACATTATTCATAAGCTCCTTATAACTATTAAAATTTCAATTGTACGTGTTCAGATCTCATATCAATATTCCTAATTAAATAATGATTACCAACCATGCGCATGCATATCATATGTGAATATGTTTACAAGAAATATTTTTATCAAGATCAATACGCTGTCCCTCATATACCCGATACCTCACTTTCTAATTCACGAACTAAAGTGTGACTGTCACTAGATTATTTAACATTCAAATTCAAAATATTTAAATGCCTATCATGCATTCTTGGGTCTCACAACTTTTCTCCTCTTAAAAGAATTTGGTCCTCGAAATTCATTTATCACACTAATTTAAATTAGTAAATTGTCCATATAATCTCTTTCATTGAACTCAAAGAAAACCACATCAATAAATTATCACAAGGCAATTAACCAACTAATTTAGTAAACTATCTAATACCAAATATTTAGTGTCATTTAAACACTAGAGATTATAAACAATATTATTACTATTTACTACCCTGTATAAGTTATTTTGAGTTAAATTCATACTATCTTTCCTGTCTCATTGGTTATAATTTTCACATAACCTCTTGACAATATTATGTTAACAAAGTAATCTACACTTTAAGTAATTATTTAATGTAACGTATTACCTTTCTTAACATGTTCAACAAAACCAGATTAACACACACACTCAGTTTTAGAGAATCTTATGAACCCTTTACAAACCTATATATATATCCATCATTTCTTTCCCTTATCCATATATATATATATATATATATAAGATTCACCTCTTAAAAACACAGTTGGATAATGGTATCATGTCTCGTGTTCAAAGTTGCATATTTATTATCGGTATCTTGCCTCAAAATCATGGCTACATATATACACTTAGATGTGTTTACAATTAATCTTCCTTTGGTCATCCAAAGTCATATTTTGCTTAGATTAATATTCAAAACATATAAATATTGTTATTCCATACAACAAGTCCACATATAACATTGTAATCAATTGAAAACAATCGAATAGACCTTCTTATTCACCCTTAATACTCTTGAGTTGGGAAATTCCATTTCAGCATTCTTAAGTTAAGTTCACTTAACTATCTTCTATACTAACTTTAGCCATAACTTTCGTGTATTAGTTATGCGTATTATAATCTTCAACTACGTATTCATCATGCTTGATACTCTATTCTTTAGTAGAACTCTCGATACCAGGGGTACCTAATATGAACCTTCAGAATTAACAATCAAACAAAAATAAAATCCTTAGATTTTAGCATAACCACCCCCACCTTAACATGTTTCTACAACATTTTTTTTTCTCAAAAGTTCATAAATATAACAAGAAAAACATGGTGGAAATAAATTTCATAAATGCAGTGGAGATTTAAACTCCAAAAGATAACCACATAACTAGTATTACCATAATTAATATCTTTCTATTTGATTCGACAAATATACTTTCCTTATATACCCATTACGTGCTTCCATACTAGCAAATCAAACCATCAACACATTTATCCACATATATACGTTTACCTTATATTCTAGGCACTAGTTATTCAACTCTTTGTTAGAATATTTCATTTTCCCCTCTCATGTAATTCGTATTCCAATTATCTCCATTTCTAAAGTACACACTCAGAATATCATAAATTCAGTTTCATAAAGGTTTTGTTCAGGTAAAACCTACTCAAGGGTTTCCATATTTACATATACTTACACTATTGAGCAATTATAGAGGTAAGTGTCATAATTCTAAATTCATTCTTATTCATCCACACTATTAAATTTATGATATCATGATCTTTGCATTAGTGGTTACGATAATGAGTATAATAGGCCATCATACTGATTTTAATAATCCACTTAATATATACTATATAAGATGGTATAATTACACCATACTTATTTCTTTCATAATCAGGTTTTATCGCAACACTACCACCTTTATCTTTCATTTCCTTACTTCAAGGTAAAGTGCTTTACCTTGCAAAACTACGATACACAGGAACAAATTCATGATCAAGAAATTAGATGTTTATTCATAGATAAACATGTCAATCTTTTGTTGGATGTCATGGTATCATGATTCATGCATAACACCACAGAAAAATTCTCCTTGCTATTGGAATTGTATTCATACCATAAAAGTCTTATAAATTTGTACCTATCATTAAAGAAATATTATCTCGCCACTAAGGCAATATATTAGCCATCAAGGCTATATTTCTCAATTCTAACATCATCTCATCAATATTTGATAGATAAATACTCATATGTCATCATAGATGCCATGTTCGTGAGCCATCGTACATGACATTCACACATGTATATCAATTATATATACACACCCATAAGCCATTATATATCAATTATATATTCACATAATTCTTCCAGTAAGGCCATAGCTTAGCCATTAACGCTACATATATATATTTTTAGTATACTCCACCACAAAGGCTACATATGCCATTCAGGCATAATTCGCCACTAAGGTTTTATATCCGCCACTAAGGCCACACGATCACCATTAAAGTATTTTATCCGCCACTAAGGCATAATAAGGCTAGTAAAGTCACACAATTGCTCTTTCTAAGCTATACTAGTTAATAGGCTCTTTACACATCAATACAGCTTTTCGCCTCCACATAATCATTGTTAATCAATAACCCATTTAGTCCTTCAATATCAACAATTTTATACTAGCCATATAGATTAGATTTACAACCTTCAAGGCCTGTTACTATCTTTAGATTAATAAACATCGTGCACATACACCAATAATTACATAGGCATATTCTAGCCATTATCAATCACATGAATATATATATATAATTACAGAAAAATTTAAATCCTTTTCATTAATAACGACAGTCTGCTACACAAACCATAACCTCATACTTGAATGTAAAACTATATAGTTTAAGCAATCAAGTTTCAGCTCAATTGTGTTCCACAATATATATAATTTTTTATTTCCCAACTTATTCACCATTTTCGGAACCCCTAGGTGATCTTGACAATATTATTGTCATCATTGCACCTAGCACATATTATGTCAAATTCTATATAAATACTATTCATACATGCTAAAGGTGTTGCATATACATGCATGAGTGATGAATCAACCCGTTTCCAAATATTTTCACAAACAATGTAACCTAACTACATAGACATTACGTACTAACCATGCCATTTTTCCCTAGCTAAGTGCGTATTTAAATTCATAAACCATATATACCTGTGAACAACCAAATCTCAAGAGCTTGTATCTAAACTCAATTAAGTACTTTCAAGCGCTTAGCAATTTAGCAAACTAAAAACCAAGGCTCTATGCCAAGATAAGGAAACAAATAAAATAATTATTTAATTATTATTATTTTTTTTACTCTGTCACAAACATCCTCCCTTGAGTTTAAAACATTGAAAGTATTTCTTGTTCATAACGATTTTGTTTAGAGATTATCTAACTTTAGACACTCTCACAACTCACTCACGGTTAGCTTGTTCTAATATAACAACTTTACCGATATAGTTAAAGTTGTTAAAAGTCTTCACTTCTTACACATAACACATACTATTCACAATTTTGTAAATTTTTTCATAATCAACACTATAATAATCCACCATAGCACATTAGTTATTACAATCATGTTACTGCCTATGTTTCAATTTTATCATTCAATAAATCAAACCCATTATGCTTTCATTCTAACATTTATGTTAACAACTCCCAAATTATCCCTTATTGGTTTTACTAATCAACGCCCCTTTTTAACATTGTCCTTTCCATCCATTCACTATAAAATGGAACATAACAATATTTCATTTCTATCCAATCCAAAGTAATTGTAAAATCCTTAATTCATAGTGCTATAAAACAAACAATCAATATTAAGAAATATACACATACATAACATTAGCATCCTAATGTCTAACTTTATCTACAATATACAGATCCCCTAAACTGTCCATTGCCGACCTAAACGTACTTGTTTGCAGAACCTATAAACTTGGCTCTGATACCAAAAATTGTAACACCCCAACTCGGGGTACACTATCTATCATAAACAACAAAAAGGACTCGACAACAACGATAAATCTCTACCACTTTTCTAAATACAATCACATAAAAATTTACCATAACCCCTTAATGGAATGGCTCACAATTAGCTCTACTTATTGTCAGACAGTGATATTGATCTCAAAACTATGACATATAAAAAAATACAATTTAATTAAAAAGGACAAATAGACAAAACCACCCTTCCCCACAATGACATCCCAATCGGCTTTCTAGACTTGGCAGTAGACTTCTCGCATCTTTACGATTTCTCCTGAAAAGGCATTAAGATCACTAGTGAGACCAATGACGTGATCATTAATCATGTGCACAACAGGAGAAAAAGAAACAATTTATTAATTTAGGAACAACCTTGACAACGCAGTAGTTACCAACATTCAAATTACACTTCATGACAAAGACGTTATTCGTGTACATCAAGTAGACATACCCCTCACACACACATCCCGGCCACACAAGGAATTCAAACCACAAAAAAAAAAATCCTCAACACTTATATGAATCGTAGCACATAACTAATCTTCCATCCATGGACAACTCGAAGCACATCACTAATTTCCATTACGCAGACGACCCATACCAAACATTTAATTCACATCATTTAGATGACTCACAATCACTTTATTTTCTCTTGCCACGTATAAAATACAAAATCGAACACTTAGTTCCTGTCACAAAGACAACTCAAAATCAAACACTTAGATCCTATCACGTAGACAACTCAAAATTGAACACTTAGTTCCCATCACGAAGACCACTCAAAATCCCTGTCACGTAGACAACTCAAAATTGAACACTTTGTTCCTATCAGAAGACTACTTTTATCCAATAATAAATTGTCATAATATATATCTCATAGTAAGGATGAATCACAGTCACAAGTAAGTTCACCACCCAAACAAATCAACTCATGTCAATTTCAATCCAAGCCACAAAGAATTACTTCATCGTTCAGTCAATTTCAATTACACAATATTATCACATCACTTAGCTGCTGAATCTCAATAGAAACCATCTCTTAAACATATAAACCAAACTTAAATATTTATCAAATAAAAGATGTAGGGTAGTGCACCTACCTTGCATGGAATTCTATCTCGAAGACGACCCTTTTGCTTGACCTTTGAGTGTGGCGTTCTTTGAGGTGTTCACCTTCAGGCCTAGCACACCCAATATTTGCAATCCCACTTGGCATTAATATGTAATAATGCTCAAGTTTGAAATAGTTTATTCGAACCAAGTTCAATTATCAATTCGAGTCAAATTAAATAATCCATTCACATCGAGTTTAATAATCGATTCGAGTCAAATTAAATAATTTATTCACATCGAGTAAAATTATCTACTCAAATCAATTGATCTAGTCTTCATGAATCCATTAAAATGATATTTATTTGAACTAATTACACCAAGATAAATCTTTCCCATATAATTGCAAATACAACAAAAGTATACTTGAATTTACTCCATTTTCTCTAAAACCTTAAAATTACATGCTTTCTTGCAATTAATTCATATCCATGAAGTTATGAAATTTCAAGAACAATTCATAAGATTTCTAAGCTAGCCACCAAACTACTATCTCTCTTGACCAAAATTCAACCCACACATAAAAATCCCATTCTTTTTATTTTTTATGCAACAACACTAATTATTCTCATACACCCACGTAAGCATTATGTTAATTTTTCATAGAGCACCCATGGTACTTCACAATCACCATAAGCATAACATTTAACCCACATGCAATACCCAAATACATACACTAGAATAGTATAGAGGAGAAAAAGTAGATTACATAACTAAGCTTACCACTTGTATCCACTTCCTTCACCACCAAGCACCACCACTAATCTTCCACCATTAAGCCCACCACCAAGCTCAACCATTTTCCCCTCCTAGTCTTGGCCGAGATTCTCAAGTGGAGAGTGTTTTTTTTTCTATGTTTGCCTTCCTTAGCTGAACTTAAAGTGAGCTCTCTCTCCCGTTTTTTTTTCTCCCAAGTGTAATCCTTTACCCACTTGCATGAGTGGAGTCCCATCTCTCCCTTTTTAACCGTCACGTACTCCCCCAATTTAATCTCATCCACAAGATGTCTTCAAGTGGAGAAGCCATCATGTGAAAAGTCATTATGTTTTGATATATATATATATCCTTGTCTTTGTTTTGATATATAAGTGTATATATCATCCACAAAATCTTCATAGTGGAGAGTCCACTATGTGTCTCTCTCTATATATATCTATCTTCATAGTGGAGAGTCCACTATGTGTCTCTCTCTATATATATCTATCTGTATACATATATTTCTAATGGAAAGTCCATGATGGCTATGTCACTACATGTGTATAGACACCTATTTTTATATAGACACACACACACACATATATATATACCTAAATCGATAATAACCCATTAATTTATATTACTAACTTTAATCCACTTCTTGGATATACTAACTCATTTATTTTTAAAATAACAATAAGTTGATGTCACATATTTGCCACCTATTTAATTTCACATGCACTAACGTACACAAAATAGTAAAATCATATCACATGTAAACATACTTATTTAATTTTTTTTTTTCACAATTAAACAAAACAATTCCTCTATGGTCATTCAATCCCATTAATTCCCATACATTATTCATAAGCTCCTTATAACTATTTAAATTTCAATTGTACATGTTCAGTTCTCGTATCAATATTTTTAATTAAATAATGATTACCAACCATGCGCATGCATATCATATGTTAATATGATTACAATAAATATTTTTACCGAGATCAACACGCTATCCCTCGTATTCCCAATACCTCACTTTTTAATTTATGGACTAAAGTTTGACTGTCACTAGATTATTTAACATTCAAATTCATAATATTAAAATGCCTATTGTGCATTCTCGGGTCTCACATCATAGATGCCGAGACGACACCACAAAGTACTCTTGGCTACCTTGACATGAGCAACCCATGATATCAAATTAGGGCAAAAGGCCTTCCATGCACGAATAAGGTTATCGCTGAGCCAATTTGCCCAATTGAAGGGGCTCTTGAAAGTTAAAAGGTATAGACATATGACAATTGGGGTAGATGGGTTGAACTTCATCTAGAGGGCATATCTTTCAAAGCAAGCTTAAGGTCCATTCAAAAGAGCCGCTTCAAGAATAACCAGTATGAGGAAACTCCATTGAAGAAGAAGAAGAGAAGGTTAGAATAGTAACAAAACAACAGGTCTGAGGACGGATTATATAGGCACACATAACGAGCTGTTATAATGATTAAAAGATATGGATGGATCGTGTGCCAGCTGTTTCATACAAATTTGAAAATAAGAAGTATAGACTGAGGAATTTCATGTAGAAGATTGGCCGTAATCCCTAAGCTTCACGGACAATGACGGGATGATAGCCAAGCAAGGAAACATTATTGGCAAAAGCTTAAATTCAAAAGAGTAAAAATGACACTCCAAATATGAAGCATTCACTCGCATCATTTTTTTTTTTTGGGGGAGGAG
>CAUOFW020003946.1:3292319-3321423 GCA_963454935.2 Ilex paraguariensis
GAAGGGGGTAATGTGTACACTCAAAAATAATAAAAGGGGAGGGTGATAAGTGGAAAAGATTCAACAGTTATGAAAGATTATGAGAAAATCTATGATTGATAGAGTGGTTAGGAAAATAGGACTCTAAGAATTCCAGAAAAAAAGGAGATGTTACATCATAAGTCGCCAGTTGAAAACGATTTAGTGCATGTCTACGCATCTCGAGGAAAAAGTCATGATTACAGTCATGGCTAAAAAAAATGGCTTCGACGGTTGAAGATGATCCCTATAAATAACAAAGGCTAAGCTACAGAGAAATGATCCACTATCAAATACAACAAACTCTACACAGAGTCATCCTACCTTATATTCACTTATTCTTGCTCTTGAGTAACTTTATTTTTTTGTAACCCATCAATCCGTTGATCTTATTGCTTTTATTTAATGCTAAGTACAATACTTGTTTCATCTTCTGAATTTAGTCTACTTGTTTTGCATTCTAGTAGTCTTTTTTAACGTTTCAGTTTATTACGTTGTTAGTTGAAAAATTATTTAAAGTACTTAAACCATAAGGCATAGAAAAGAACCCAGAGTAAACCTTATGTCTTTTTATAATCGCTTGAACAATCACGATTTTTAGAACCTTACATTGGTTTGAGTAGCTAAGGTCATACGTGTTTCGATCTTAAGTACAATTAAAGTTTGGCACACCCATAATTCGAAAATACGCCAAACAGTTTGCAATAATGCAAGCCTTCACAACTGGTAAGTTTTCCTCCAAGTGTTACACGCAGTGTTAGGCACCCAAGTACTCGATTTGGGTGATTGGGATACGGTTTTCATGGGTTTAGTTGTCAAATCGTCAACAGAGACAAATTAAATCTGTGATGATAACTATCGATTAAAATTGGTCAAGCCAAAGTATTGATTCACCGAAACGATATTGGCGATGTTGGCAACTGGGAAGCATGAAACAAAGCAGTTTGAAGCCATTAGGAAAGTAATACTACAAATGGTGTAAATGAGATATTATGTAATTGAATGTTTGTAGTAACTGGCATAACAAAACAGAGAATTGTGTGTAACTAGCTTGGTCCAATCTGGGGCAAGACATTGTACTTATATTCAGTATGCGTGGTTACAAGAAATATACAGCTGGATAATAATTGAAAAGAAAATGTTATATAATCTAAATAAAACTCGAAAATTAAAATTCAAATGTTGAATGAGTGTGAGATGAGTGAGTCTCATTGAAAAAATTAATGAGACCTACTCATCTAAGGGATGATATGTATTTGAGTTGTAATTTTTTGAGTTTTGTAGCAATGCTCATAAAAAATGCCATGAATTAAGAATCCATCGTCTTTAATTAGGGATTAATTCTTTTCAAACAAGTCTGTAAATAACTTTTTACAAACAGTCAATCATAATTGAGGAATTACACAAATATATAAATTAATGTTGAGAATTTCTAATAAATTTGTGTAACTCTTCAATTTATTTACAGGTTGACAATAAAAACTCTACGCATTGCAAGAAAAGACTTAATAAGGTTGCCACTGCTCATAACCCGCGGGTATCTTAAAGTCAGAAATCTCTATTGCCAAGATTCGGATTGGACTGCTCGTAGTAGAATACTCAATCACCTAGAATACATCTTTACTAGTTCTGACCATGTTAGTTTTTTTTTTTTTTTTTGTTTTGGGCAAGACCAAGTTAGTATCTAGGAAACTCGAATTTGCACACCCTGTTTTTTCATTAGAAAATAGTCTCATATGCCTTTTAAACCATGTACGGCCCACATACTGCAAATTCTTTAGTAGAATCATTTTCCACTCCAAAAATTGTAAAACCATCCACTATGTATTTTCTGAGGTAGTATTTTGTTTTGTCCAATATCTTTGACCTTGGAAGATTGAAGCTGAGGCAAGTTTTCGTCTTCTTTTAGGAATTAATCTTGGGGCATTTTGGTGTCGAAGGACTCTCTTGCAATTGTTAAATTGAGATCTTAGAGGTAATAATCTCTGAACTATTGCAATCTAAACTACCCTAATTTGTTTTACATCTTATTTTCATGCTAGGGACCTGAAAAATGTTTTCTAATGACATTCTCTCATTCATAATGGTGGAAATCTGGCCACAGGAAGTTATCATCATAAGATTTCTACACAATTAAATAATGTGGTGAAATTGATTAGTATGGAAAAATCAACACTCATTTCACGAATGTTATTGAAGATAAACTAGTCGAGAATGCAAGCACTGTGAAAGTAAAATAATTGATAAATATATATCATAAATAATGAAATATATATCCAATCCTTTATTCAAACATCAATCCAAACATACTTAATGCATCTTTATAGCAGTCTCCATTTCTACCTCCCCCCCCCCCCTTTTTTTCAATTTTCTTATACAGTGTAATACAATCCAAATTATGTATATTAAAACCAAAAAAAAAAGGAAATGAAATGAAATGAAAACATAACCAATAGCACCAACCCATGAACAAGCCCTTCCTTGGACCTTAATTTTTCATCTTGAGATACTTTTGAAGCTCAGACTCATCACGCCTGGAGAGTTTCACTTTCAACCCATGCTTCATGTACATGGTCAACGCCAGTTTTGGCCTTACAGGATGATTTTCCACCACCTTCACGCGATAACGGTACAGAATCGAGGCTGCTGCGAATTTCATCTGGTAATAAGCAAAATCTTTTCCTAAGCACAGCCGTGGACCGCCGTTGAAAGCCGTGAATTTGTAGGCAGATTCGCTCATGAATCTGCCATCCCTAAGCCATCTCTCTGGCTTATATTCTCTGCAGTCCTTTCCCCATATCTCTTCCATTCTGCCCATCGTATAGATTGCATACACCACTTTTGTTCCTTTCTTTAACACCGTTCCATCAGGAAAAACATCATCCTCAAGAACCTAGACGTTGAAGTACATAAATATTTATTAAGACTAAAAGAAATTCAGTATAAGACCAGCTGGACGATGGGAGACCACGAATGATAATGGATGTGCAGGGATGGAATCTTGTGCTGTCTAAATTGTGTCGTATCAAAGTTTATCAACCTATATCTGACTTAGTTATTAGCTTATATTGTCAAATTCGTGTTGGATTTGTGTTATGCATAAGTCAAGTTTTGTGGGTTCATGTCTTTGTCAATCTATTTATATGATAGATCTAATGAATCAATCTAATTGAAATCTGAATGCACTAAGCCAAATCTGAACTTGCTAGTTTCTTGTTGATTTCATGCCGCTTAATGAATCGTGTCTAGAATTGTTAGGCTTATGAGAGACAATGAAATATTGTTCCAATTTTATGCAAACAGGTGTTAACGATTTTGATTTCGTAGTGCGGGTTCTGCTGTTGCCTGCTCTAGCCAAAACTAATAGAGAAAGAAATAATAAGAAATAAACCAAGACAATTATTTAAAATTCCCATTATGGTGGTTGCTGGTTGTTTTGAATTCTAAATTCTATACACTAATTACTCAGTTGTTTTGAAATTTCAAGGGAAAGCACAAGCAACACAAAATATCCCTAAATATAGGTGATTATGTTTAAAATTTTGAGGATTGCAAAAGCAGTCCAAAGTTTGGAGGAAATCTACCAATGCTTGAGCAACTTGAACATTTGAAAGTAAGGGTGCAGAAAAACATGTTTATATATAGCGCCAAAAAGCCATGCCCAACCTCAAGATCATAATATACTAGTGCATATTATTGTAAGCCTAAATAACATCACTCGTATTTATATCATAATTTTAAGAAAATATGCAGACAGCATAGAGTAACTTCAACTTTTAAGGATTTTTGCTTGGATAAACACAAGCCAACTTCACCGTGGTGGCATACTGCGGGTGAATCCTAATATGAATAAAGAATAAGGTTTTGTGTGACAGATCACTTATGTTTCAAAGAAATTGTTACCTCCTTGTGATCCACCGGTACTGAAGGGTACAACCTTAGAGCCTCTGATAGAGCAGCATGCAAATATTCCATCTTCTTCACCTCTTCTGGCAAAATTACTCGATGGCTTTTGCTCTCATCGCAATCTTTCCTGTCACTAAGTATCTGGCAAATTTCAGCCAGAATTCTTCCTTCAACCACCGGAGTCCGGTCAAGCAGCCAGAAAAACCAGCTCAACGCCACTGATGAAGTGTCTCTTCCGGCTAATATGAAGTTCACACATATATCTTGCAAGAACTTATCCGAAAATGGTTGTCCTTGTTCATCTTTCAGCCCCATAAACACTGTCAGCAGATCTGATCTTTGCTTCTTATCCTCTGTTTGCAAAGAAAGCTCTTTCTTCCTCGTTCGAATCACTTCCTCTGCAAACTCGTCGACACCCTTTATTGATTGCTTCAGTTCTTTCTCCGACCCTAAGTTCAAATATCTCATGGCCTTCCAAATAAAAGTTGGAATAACAAATCGCTTTACAGTTGCTTCTGTCGCTGCCTCAAACGCCTGAGCAAATGGTATTTCAGGCAAGCCAGGGCGTAAACAACCAGGATCAACCCCAAAGGCAATCATGCATACATTATCGAATGTGAGTCTTAGAAGGATGTCTTGTAGATCGATGAGAATGGATTGCTGAACAGAGTCTTCCAAGACAGGCAAGAGCCTAGAGTGCACGAGCTCGAGCAACGACTCAGTGGTCAAGTGCCTAAACTTAGCCGAGTGGAACTCAATGCTTGCGGTCTTCCTCTGCCTCTGCCAGATCTCATCATCGGCATTGAAAATGCCATTACCAAGGAGATCCCTAACTGTATTTCTGAAATATTCTCCTTTAGGGAAGTTTGAGAACTTAGTTTTGAGAAGGTACTCCAAGTTTCGAGGATCCGAAGTCACAACACAATTGAGATTGGTAAACCAAGGGCCTTTGAATGTAAAAGTTCCATTTTGGGTACAAAGCACGCCAGTAATCCACTCGTACATGTCGGTTCGAAGACCGGACACCAAGGATGGTAACATTCCAACGAAGGGCCAAATGGGTAGTCCTTGACGCTTTTTTTGCCTCAAAGAATGTATCACTACAAAAACAAGAAGGGCAAATAATACCTCTACTATTTTGATATCAGCCAAGAAGAACACACCCTGAAGAAAATTGTTTCCGGCGAAGTCGCTGGAAGAGAAAGAGGAAGTCATGTTGCTAGGGAGGTTTTTCATATTTTTGGGATGATAAGGAAGAGGAATGTTGTTTTGCATGTTAGAGTTAGTTGAGAACGTTGTCACGTGTTATATGGATGGTGATTGTGTTTCTTGGCGTGCTTGAGTTTGCACAGCGGTTTGATTTGGTGATCTGAAATGAAGGCTACTTTTTCATGTGACCAACTGAATATGGTCTCTTTTGGAAGAGGGGTTTTGTCTTCATTTCCTCTTCGGTTACTTTTGGGGCTTAAGATTGTGTCAAGTTGCTGATTTTATTTGCACAAATGAGTTTTTATTTGGGTAAACCCTCTTTAAAGGTTTTGCCTATGGTGGATGGGAAGTGGGTGCGATGGTTAACCTAAGTGCACTATGTTTCTAGAGTCTCCTCCACACACGCTTCCTAGTGGCATGTTGTTAGCGATAGACTAATAAAAAATTTGAAGTATGGTCACCAATATATTTATGTAGGCTTAAGCCTCAGCCATTACATCAGGTGGAACCGCCTATCTTTGCTTTTATGATTTGTTGCCGACGTGTTACTTGATGGTAGATTTATGACTAAGTTTTCCAGAATCCATTAACCTGGGTCGGGTTAAACCCATCTCAGAGTTACAAGTTCGAATTTGAAGATAATGTTTGCTGTTGATTAAAATTTCATTATGAAACCGTAGAAATACAAAAATGACTCAATGATTGAATAAAAATTCTAATATTTCGAGGTGTTTCATAATATTTTTAGGTATTTTGTAATATTTCGATGTATTTACACAATTGTTGCAGAATATTTCAAGATATTTTGATATATTTTGACAAATATTTTCAAAAAATAATTCTTAATTTTTTTATTCGTTTTTCCTTTTCTTTTTTTTGAAACAAGTCGAAACGCTTTTATTTTTTTGCTGACTAAAATAATACACCGAAACAAAATTTTCATCATTAATATTTGCACCCAATTCATCCGTCTCAAACTTTGATAATGGGTGACTCACTATTTTTAACTTGTGAGCTTGTTAAATATCTTTGCATGATTTTATAAATAAAAATTTATTTAGACTTCATATAGACATGACAAGATCAAGAGAGACCTACAAGGTATGTCAAGATCAAGACACAAATTCATTTCGTGGCACATATATGAGAATACAGATGATATATATAATTCTTATTGCCCCTCAAAGAAAAATAATTTGGCTGGTCAAATTTCAAAATCTAGTGTGGATTAAGATCCGGTGAACAGCCTATGCCCGATCCATCTATATAATAAAGTATAAAACAATTCAAATTTCAAAAGATAAACAAAATGACTTTTACTATTCATGATTAAGATCTCTTTAAATTTTACTTTAAAGTTAATCTGAAAGTTAATATTAACACCCCAAATTTAATATGAAAAATAGGATCCTAAGAGTGTGTTTTGGATGACTTTTTAAAAATATTTTTAATACTTATAATTTCTCATAAATATTTTTTAAAAAAATAGTGTTTGAAAACCGTCCCACTAACACCTCTACCACCACCAGTCCCATTGCCCCACAATCACCACCCCACCACCACCACCACTGTCGCCACCCTACAACACCCATCACCCTCATTACCCCCGTCAATGTCTGTAAACCCCCATATTCTTGTCTTTATATAATAACAAAATGATTTTGAAATGCACATATATGTAGTGAGGGAAACATGAACTATATAGGTTGTAAAGGTAGAAGTTAGGAAGTGTTCCACAGTTACAACACATTTTTTGATAGAACTTGTGTAGAAAGAATTTTGACACTGCCTTAGTATTTGAATCATAAATTTTTATCTTGATATCCGTTTGATTTGAAATTTTTACAGTAGACACTAGACTTCCAGGGTTACAAAAGTATATTTTACTAAAATTTTCCAAATTGACCTTTAAATAGGTCAAAACTTTATTGAAAGTTTCAACAAAAACTAGGAGTCCATTCGAACGTGAATCTACGTTTGAATGACAGTGAGTCCCAGTACTTTGGTGCCTGTAGAGCTCAGATGAAAAAGGTAAAAGTACTGGAAACAACTAACGTTCAAATGTCATAATGACGTTCAAATGTGAAATAGTAATTTGCACTACTAACGTTCGAACGCCAAATGACGTTCAAATGTGAGTTACGATTTTGAGTTTTAGATTCACGCACATGAGACTGTTTCTCCTACTATAAATACTTAAGGACACTTTTCTTAGCCCCATTTCAACATCTCTAACCCTAGAAAGTCTTAGAGAGTAAAAAAGAAAGAGAAAAACACAAGATCCTGAGATATTTTCAAATTTAAGTGGATTAAATATTCTAAATTTCTTACAATACTAAGAAAGCAAGGCAGAGGTTTCTTCTCACTCTTGTTCATTGAGGCTAGGGTTTATATATATATGTTCTAACTCTAAATCTTAGATATATGTTATGGAATCCTTGTTTCTTGATGATCTTGCAATCTTACCATGTGTTTGAGTGAAGTTATGGTTTGATAGCCATAAAATTCATGTTCTTGATGTCCAAAACTAGTTTTTCAAGAAATAGAGATTTTTCTCTTGATATTCATTTGTTTTTGATTTAAAAACTCTAATGCTTTGTTTGAACACTAAAAATTATATATTTGATGATCTTTTGCATATTTTCTTAAATTGTTCCATTGAAAAAATACATGAGAATTGGGGGTTCTTGATTTACTTGTGATTTGAGAAGTTAGTTTGGTATTGTATCTCTTGTGTGGTTGTTGGATGAACATGGGTGACCGTTGACCCGAGCATCGTAGAGTGGGTAGATGCGTTTCTTACTTGTGTGTGTTTGAAGGTTCCCTACCACTCGTAGTGGGGTTGGTGCCTTGCGAGGACCAAATCACTATTTGCTCACGTGGTATCGAGGTTGAAGGTTAGTATATTATTCTTGAGTTGGATCATCCCTGTCGATGCATTGGTATACACTCTTTCTAAAGTTGTATATCCTTGCGAGGATTGAGTGTGTGTGTGTGTGTGGACTAGAATATTCTCAATGTGTGTATTCAAGCAAAGTCTTGCTGCATATCTGAGATACAGATACATAATGTGGGTAATGATACATTGTGGGGAATGATACAAGAAATTTTTAGAAATGGTTTATTGTTAGAAATGGTAAATTGTTGGTAATGGTTTATTATTTGGAAATTGATTTTAATTTATTTAAATTATGGCTACTGTGTAAACTTAAGATCTGATGAACTATCACTGCTTTATTTTAAAAGTTATATATGACATTTGTGAAATGAGACCACCATGTTTTATATGTTTTTACACCTTGTTCGAGCTTGAGAGGATTTTTCTACAGAGCTTAGTGCTCACCCCCTTACAAACAACATTTTCAGATTTTGGTCTAGAGGAAGAGTTCGGAGTTCATGAGCATGTAGCTTAGTAATGTTAATTGGATGGAAGCGTGGATCCCGAGGGGGATGTCTGGAGTTGTTCTCTTTATGTCCTAGACTAGGAGATGCATTTTGAGACAATGTATGGATGATATTTTGTTTATTTCACTGCAAGATAATATTTGATTTTTAGGTGTAATTACCATAGTTTGACATATTCTTTTGGATGATGTTATAGATATTATGTATGATGAATATAATTTTCTTTATTTATGGATTTTATTAGTTGTTCTCATGATGTGAATAGTTTTAGATAGTAATGCTATCCAAGGTAGTTTTTGGGGCATCACTAGTGTGGTATTAGAGTCTAGGAATTAGGTCTTACATGGGAGTTGTAGGTTATGGATTATCACAAGAGAGGGAGGACTAGGTTGAATGAATTGTTGGTCAAGTAAATCCACCACCACCACTACCTCCAGATGCCATGAATGACATTTGTCAATGCCTAAGGGATCTAACCACTTTGGTACAACACCGGAATGGAAACAACAACCACAACGAAGGGTTGCAACCATTAGCTCCTGTACCGGGCAACGGGGGTGAGAATATAAGGATGATAGTTCTTAGAGAATTCTTGAGGCAACGCCCACCTACTTTCCAATGAAGCTTTCACCCTTTGGAGGCAGATAAGTGGATTCGTCGGGTGAAGAAAATGTGTGATAGCATAGGAGTTGTCGAGGATCTACGGGTCGGCTTAGCTATATATCTATTGGAAGGGGAGGCAGATCATTGGTGGGATTTAGTGAAAAGAAGGAGGAACACTGATGATTTTACCTAGGAGGAGTTTGATCAGATCTTCCAAGACAAGTATTTTCCTGAATCGGTCAGGGACAAAATGAGTGCAGATTTCTTGGCTCTAAGACATGGTAGCATAACGGTGACAGATTATGAGAGAAAATTTGATGAGCTATCCCGCTATGCCACGGAGTTCATCTTTATTGAGGATAGGAAGACCAAACAATTTGAGTAGGCCTTGAGGCTTGCCATAAGGGAGAAGCTTTTGACTCACAAGATTTGGGACTATGGAGATCTTATCAACAAAGTTGCACTGGTGCATAGAGACACAGAGGACAACCAGAGACTACAGAACTTCGTGAAGGGAGGTCCGATCAAGACAGGTGCTAGTAGCAGTGGAGTGTAAGGGGTTACACCATATCGTCACCTAGAACAGGTGGTTGGACAGAGATTTTAGACAGCTCAAGGAGTTGGAGGCTTATCGGAGAGGGTAGGAGTAGACTCACGAGCTTGCTTTGTATGTGGAGGTCTGGGGCATATTCGGAATCATTGTTTGATCTTTCCACCCCAAAAGAATACCCAGACGACAAGACAAGTAAATGCAAATAAGCCACCACTATAGAAGCTATTACAATAGAAATCGTTAACAGCTACAGCCCCAGGCGGTACCAATAAAGGAAGAGTTTTTGCTTTGACACAACCGAAGGAAGATATTTCCAATGCAGTTGTGGAAGGTATTACGCTTCTCTATAATTCTTGGGCCCGAATTTTATTTGATCCTGGTGCTACTCATTCCTTCATATGCATTACATATGCTATTAAATTGGGATTAGAACTTGAGAATCTAGAATATGCTTTGAGTATTGACATGTCTGCGGGAGAACGGTTGGACAATAGAAGGGTGTATAGAGGTTGTGTGCTTCGAATTGGGGAGCAAGAATTAATTGTAGACTTGGTTACGTTCGACATGAAGGGTTATGCCATAATATTTGGGATGAACTTGTTGTCCACTTTCCATGCGGTAATGGATTGTTTTTGTAAATGGACCTTATTTCAATTACTGGGAGGGGTAGTTTTCAATTTCATTAATGATCAAAATTCCTTCCACCTATTTTCCACTATGGGCAATAGATTCTTGAAAGCTAAGTTGGGGAACAATTTGAGTTTCTTGGCCAGCTTAATGGGAGATGATCGAGATAAATCCCAATCTAACGTGGTATTGATAGGGTTGGATTTTTCAGATGTCTTCCTAGATGAACTACTCAGGTTACCCCCATAAAGAGAGATTGAGTTTACTATTGATCTATATCTAGGAACTGAACTCATATCCATTGCTCCCTATAGGATGACACCTTTGGATTTGAAGGAGCTAAGGAAGCAATTGGACTAACTATTGGCTATTGAGTTTATATGTTTAAGCACTTTACCTTGGAGAGCCCGATCCTCTTTATGAAGAAGTATGATGAAACACTTCAGTTATGCATGAACTACCAAAGGTTGAATCGAGTGATAGTGAAGAATAATTACCCATTGTCACGAGTTGATGATTTATTCGATCAGCTAAGGGGTTCTGAGTATTATTCCAAGATTGATCTTTGCACAGGGTACCATCAACTAAGAATTAAGGAGGAGGATATTCCTAAGATAGCTTTTCATACTAGGTATGGTCATTTCAAATACATTGTAATGTCATTCGGAATGACTAATGCTCCTACAACCTTTATGGATTTGATGTACAGAGTATTCTGGCCTTGTATAGATCAGTTTGTTACTGTGTTCATTGATGACATATTAATCTATTCACGGACACAAGGGGAACATGAACACCATCTTTTGGTAGTGCTATAGACATTGAGAGAGCTTAAGTTACATACTAAGATGAGTAAATATGAGTTCTGGATGAAGGAAGTGAAATTCCTTGGCCATGTTGTGTCAGAATAGGGTGTAGCTGTTGACCTCGCAAAGATTGAAGTAGTAATGAAGTGGGAACCGCCGAGGAATATGACAGAAATATGTAGTTTTCTAGGCTTAGTTGGCTACTACCGGAGGTTTGTGGAAGGGTTCTCAAAGCTAGCAATGCCAATGAGCCTCCTTATGAAGAAGGAGAAAGATTCTTATGGACTCAAGAGTGTGGACTAGCCTTTCGCACCTTGAAGGCAAGGTTGACAATAGATCTTGTCCTCATTATTTCGAACAGTGGGGAAGGATACGATGTATACACAGATGCTTCGTTATGAGGCTTGAGATGTTTGCTAATGCAGGGAGGTAAGGTAGTTGCTTATGGCTCGAGACAACTAAAGATTCATGAGCAGAACTATCCCATTCACGACTTGGAGGTTGTTGCTGTGGTTTTTGCTCTTAAGTTGTGGAGGTGTTACTTGTATGGAGAAAAATTTTAAGTGTTTTTTGATCATAAGTGCCTTAAGTATATATTCACTTAGAAAGACTTGAATCTTTGACAAAGAAAGTGGATTGAATATCTAGAAGATTACAATTTCACACTCAACTATCCCCCGAGGAAGGCTAATGTGGTAGTAGATGCACTTAGTAGAAAGTCTCGGGGTGAAATCAATGTTTTTGCAGTTGATAGGTGGAAGATGATTAAGGCTTTGGAGGAATTTAATTTATTGGTGGATAAATAGAAGGACTGACTGACCATGCTTATTTAATTTTGTAGCTCAATCAATTCTTTGACAAAGGATTGTGGAGTTACAACTATTAGATACAGAGTTGAGCACCATTCAGGGTAGATTGGAGAGGAATGAGATGATTGAGAACTGGTCAATACATAATGATGAGTTATAGCTTTGTGGAAAACTATGTGTACCAAACAATGACCAAGTAAGAGAAGAAGTGTTGGGTGAGTGCCATTGTTCAAACTTCTCCATACATCCGGGTAGTACTAAGATGTATAAAGACATGAAACATCAATATTGGTGGAAAGGGATGAAACAAGACGTGGCTAAGTACGTTGCAAAGTGTGCAGTGTGTCAACAGGTAAAGATTGAGCATCAAAGACCGAGAGGTTCGCTCCAATCCTTACCAATTCCTGAATGGAAATGGGACCATGTTACTATGAATTTTGTGTCAGGATTACCTAAGAACGTCAAGGGTCATAATGCAATTTGGGTGGTAGTTTATAGATTGAAAAAGATTGCCCACTTTATACCTGTTAAGACCACAGATAACTTGGTAACCTTGAGCCACTTACATGGAGTACCGTTGTCAATTTTGTCTGATCTAGATAGTCACTTTGTGGCTAAATTCTGGCAGAGCTTGCAAAAGGCATTGGAAATAGAATTTATTTCAGTACAACCTTTCATCCTCAGACAGACAAACAATCTGAGAGGGTGATTCAAATTTTGGAAGATATGTTGAGGGCATGTGTTCTTGATCTCAAAGGAAGTTGGAGTGATCATTTGCCGCCGATAAAATTTACACATAACAATAGTTTTCAATCTAGTATTGGCATGACAACTTATGAGGTATTGTATGGGAGACTATGTAGGTCCTCGACTTGTTGGTTAGAAGCTAGAGAGAGTTGCTTGTTTGGGCCAGAAATTGTTCGGGAGACTACTGAGAAAATTCAACTAATTAGGGAAGACTACGAACGACTCAAAGTAGACAGAAAAACTATGCGGATAGAAGAAGAAGATTCTTCGAATTCCAAGAGGGGGACTATGTGTTCCTCAAGGTGTCACCCAAGAAGGGAGTGTTTAGATTTGGAAAAAAGGGGAAGTTAGCCCCATGGTACACCAGACCATTTGAAGTGATCAAAGCAGTGGGCAAAGTGGTGTTTCAACTTCAGTTACTAGGGGTACATGAGGTGTTCCATGTGTCAATGTTAAGAAAGTGTCAATCGGATACAATACATGTCGTGGATTTGGAGGGAATTGAAATTCAAGATGGAGCAACATATGTGATTTGCACTTTTTAGTGATTAGATTAATATTATACACCAAAGTATAAGTGGTCGAATTGTAGTTTTCTCGGTTTTAAGTCTAAGTATCGATCCTACGAAGAGTTTTAATAATTTTGGAAACGAAATAAAATAGTTAAGTTGCTAATTTGAATAGGACAGCATGTGATAGCTTGTGATGTGAGCTTAGATTGATAACTAATCTAAGTAAACATTTATGTGCTGATAGAGTAAGACAATAATAAAAGTATCCTTCAGTTCAAGGATCCCATATGTGTTATATTGGTTAAATACTGGAAATGCTACCTTACAACAATCAACTTCCATGTTACTGGCAAGTCAATTGGTAGGTCTAATATATATAAACCATCACACAACAACTTTTTAGGTTAGCTGGTGGTATCCATGACAATTGATTAATCCAAGCAAACTAGAAGAATAAGCAATTCATGAGGAATACTTGAATTATTCATTTGTCTTCATAATAGTAGGTGCATACCTAATAAACCATAACACAACCACTTCTTAGGTTAACTGGTGGTAGTAGTTATAACATAGCAATTTCTTAGGTTAGCTGGTTATAGATGCGTCAATTGACTAATCCAAGCAAACCAGAAGGACAAGCTATTCATAAGGAATACTTGAATTATTTATTTGACTCTATCTGTGACATATATATACCAGTTAAACATCCTCAGCATTCTAGTGGAGGATAAACCATACCGATAGGAATGCCGTGGTTGTTAGATTGACAATATTATCCTTTATACTAGTTAAATGATCTAAGTAATCCAGAAGGACAAGCCATTCATGAGGATAACTTAGGTCATTCATCTGATATATATATATAAGTTAAACCCTAATAACCCAGAAGGACAAGCCATTCATGAGGATCATTTAGGTTTTGTATCATACATCAGTTAACATCCTCAGCATTCCGGTGGAGGACAAGCCATACCGATAGGAATGCCGTGGTTGTTTTACCAGTAGGTTGATGATGCACTGATAACATACTTCCAGGCAAAGTACCGAAAGTACGTACATTACTGTATCATGCATGAAGCATATAA
The DNA here is from genome assembly GCA_963454935.2 of Ilex paraguariensis. Lineage (NCBI taxonomy): Eukaryota > Viridiplantae > Streptophyta > Magnoliopsida > Aquifoliales > Aquifoliaceae > Ilex > Ilex paraguariensis. The sequence goes on from CAUOFW020003946.1 coordinate 3,306,600, forward strand.
TACATAAATATATAAATATATAAAATATCAACATTTCCAGAATTTAACCAGTATTATACATATGTTTACCTCTCACTAAAGGATATAAGTAACTACTCACGCCCCATTGCTATAGACAAGCAAGGAGTATGACCAGTTTTCATTACAATGAAAATTAAAATATAAACCTTAAAACGTCTTTCCCAAGGAACAACTGAAACACAATCACCTTTATTTTCAGTTATGACAAAAAGGTGACGACAGTTCAACTATCTGAATAGAAAGATACAACAAGAATGTAAAGTACAGAGTTTGGACTAAAGTGCATCGCGGACCGGATCATTTTGCAAATTTTCTTTTTCTATTTCTTTTTTCTCTTTTCTCTTGGATTTCTCTCTGGAGCTCTCTTGGTTCCGACCTCCTGAAGAATGAAGAGGGCATGACTATTTGTTGCCGTTTTAGGAAGCATGAGGTGGAAACATGAAGATAGCTGTAAAGAGGGACCGTCCAGACGCCACCACCACCGTCCAAGAAATTGTCAATGTGTGTATTCATGCGAAGTCTTGCTGCATACCTGAGATACATATACATAATGTGGGTAATGGTACATTGTGGGGAATGATATAAGAAATTGTTGGAAATGGTAAATTGTTGGTAATGGTTTATTATTTGGAAATTGATTTTACTTCTTCATTTAAATTATGACTACTGTGTAAATTTGAGATCTAATGAACTTTCACTGTTTTATTTCAAAAATTACATATGATATTTTTGAAATGAGACCGCCTTGTTTTATATGTTTCTAAACCTTGTTTGAGCTTGGGAGGATTTTCCTACAGAGCTTAGTGCTCACCTTTTACAAACAACATTTTCAGGTTTTGGTCTAGACGAAGAGCTTGGAGTTGATGAGCAGGTAGCTTGGAAAACTCAATTGGATGGAAGCGTGGATTCTGAGTGGGATGTCTAGAGTTGTTCTCTTTATGTCCTAGACTAGGAGATGCATTTTAAGACAATGCATGGATGATATTTTGTTTATTCCGTTGCTAGATAATATTTGATTTTTAGGTGTAATTGCCATAGTTTTATATATTCTTTTGGATGTAATGGCCATGGTTTGACATATTTTTTTGGATGATGCTATAGATATTATGTTTAATGAATGAAATTTTCTTTATTTATGGATTTTATTAGTTGCTCTTATGATATGAATGATTTTAAATAGTAATATTGTCCAAGGTGGATTTTGGGGCGTTACATTGCCACCATTACTGCCATTCCACCATCACCTCTACCAACGGTCCAAGCAAGAAAAATGACACAAATACCCTCTTGTGTAGAGTTCACATATAAAAAATTATTTTGAATTTTTTCATTATATTATGTTTAAGTGTACAGTGTCACCAGTTTTTTTAAAAAAAATTATTTTGAATTTTGTCCTTGTATTATATTTAAACGTAAGGTATCACCGATTTTTAAAAAATTATTTTTAAATTTTTCTTCGTATTATATTTAAGCGTATGGTGTCATCGATTTTTTTTAAATTTTTTTTAAAAAATTATTTTGAATTTTTTCCTTGTCTTATGTTTAAGCGTATGATGTCATCGTTTTTTTTTAAATAATTTAAATTTTTTCCTTTTATTATATTTAAGTGTATGGTGTCACCAAATTTTTTTTACGGTTTCATCGATTCATAGCATCAAATTCTTTGTTTTTAATGAATTTTTTACATTATCCAGAATTTTTTGGGTATGGATTGCCTTGCAATGAATTATACCAAACATTATGCAAAAACGTTACACAACCTGAGTAATGGAATGTATTATGTTAAGTGAAAAATGCTATATTTGTTATACAAGATGTGATAGAATATATAGTTGTTTGTAGATCCCACTATAGTACTTGATAGCACCTTGAATATGCCTAAGATTGAGCTTGGTTTCTCATGTCGTGCCCTCTTAGGTTGGAAGCTCAATTGCATAAAGACCTCAATTTCAAACTTTGAGCTCCTTACATCTGCATCTCAAGGAAGGCAACATAAAACACAGCTGGTTTCCACCATGCATCCCCTCAATAACAACAGTCGCTTACACAGGCATAAGAATCGTAACTGACCCAATGCTCTCCACAATCGTTGTAGAATAATAGCAACTGTTACGAGGAAGAACAAGGATCACGCCAAGGATCAAGCAAAGCTCGGGGCCATTTACAAATAAAGAGCATAACTCCCAATAATGCACACTAAGCAATTATAGCTGTAAAACCCGAGAATTTTTTTTTTATTAAAATCCTAATTAAATGGGGTAAAATAGTAATTAATTGTTAAAGCACAGGTCAAAAATATTAATTTAGAAGATGAAACGGACTTCGCTATTGGATTCGTCTCACAAAATCTAATTACCTAGTAAATTTTTGAGATAGTTGGATTTTTCACGTGTTACAAAGTGATCAGGTATCGCGCGACTAAAATAATTGTGATCAAATTTTATTCGTGGGACTAGAAAAAAAATTTAAATTTAGTTCAATAAAAATATATTAAACTTAACACGAGACGAGATTTAATTGATTCAGAATAAAATTGGACTCATTAAAAAGAAGACGTGTGGCGTGATGTGGGCCACACATTTAGACTATATAAATTGGAATACTTTTTTTTTCGTCTTCCACTTGTTTTCTTCTACAGTAGCCTGCCAAGAGAGTGAGAGAGATAAAAGTAAGTTTTTTTTAATTTTTTTCTCCTTCCTTCCTTCCTTCCTTCTTAGATCTACGAAGATCAAACAGTTTAATCGCTTCGGCTCAAGAATTAAAGTTGCATTACGCAACGAGAGCTATGCAGCCACACCAAAGATCGCATTTACTACACGGGATCACGCTATGAGAGGAAGGGTTTCCCTTATTTAGATGTAATTTTAACCTAAAATATGGCATATGAAATGGGTAAGCTAAGGGTGTATATCACATGTTAGGTCTTAACTAGTGTAACTAGTGGGTTAAATATAGGATTTATAATTAACCTTGTAATTAGTAAAATCCTATTATAATTAACTTGGTGTAAGTTAATGTTAGTGGTTTAAAGCATTTTAATTTTACATTAGCATGACTTGATGTTTTAATGGAATATCAAGTTTAATAAAATTATTAGCTTGTTATGTGATTATGAAATAATATGTATGTTAAATGATTATTTACCATATGATTAGTGTGGTGGACTTGTGCTTATGTTTATAGAATTAATATACATGTTGCCATGTTGGAAGTAATAAGCATGCTATTTGTGTAAATTGATGTGCCCTCTAGGTGTTTGTTTAAATGCCTAGGTGAATACAAGTATGTTAATTGAGTTGATTATCTTACATAACATGTTTGGGATTGTGTTGAAAATGTCATTATATTGCATTCATTATGTAATGGACATTGTAAATGGTACCAAAGGCAATCGCACATTGTATTGCATTTATACATGGGTTGCACTACATTCATGGGTATTGACATGGGTGGCAGTGTGTACATGGTATGAAATCAATCACCACATAGGTAATTGATCGTGGGCTCGAAAAATTTGCACCAAGGTCCGACTGAGTCGTACGTAAAATTAAATGGATAAACGTGTCGAGGTATAGAAAGGACTAGATTCTCCCTCGGGTGCAATACCCGCTTACTTGGTTTATACACTTTTCGGCGGTGCAATTTCAGAAAAGTGTAACGGTGAAAATGAAGCCGCTGGTGGAATGTGATTAGTAGTCAAAATTAGCATATCAGTAGCATATCAGTATGAGAAGTAGGTGAAATAGGCAAAAGTCGGCAAAGCATACCGGTAGGTGAGGTCTATTGGGCAACTTATACCAGTACACCTTCCAAAAATTTAAAATTTTAAAAATAGTTTTGGCATGCTTTTGGACTTTGAGTTCTTTGGTTCCAAGGATATAAATGGACATAAAATAAAGATAAATTATGATATGTTGGACCCGGTTGGGTCAAATGACAAAATATACATGTGTTATACGCGTAGGTAATAATCCCGGTTAAAGGGATTCTATTGACGTGATGTTAGATTGGGAAAAAATTATGGGTATTTCCTCGAGTTGACAGATGGTCAATGGTTGACAAAGGACCCCCAGTATTAGGGGCATCACAGCTTGGTATCAGAGTATAGGTATGCGATTTACCTAGGGCTTGATGGGCATGGTTCTAAACCATTGCATTCATTGTTTCATGTTCTATGTTTAAATTGTTACATGTTATGTGAATTATATGCATGGTGAAATGTATATGGAAAGGAGAAGCACTAGTGTTAGAAAAGATAACCTTGGGGTTCGGAAAAAGGTTTGAACAAGATAGTTCAAGGTGTAAATGTCTACTAGTGGTGTCATACGCCCTACTAGTGAGACAAGGAGAGAAATCTCAAAGTTTATACTTGATTCCTATCTAGGGATACTCTGTGAGGCTCTATTGATATCTTACGTGTGTGTAGATGCAAAATTGAGGAAGGGGACGTCGAGGCGGTGGGTGGAACAACAATTAACCACCACCGACATTTGACCATCAAGCCTTTGTGGAGGCTATTGGTGCTGTTGCTGCTACCATTGCACAAACTAGTGCTACGGCTGCTACCATTACACAAACTAGTGCAAATGTGGGCCAAGGAGGCTCAAGAATCTCCGGAAGTTTAAGGTACACAAGCCGCCGACTTTCGTGGGAGGGGAGGATCTGATGGTGGCCGACCATTGGTTCTTGCAAGTTGACAAGATTTTGGAGGCTATGGAGATAACCTCCGACGCCACTAAAATAAGGCTAACTGCATTCCAGCGATGGTGGGATTAGGCTAAAGCCTCAAAGAACTTGGAGGCAACGACATGGGGAGAATTCTAAGAGCTCTTCATGGGCAAAATATTTTCCTGTGTCAGTTCGGCAAGCTAAGGCTGGGGAGTTCCTGAATTTGAGGCAAGGGACTATGACGGTATTAGAATACGTGACTAAGTTCACGGAATTAGCCTGTTTTGTCGACGATTATGTGTCTACAAACATAGCCAAGAAGAGGAAGTTTGAGGATGGCCTGAAATTGTCCATCCGGGGTAAAATTGTGGGCCTTCGCCTGCAAGACTTGGACTCGATGGTCGAGACATTTATAGCCATTGAGAGAGAGGTAGATGATGCATGGAACATCCGGGAAGCGGGTGTTAATGAAAAGAAGAAGGAGGGCTAATCTTCTTCAAGTTCGGGGAAGAGGCAAAGGACTTTGACTCCACAGGGCTGCAGCTATCAAGGCCAAGGCCAAGGTCAATCCTCCCAAGGCGGGAGTAATTAGAGGCCTTCATACCAGGTATATCAGAGGACTTGCTATCATTGCAATCAACTTGGTCACATGAAGCGGGATTGCCCTCAGAGGCAGCGATCCCAGAGTTATGGGGCGTCTCAGTCCCAGTCATCGGTGGGTAGCCACATACATACCTTGTCCCTCCCTACCCCACTATGGGCTAGGGAAGTCAATACCAATTCTAGGGTGCTACACAGACCCCTACTACTTCATGAGTGGGGACTCCGCAATCAGGCTAGATGGGCCAGAGCATTGGTCGAGGTCAAGGACAGGGCTCACAAGTTAGGACTTCAGGGACCCAAGGGCGTGTCTACGCTATTATGCCTCAGACTGAGACATCAGATCAGTCGATTATTCAGGGTACATTTATACTCTCTCGCTTATGGACAAGGGTATTATTTGACTCTAGTGTATCTCACTCTTTTATTGCTGCATCATGTGTGAAAGATTTGGGCTTAAAGGTTGAGACCTTGGAAGAGCCTTTGCATGTGAGTTCTCCCCTAGGAGCTAGGGTGAATATTGATCAAATATATCGGAGATGTGAGTTAGAAATCTTGGGAATTCTACTCACTGTGGACCTTAGGGTCATGGGCATGTTAGAGTTTGATGTCATCCTTGGGATGGATTGGTTGACAACACACCGAGTTGTCATTGATTGTGATCGAAAGAGGGTCATTGCCTACACACCGTAGGGTGTTTGTTTCAAATTCTAGGGGAAAAAGCATGATGCTTTACCCCAAATGGTGTATGACTCCCGTTGGCATGGTTAGTTAATGGGTTGGCTAGAAAACCTTACCTTGGAGGACGAGGCTAGATAGGAGTTGGGTATACCTCGGGTGGTTTGTGAGTATGAGGATGCTTTTTTGGATGAACTACCAGGATTACCTCCATATAGGAATGTAGACTTCACCATTGAGTTGCACCCCGGTACATCGCTCATTTCTATGATTCCACATAGGATGATGTCTATTGAGTTGCAAGAACTCAAGGTCCAATTACAGGAATTGTTGGACAAGGGCTTTATTAGACCGAGTACTTCACCTTGGGGCGTTCCTGTGTTGTTTGCCAAGAAGAACGACAAGACCCTTTGACTATGCATAGACTACCGGTACTTAAATAGGGTTACTATCAAGAATAGGTACCCTTTATCGAGGATTGATGATTTGTTTGATCAACTAAGAGGAGCGCGAGTCTACTCCCAGATAGATCTTCGAACTGGTTACTATCAGTTGATTATTAGGGAAGCGAATATCCCTAAGACGACATTCAGAACACGATACAGACATTTCAAGTTCACAGTAATGCCATTCGAGTTGATGAATGCCTCGGCGGCATTCATGGATCTCATGCATAGGGTGTTCGAACCCTACCTAGATCAGTTCATCGTGGTCTTTATTGATGACATCTTGATCTACTCTAAGTCTGAGGAGGAGTATGAGGGTCACTTAAGGGTTGTTCTCTAGACCTTGAGAGAGCACCAGTTGTACGCCAAGTTTAGCATGTGTGAATTTTAGCTTACGGAGGTAAAATTTTTAGGACACATGGTGTCGACTTTGGGTGTATTCGTAGACTCGAAAAAGGTTGAGGCAACCATGAATTGGGAGAGACCGAAGTCAGTCTTTGAGATATGCAGTTTCTTGGGATTGGCAGGGTACTACCGGAGGTTCATTGAGGACTTCTCTCGCTTAGTTGCACCAATGACCAAGTTGACCTGAAAAGAAGTTAAGTTGGAGTGGAATGATTCGTGTGAGAAGGCACTGCAAGAGTTGAAGAGGAGGCTTACTTCCGCCCCTATTTTGATAGTTCTAGAAAGGGGACAGAGGTACACAGTGTATTGTGATGCCTTGAAGGATGAACTTGGTTGTGTTTTGATGCAATCGGGAAGAGTGGTGGTTTATGGTTCTCGACAGTTGAAGAATCACGAGTAGAACTATCCTGCGCACGACATGGAGTTGGCGTCCATAGTCTTTGCCTTGAAGGCTTAGCGCCATTATCTATATGGAGAGCAGTTTGAGGTGTTTTCATACCACAAGAGTCTGAAGTATATCTTTACACAATGGGACCTCAATATGAGGCAATGCAGGTGGATGGAGTATTTGGAAGACTACGACTTCACTTTGCATTACCATCTTGGTAAGGCAAGTGTGGTGGCTGATGCACTTAGCCGAAAGTCATGGGGAGTTGTGGCTAGTGTGGCCTCTTGAGAATGGCGAATGCTCGAGACTGTAGGACAGTTTGGGCTACATTATTAGGGTCAGGCTTAGGGTGTTTTAGGGAGCTTGGTGGCTACACCTTCCCTACTGAGTAGAGTGATCGAGTCATAGGGGCAGGACCCAAAATTATCATCCATCAGGGATCGAGTGCAGGCAGGTACCGGTGACGAGGGCTGGGCCAATCACTTGGATGACAGTCTTTGATATAGGGGAAGGGTTATGGTTCTCTAGTCTGTGGAGCTGAGAGAGGAGATTCTTAGGGAGTTTCATTGCTCCCGATTTGTTGTTCATCTTGGTGGCACAAAGATGTACCATAATTTTCGTCACTAGTATTATTGGAGCGAAATGAAGAAACACGTTGGGAATTTCGTTAGCCGATGTCTTACATGTCAGTAGGTGAAGGCTAAACACCAGAGACCAGTATGGTTACTCCAGCCTTTGGAGGTAGCTAAGTGGAAGTGGGAGCATGTCACAATGGATTTTGTGCCCACTTGCCTCGAACATCGTGAGAAAATGACGCAGTATGGGTGATAGTGGACTGACTTATGAAGTTGGCACACTTTTTAGCTGTGCGAATGACCTTCACATTAGAGGAATTTTGCAAGTTGTATATACGGGAGATTGTCCGATTGCATGGGGTGCCCATATCAATAGTATTGGATCGGGATCCTAGGTTCATGGCTCATTTTTGGGAGAGTTTCTAGTGAGCCATGGGGACACAGTTGATGAGTACTAATTTTCGTCCCTAGACGGACGCTCAGTCAGAGAGGACCATCCAGACTTTAGAGTACATGCTACGGGCATGCGTCCTAGATCTCAAGGGTAGCTAGGAAGAGCACCTACCCTTAGTGGAGTTCACCTACAACAACAGTTATCAGACGAGCATACAAATGAAAACCTATGAGGCATTTTATGGGAAGCCTTGTCGATCTCTAGTTTATTGGACGAAGGTAGGAGAGAGACCCTCTATAGGTCCAAAATTGGCTAGAGACACCTTAGAGAAGGTGGACTTGATACGAAAGCGTCTTCTCATGGCACAAAGCAGACAGAAGAGCTACGCTGATAGACGGCGGTGACCTCTAGAGTTTGAGGTGGGAGATCATGTCTTCTTGAAGTAATGCCTAAGAGAGGAGTGGTCAGGTTTGGCAAATGGAAAAAGCTATCGCCAAGGTATATCGAGCCCTTCGAAGTGCTTGAGAAGGTTGCTACAATTACTTACCGGTTGGCGTTACCGCCAAATCTATCGGATGTTCACGTGGTATTCTATATCTCTATGATTCAAAAATACACCGTAGACCCGACTCATGTGGTGGATTGGAGCAAGCTTGTTGTTGATGAGGATGAGACCTTTGAGGAGGGACCGGTGCGCATCATGGATTGCTTGGATTAGATTTTGTGAGGCAAGACCGTGAGACTAGTGAAGGTGCTGTGGTAGCACTGAGGAATGGAGGAGGTGACATGGGAGCACGAGGACACTATCCGTACCAGTTATCCTTTCTTATTTAAGAATGGAAGTACATTTTTGTGGTTATGAGTATGATATACTTGTCGCATATGCATGTGATTGAATATGTATGTTTGTGTGAATTTCGAGAACAAAATTCTTTTAAGGGGGAAAGAATGTAAAACCTGGGTAAATTTAAATTTTTTCTGAAAAAGGGCAAAATAGTAATTTTGTCACTATAATGCGGATTTAAAATATGTATTTCTCTAGAGCTCGGATGATGAAGTGGACTATATCATTGGATTTGTTTCGCGAAATTTAGTTACCCTGTCAATTTTCATCGAATTTTGAGATACTCAGATTTTTCAAGTTTTTTGAGACAACTGGGTGTCGGGTGACCTCACAATCATCCCCAAAAATAAAATTTCCTTATAATTGAAGGAAATCTCAAATAGAATTAATTTGAACTTGATTCGGGATAAAATTAATTCGTTTGAAGACAAAAACGGACCCCAAAATAAGAAACGTGCGGCGCGACGTGGACCGCACAATTAAAAGGTATAAACAGGGAGAAATATTTGATTTTCTCCCTATTTCCATCAGACTTCTCATGTTAGAAGAGAAAGATAGAGAAGAGAGAAGAGAGAAAAGAAAAAGAAATCTTCACCTTCTTTCTTCGATATATAGAGTTCCGACGGTCGGAATCCCTCGGACCAATAGTTAAAGTTAGTCACCGCGACGAGAGCTACACAACCATACCAAGAACGAAGGATTTCACTGAAGATACAAAGAGGAGATTTGGGGAAATCAATAGTTTTGGGGCTTGGGAGGTCTTCTTGAAGTTTTACTCTTTGTGTTTTATGCTTCAAGAGGTAGGGTTCCCTCCTACTTTGGTTTATTTCTAACCAATGGTGTCCATCGGAAATGGTTAGGTGCATAGAAATTGGCTATTGTTATGGAAATGAGGAAATGGTGTAGAAATGGCTTAGACCGATTTCTAGTTGAATTTGGTATAGGGAAATTATTTGTATAATTTCTTGGAACTTGTTATTATGTGGAAAATTTTGTGTGATCACATAATTGGGTGCCTTAAAGATGTTTGCTAAATTCCCTATGTGAGAATTAAGTTTGTTATGGCATGAATGATGTATAAGATACTTGTGATATTGTTGTTGATGTATGCTTTGTGATAGATTGATGGTGTGATAGATTTTAGTGATTACATGCATATGATGTAAGTTACCATGGAATATGATGATATACGGTTTAAATTGCTCATTTGGCGTTCATTGCATTTTGGGCTTAAAATTGGCATCCCATTCAGGGCATTAGGCATGAGTGTGGGTGTGTGTACATGGTTTAATCAAACACTTCACTTGGTGCTTGATAAGTGGACTCGGGAAGATAGGATCGAAGCTCCGGCTGAGTTGCATGTTCTATGAAAAACTTGTGTCGGGTATAACAAAAAGGGATAGATTCTCTTTCGGGTGAAAGACCCGACTAATTCATTCATACACTCTCTTGTGGTGGAATTTCAGATAAGTGTGATGGCGTACGGAGCCCGTGGTGTGATTCCAAAATTTGATACCCAATAAAGACACATGATTTTGTTTTATAAAGTACTCATTCAACAAGTAACATCCAACAATGATTTGGTTTTATAAATATGTGCATTGCATTGTATTGTGGGAGTCGGTGAGGACTTGGGTTAAAGTGTATGAGTGAGTGTCATCTCATATAATGACATGACATGGTAGAATTTTCATCTTGAATTACATGTTCTTGATTGGAATGGATAATGATTGTTGATTGTATATGCGCACATTGCATATGCATCTAGGTTGAGGGAGTAGCCTTTGTAGGGGATACTCTATTGAGCGTGGCTCACCCTATATGGGAAAACATTTCAGGTGGGGGATACACACCGGTGGATGGCTCTCATTCGGGGCCCTAGTGATAAAGAAAGGCCGATTTGTGGCCTTGAATTCATTTGTTTTGTAAAACTATAATGAAAACTTAGTTTTGGTATGTAAACTCATGTAATAGAACTAGTATGGATCATGTGCAATGTGGAAAACTTCATTAAACATGTATGGGATGGTGGTGGAATGGATTGGGATGAGTTGGAAATGAGAAACAGTTGAAATAGGCAATAGTCGGCAAAGCATACCAGTAGGGCGTACCGATATGACGAGGTCCAGTGGCCTATTCATACTGGTAGAGCGTACCGGTATGACGGGGTCCAGTGGGCAACTAATACCGGTACACCTTCCAAAAATTTTGAAATTTTAAAAATTATTTTGCCATGCTGTTGGACTTTGAGTTCTTTGGTTCCTAGGATATAAATAGACATAAAATAAAGATAAATTGTGATATGTTGGACTCGGTTGGATCAAATGAAAAAATATACATGTGTTATACGCATAGGTAATAATCTCGGTTAAAGGGATTCTATTGACGTGATGTCAGAATGTGCGACAATCTTGGGTATTTTCGCGGGTTCACAGATGGTCAACGGTTGACAAAGGACCCCCGGTTTTAGGGGCGTCACAACAGATGCTCCAAACCTTAATATTAAGTCGGGAACAATACAGTTGTTACCATAATTCCATGGTTTGGAAACTGAAAATCCTTATGTTCATATGAAAGAATTTGAAGAAGTTTGTGGAACATTGCAGGATAATTCTAAAATGGTTAGATTAAAACTTTTTCCCTTTTCTTTGAAAGATAAAGAAAAACAATGACTTAACTCTTTAAGAGCTAATTCTATCACAAACTGACAAACTTTACAAGCTGAGTTCTTTAAAAAAATATTTCCTGTACATCGTACAAATACATTAAGAAAAATTCATTATTTGATGTCTTAATGTATTTGTATGATGTACAGGAAAAAACTTTCCTGTACATCGTACAAATACATTAAGAAAAATTCGTCAAGCGTCGTACATTAATGTATTTGTATGATGTACAGGAAAAAACTTTTTAAAAATACAAATATATAATAAAAAGTTTTTTATGATGCTCTTCCTTCTGCAATGCGTCAATTTGTTGAAATGATGGTGCAAGGGAAATTTATGAGTAAAAATCCTAAAGAAGCATTTCAATTTTTTGATACTATTTCTGAAAATTCTCAAATGTGGGACTCGACTTCTTCAAATATAGTGGAAACTAAGCCATCTACATCCGAAAGAGGAAATTTTTTTTAAAAAGAATATGCTGATTTAAGAGCTAAAATGACTAATTTATCTCAAAAACTTGAGGCTTTAGAAATGAAAAAAAATAAAACAAGTGTTTGTTGTGTCAACTACTGATCAAATATGTGAAATTTGTGCGTTGTCAGGACATCTTGCAGCAGAATGTCCTACTATACCTGCATTCAAAGAAGTGTTAATTGAACAATCTAATGTTGTTCCAACTTATAATAAGCCTTATTTGAATCCATATTCTGAAACTTACAACCCAGGATGGAGAAATCATTCAAATTTTAGTTGGAGAAATACACAACCTACAAATCAAACACAAGGTCCACCATAGTAAAAAAATCAACAACACTATCCACCATATCAACCCCCACAAAGAAGAACTCTAGAAGATACTATGAATTAATTTATTCAAAGTCAAATGAGTTTTAACACTCAAACAACTCAAGCTTTTAATAATTTTAAAACCCAAACTTCTCAGAGTATTGAAGATATCAAGAGTCATCTAGCCAAGTTGACTCAATATCTCAGTATACCAGAAAAATGAAAATTTTCATCTCAGCCTAAACCTCCGCAATGTTGTATCCTCTGAGTTGTCAAGCTAATGAAAATTGTCAAGCTAATGTTGTATCCTCTGAACCTTCTCCAAGTGAAGTACAAGCAATCACAACATTAAGAAGTGGTAAGGTTATTGATAAAACTATTAACCCTAACATTTCAAAGAAAATACGGAAGTCAATTCCTGTCAATGAACCACTTGAACTTGAACCTTCAATTGAAAAGCTACTAAAAGTACAAAATGAAAAGGATCAACCATGTCTTATTCCTTTACCTTTTCCTTAAAAGGTTAAGAAACCTACATCTAAAAAATATCAATCTGAAATTTTTGAGCTATTTAAACAAGTCAAGATTAACATTCCTTTATTAGATACCATTAAACGAGTTCCACCTTATGCTAAGTTTTTAAAAGATCTTTACACAATAAAAAGAAACAAATGTAAAAAAGAAAGCATTTCTCACTGAACAAGTCAGTACTATAATATAGCATAAGACTCTTCTTAAGTATAAAGATCCAGGAAGTCCAACAGTCTCATTCATCATTGGAAATTTTCGAATTGAAGAAGCTTTGCTAGTTCTTGGAGCCAGCTGTAATTTAATGCCATTTTCATTGTATACATAATTAGGATTAAGTGAACTAAAACCCACCAGTTTTACACTACAATTAGCAGACAGATCAATAAAAACTTTGCAAGAGATTGTGGAAGATGTTGTCATCCAAGTTGATCAATTCTATTTTCCTGTAGATTTTATCGTAATATATACACAACCAATTTTTCATGCATCTTCATACATACCTATTATTCTAGGTCGACCATTCCTAGCTACATCAAATGTGTTGATTAATTGTAGAAATGAAATCATTAAACTTTCATTTGAAAACATGACCTTGGAATTAAATGTGTTTAATAGTGCAATATAACCTAGAGAAGAAGATGAAGTGCATGAAATAAATTGTGTTGAATCATTAACGCAAAGTTTTTTTGGAAAAAATAATTATATACATTAGAATCTATATCTCATAATGAATATGAAAATATTGAAAACCTAGAATGTAAAAGTCTGTTACCTAAAGCTATGGAATCCAATGTTAAAATCTTTAAACTAGATTTAAAACCACTTCCAACCAATCTGAAACATGTTTTCGTAGAAAAAGATGAAGTTCATTCGATAATCATATCATCGAATTTATCTAAAAGTCAAGAAGAAGAATTAACAAGAATATTGAAAAATCATCAAAATGTTCTTGGATGAACAATAGTTGATATGAAAGGTATAAACCTACTTCTGTATACTCATTGTATATATTTAAAAGGAAATGCTAAACCATCTCGTCAAATGCAAAGAAGATTAAATCCACACTTAAAAGAGGTAGTTCGCAATGAAGTACTTAAACTATTAGATGCAAATATTATCTATCCTATATCTAATAGTAAATAGGTTAGTCCTACACAAGTAGTTCCAAAACAATCGGGTGTTACTGTAATACAAAATAAAGAAAATGAATTAGTCCCAATGCGTACAGTCACAGGTTGGCGTGTATGTATTGACTACCGTAAGCTAAATTCACTCACTAGAAAAGATCACTTTCCATTGCTTTTTTTTGATCAAGTGTTAGAAAGAATAGCTGGTCATGTAACACCCCGCATTTTCTTTTATATATGTATATAGATATATAGTAAATAATTGTTGTAAAAATGGGGATATGTGTAGTGATGTGTGTTTGAATTTGGTAGAATGAAAAAGGGATGAACAGTGCACTGACTGTAACATCAATTTCGATTTCGACCTTGATGCAGTCCATATCTCTCAAAACTTAAAACATGAAATTTGTAGAGCTCTCTCTTAGGATTCCATATCACCTTGAATCATCTCAATCGGAACTAGGAGGAAGGAGTTATGTCCATATTACGAAGTAGTGTCTACACTGTCCAAAAATCTGTCCGGCAGACTACCTTTCGCTAATTTCATCATAACTCTTTATTGGAAAGTCCGAATTGTGTACCGTTATTTTTGTTAGAACCCTAACTCGTATATCTTTCCAACCATATAGGTTACACCTCCTAGAAATACCTGAGTCAAATCAGTTTATTCTATGAAGTTGACCAAAAATCTGCAC